>JAVDOI010000135.1:10000-47500 GCA_032191485.1 Leptoclinus maculatus
AAACAACATGAACACACAGATAAACAATTTGTGGTCGGGTTTCATCCGTCCGATCTGGTGCAAACTGAACACTGAAGGAAACACAGGAGATAGATTATGTGTTGCCTTTCAGTGTTTCAGCTGAAGTCGGTGTAGAAGACGAGTTTGATAACCGATCTGGAGGTTTCTGCCTCTGCAGCTTCTCCTCCGAAACATAACGGAGAGAAGATCTCCAGCTCCACAGTTTCCTCCTGAGACGTTTCTCTAAAACGCTTCATACAATAACTTACAAACAGTAATAATACATTTTATCGATTTTCATAATAAAAAGTCTGAGTTTACCACCAAGTAACAAAGTGTTCATCGATTTGTTTTTGGTTTATTTACTGAAAATAAAACGCACAAGAAGAACAAGAACACAATTATCACAGTTAGTGAAAATAAAACAGTTCTTGAAGTCATGAATGATGAGAAAAGATTATTCTGTATTATTCCCACAGCGGGGAAATTTACAGCAGCAAAGTGGACAACAAGTACAAAAACATAAAATAAATAAGAAATCAAACAGTAAATGTATAATGAATAAGTAAACAGTAAAATAACATACGATCGGACTGAATGGTTGGATTCACTTAACTTTACTAACAGCTGATCTAACAAGGTTCCTAAACGGTGCACGACGCCTTCAGGTTACAAATATCTCAAACATGTGGAGGCCTGGACTAAAGATCTGAAGATGTGAACACTTTAAAGATGAAACAGAACTAACAAAGAGTGCTCGGTGTTTTTATTATTTTGTCTACGCGCCGCGACGTATTCCTTCATTTTCAGTTCACATGGAAGCTGCAGTTTTAGGAAATATGTGGATTTAAGGGTTTTAAGTCGACTACGTCAACGTTTTCACATAAGTTGCTCTTGAACAGGAAGAATCCCGTCAACGAGCACAACACCAGACCTGTTTCATTCATTTATTAAAAACCAAAGAGAGGTCTGGAACCAGGTGAGCTTGATCCCATCTTTACACTTTTATATATCATTTGTGCAACATGTTGTCGTATAAATCATAGGAAACCTTTTACCAGCTGGTGTAAATGTTAGTTTTATTGTGCTGCCCTTTAAAGTGAGGTTGAAGAGCGACCGTCAGCCTCCTTCACCATCACACGCTCTTCACAACATCACATTAAGTTCTTCGTACTCTCTGAATGGCTGAAGCATGCGGCAGAATCTCAACGTTATGTTTCTTTTTTTATTGGGAGGAAAACGTCACGTCGCACTACGGACTCACATCTGACAGTTTAATGTCACCAGCAAACATTGACACCAGGACGAACACGACTAAAGACACGTTAAATCAAAGGGGAGTGTTCAGGATGGATCCCATCCAGCGAGGAGGAGGTCTCATTTGAATAATGTATTCTTGAATGTGGCCTGCAGTGTTTGCTGCCGCCCACCACACAAGACTCTCATCGGCTCTCACAGATGATGCACTATGGCTCGACCAGAAATAGCCCAAAACAAACACCCACCATCTCTACATACAGTATGTAGAGGAACTCTGGGGAGTTTGTCTTTTCTCAAAGTTTGTATTGTTGAGAGGTTAAAACAAAAACTCCTAAACTTAAAAAAAATATGTGAAATGGAGGAAAACTCTGAATGCAATAAACAGATAAGATCTCATGTCGGTCGATCTCACGCTGTGTGAAGTTTATGGCCTATTAAAGAGTGTAAAGGGGCAATAAATACTGAGCCCAAAGCGCTAAATGACCATAATACATCTGCGCTGGCTGATGGGGGGGGGGGTGATCGATACCAGTGATTCTGAGGTTTCTGCCTCTCAGAGCTCAATACTCATCCTGATGTGCACGTTAACACACGAAGGAAGGAACCAATGAACCAGTGAAAGTGCTGAAGAGAAAAACTAGGAACTAAAGGATGAACCAAAGAACCAGTGAAGCTAAAGAGAAACCAGTGAACCACTGAACCAAAGAACCAGGGAAGCTAAAGAGAAACCAGTGAACCAAAGAACCAGTGAACCTAAAGAGAAACCACTGAACCAAAGAACCAGTGAAGCTAAAGAGAAACCACTGAACCACAGAACCAGTGAAGCTAAAGAGAAACCACTGAACCAAAGAACCAGTGAACCTAAAGAGAAACCACTGAACCAATGAACCAGGGAAGCTAAAGAGAAGCCACTGAACCACAGAACCAGTGAAGCTAAAGAGAAACCAGTGAACCTAAAGAGAAACCACTGAACCAGTGAACCAAAGAACCAGTGAAGCTAAAGAGAAACCACTGAACCAAAGAACCAGTGAAGCTAAAGAGAAACCAGTGAACCACTGAACCAAAGAACCAGTGAAGCTAAAGAGAAACCAGTGAACCACTGAACCAAAAGAACAAAATAAGGAACCAAGGGAAGAGCTGAGAGACGTGAATATGAGGAAACTAAGGAATTGAAGGAGCCAAAGACCAAATAAAAAGGAAGAATGGACCAAGGAACCATAGAAGGAGCCAAAGAATGGAAGGAAGAGCTGAGGAGGAAAAAATTAAACCAAAGAAAGAACGAATGAAAGATCCAGGGAACTAAAGAGCAAAAGGATAAATCATTGAGGGATCTAAGGAACAAGACGAGTAACCACTAAAGAAGGAACTAACCAATCAAGAGAGAACTAATGAACTGCCAAAGAATACACCAAGGACGTAGACAACTTATCAAGGAAGGATCCAACTAAATGTCAAATCGCAGAAACAAAGAAACTAAAGAAACAGGGAACTAAAAAGTCAGAGAAGGAACCAAAGAACAAGATGAGTAACCACTGCAGAAGGAACCAACCCTTGAGTGTAAACCCTTCTGCTTCAGTATTAGATGTTCAGAGAAACTGTTGAGTTTAAATATAAATAGTTTGGTAAAATAACTGTTATTTTACATAACAATACTTCTTTTAACCCAAACAACGATCTTTTCCTGAGCCTAACAAAGTACTTTAGTTGCATAAACATAACCAAATAGTTCTGATGAAACCTAAAGTAAAAGTAAACGTGTTGGAAGATTAACGTAATAAAGAGAGCGTTTGCATCTAAGGAGCAGAAACTGCATGTTTCCTGTTTTAACCAAATACAGAAACTTTATTCAAGAAGGAATCAATGAAAAGAAAAAAACAATAAAGCAAATAGGGAACAAGTTGGGAACAAACTGAGCTGGAAAGGAACCAAACAAAGAAGGAAACAATCAATTATATTTGATGAATTAAGAGAGAAACTGGAAAACCAAAGAAAGAGTCCAAGAATAAACCAAGGAGCCAAAGAAGGAAGAATAGAAACAAAGAAGGAAGCAGGGAACAGGAAAGGTAACCAGTGGAAAAGGGAACCGTAGAACCAAGAAGCATAAGGAACCAACAACCAACTTGTATCATGTTTCTTAGATTAAGATATTTTCAAGAATAAGATAAATCAGAATGTCCGTTAGCAGTTTATATGAAACGTTCATAATAACATTCTTTAATATCTGGCTGCTGACCTGCTCCTCACCTCCCAGCACATGAATATTAATCGTCTTCTTCATTACTTCACTTTATTAAACTGCATCTTGACCTGCAGCTGTCGAGAGTTTGTGAGGTTTGCTGATGTAGCGTGGCCTTAGGGGGGGGGGAGAAATTAAAGGGAACCAACAACGCCACCTGGAGACTTGCACCCCAGGAAATATAAACTTAACGAACCAAATATATATATATATAGTCTTGAATTAATTAAGGACACACAGATTCATAACTGATATTTGACAGAGACGCGTTTCATAAAATTAACATGATATTTATTAAAGGATTAAAGGAAAATCATTAAAACTACCAAACCATGCAGAACAAATGAACAGCTCAAACATGCACAACAAAAGCCAAACAAGTAGAATGGAGGCAAAAACAAACAAACAAAATAAGGCAGCAAAACAGCAGCAGGTGAACCTACAAATGATAAGAGATTAAAAGGGCACACCATGCTGCAAAATAATACAAATTAAGATGGTGACTACTTACCACCTCAAACAAGGGGTAAGTAGTCAGACGGCAACAAGAGGAGGAATATGTCTGAACTCACCACAACACCAGGGCAGGGGCCAGACAGGACTGAGGCCAGGACCACAGGTGCCTTTTAAGGGCTGGCACTAATTGGGGGGGAGGAGCCTAGCCTGAGGGCTGCGTTCACAACCCTACACTCTGAGGAGTGTTCCCCACTACAATCTACCCCCTAGTTTTTAAATCGTCGCCCCGACGATTGGGACCTACTGCCATGGTCTGAATATGGCAGAAACGCTAGGCACAGGGACCTGAGAGTTCGTAGCCCCCATTGACCTACTCTCGGCTGTCTGGGGTAGGTGATGGAGGTTAGGATGCCTCCCAGCATTAGTTCGTGTGGTCCTTCTTGTGGATGCCTCCCTGTTGCCTGGGAGAACCGCGACTGTACCTGGTAGTTGATTTGCCTGGTGCCGGCTGGAAGAAGGTGGCACCATTGCCTCTGGCTGATTTGAGGCATGAGCATACAGATTTGGTTGGCAATCGACTGGTGCATTTGTACATCCAGGAACCAGCATGAACCATTCACCATCCAGCGATGACTCATCTATGGGAGGGGGTTCCGTCTCTTGGGTTGGCTCACTAGGACTGTTGATCACACAAGCCAATTTACTTTTTATTAGTGAACGATGGACATGTTTTACCTTGTGAGGGTCGTTCATCGGGGCAATAGTATACACCGATCCCCCAACTGCTGGAGCCCTTAGCACTTTGTACTCTACCGAGCTCCAGATGTCTTGGATCTTATGACGGCCTCTGACTCCAACATCCCGGAGGTAGACCAACTGACCTTCTTGCAGGGGGACATCTCGCACCCGTTTATCATAGTGCTTCTTACGCTGAGCAGCTGTAGCCTCGAGGTGTTTGGTAGCGCCCTCAAAAGCATGTCGTAGTCGTGTTTGGTGTTCCACAATCCAGTCATGGGCGGTACCAGCCACAGGTTCCTGAACTCTGCCCAAAAGGAAATCGACAGGTAACTGAGGGTCCTGCCCAAACATCAAGAAAAATGGAGACTCACCAGTGGATTGGTGCGCTGTGGTGTTGTAGGAGAAAGTCACTTGTGGCAGGTAGCACGACCAATCCCTCTTCTTGGTGACTGGCAGGGTGCGTAGGAGGTTATGTAGGGTGCGGTTGAACCGCTCACATTGGCCATTACCAGCTGGATGGTAGGGAGTGGTGTGGCTTTTCTCAATGCTGTATATACTGCAAAGCTGTTTGATGAGATGGCTCTCGAAATTCCTGCCTTGGTCAGAGTGGATACGACTGGGAACGCCAAACTTGCAGAACCACTCATTGACCAGCACCTTGGCCACCGTTGAGGCCCGTTGGTCGTGTGTTGGAACTGCCTGAGTGTACTTGGAAAAGACATCAGTCATGACCAGGACATTCTCCATCCCATTTTTTGACGGCTCTAGCATAGTAAAGTCCACCGCAAGTATTTGATTTGGGCGAGAAGCTAACAAATGGCCCATGTAGGCGCAGGTAGCCGGTTGAGTGTTTTTAGCTAGCTGACAACGTTCACACTCCAGACACCATTTCTTAATGTCATGGTGCATTCCGGGCCAGTAGCACCGCTGATGGACCAAATCAGTTGTCCGTTGTATGCCTTGATGTCCATGTTCATGATGTAGCTGATACAGGACCTGGCTCTTAAGCGACATGGGTAGCACCAGCTGGAGAACCTCTTCTCCCTTGGGGTGGCAGATTCTGCGATAAAGAACTCCATCTTGTTCCACTATCCGGTCCCACTGTCTTACCAGCACAAGAGCTTCCTTGGAGGCCTGGCGTCGTTCAGCTGCATCAGGGCCCTTCCTTTTGGTCCAAAACCCCAGGAATTCCTTGATGATAGGGTCTGCTTCCTGTAAAACACGTAGGTCAGACTGAGTGTGGCAAGGGAAAACTGAGATGGTGGCCTGTGTAGCTTGCTTGGTTCCAATAGCCTGCTGGAGCGGGTCTGGGACTTGGATGCCAGAGGCTGCATAATCCGATGCGCTGAATGGGTGCTGCCGGGAAAGGGCATCTGCATTCTGATTACTGCGACCAGGCCTATACTTGATGGTGAAATCAAAGGCGGCAAGTTGTGCAGCCCAACGCTGTTCCGTAGCACCCAGCTTGGCTGTGGATAGATGACTTAGTGGGTTATTGTCCGTATACACCACACATTTCTGTCCCAAGAGGTAATCTCTGAATTTTTCAGTCATGGCCCATTTGAGGGCCAGAAACTCCAATTTCATAGAGCTGTAGTTGCTCATGTTACGCTCTGTAGGCTTAAGGCCACGGCTCGCATAAGCTATGGGTCTTACCTTACCATCCTGTTCTTGTGAGAGCACAGCACCCAGTCCACTGTAGCTGGCATCAACCTCTAGGATGAATGGTAAGGTGAAGTTAGCATAGGCCAAGACTGGAGAAGCCATCAACCTACCCTTAAGACCCTCAAAGCTCTGCTCACACTCCTCCGTCCACGCCGCAGGTAGAATTTGTCCTGCTTTCCGTGATTTTGAGCCAGTCAGTTCAGCAACCAGGCGATGCAGTGGGGCAGCAAGCTTGGCAAACCCCTCAACAAAACGGCGGTAGTAGCTTGCAAATCCTAGGAAGGAACGCAACTCAGACCCATGGTTAGGTCGCTGCCACTTTGAGACCGCTTCTATTTTGCCAGGGTCTGTGGACACACCATCCCTGGATATGATGTGGCCCAAGTATTTCACCTCTGGTCTGAAGAAGGAGCACTTTTCCCACTTAGCTTTGAGGCCCTCCTGCTGCAATCGGCCCAGTACGGCATCCAGACGCTCCACATGCTGTGCTACCGTGGAAGAGAAAACAACAACATCATCCAAGTACAGTAGCAACGACTGACAGTGCTGATCTCCAAAGATCCTCTCCATTAATCTCTGGAAGGTACTTGGGGCATTGCACAACCCAAATGGCATCCGGTTCCACTCGAACAGCCCAAAGGGGGTGCAGAATGCAGTCTTCATTTTGTCCTTTTCTAGGACTGGTACTTGGTTGTACCCGGCAGCCAGATCCAGAGTCGAGAACCAGCGGGCCCCTGACAAGGTGTCAAGGGACTCTTCAATACGGGGCAATGGGAATGCGTCTTTGCGGGTCTTGCTGTTCAGGAGCCGATAGTCCACACACAGACGAAGGCTGCCATCCTTCTTCTTTACCAGCACAATGGGAGAGGCAAAGGGGCTACTACTTTCTCTGATAACCTGTGCCTCAAGAAGCTGGTGGATGTGAGTCTTTGCTGCCTCATACTCTGACGGACGAATGCGCCGATATCTCTGACGTACAGGTACCTCATCCACTAAAGGAATTTCATGGGAAATAAGATTAGTGCAACCTATATCTCCTTCATGGGCAGAAAAGACACCACTGTACTTCTGCAGTAAGGACCTGACCTGACATTGCTCTGGCTCGTTGAGTGCCGTTAAATCAGCTGCCGCAATTTTGTCCTGCACTGTACTGGTTACAGTCTGGGAGGAAACGGTGGCTGATATCTCTCCCTCTTCAAGACCGGCGGGTAAACTCACCAGGTGGGCATGACTCACGGTGCCCAAAACAGTGCGAGGGTACAGTAAAACATCTTCGGTCCCTACATTTACAATGGGGATATAAACAGTACCTCTTATCACACGGACTAGCGCTGGGGATGCTAGTAACCCTGCAGGTAAACCGTTGGTAAGGGGCTCAAACAAAACATCATCTGCCAGGTGATGTTGGGAGCATGTGGCTGCCACCAATTTCATTGCACCCCCGGGAACTCTGCAGACCCTCCCTCCCTTCACCTTTACACGACCCGAGCGATCAGGAGGGGCATTAGCCTGGACCTGGTGACACTGCTGGAGAGCTTGCTGAATTGGGGTTGGAGCCTGCAACACAGAGGGCAAGTTAAAAAGAGCCGGACCATGCTGTACAAACAACTCCCAGTAACATTCCTTGATGATATTCATTCCTAGTACACCAGGAACTGCAGGCATATTGTGTGAGGGATCCCTAACCACCAACACTCCACGCTTTGCAATAACTTTATCACAAAGCTGCACATCCAACTCAAAGTAGCCTACATACGGTATTGCCAGCCCATTAGCAGCACTTAGCCTCAACCAGTTGCAAGAGTGAAGCTTTTCTGTGCCCCAAGGTACAAAATGCTGTACAAAGAAACTCTCCGTTATGGTTGAGACCATTGACCCGGTGTCAACGAGGCATGGAACCCAAACCCCACCCATCAACACCGTAATGGTTGGGCAAGCAGACACCAGATTGTGAGGGTCATCTACTGCAGACTCTGAGCCGGGGGAGCCCCCACCTGAACTTTGGCTCAACAGTTCAGAGGGCGAAAGTTTCCCTGGTTCTGAGTGGAGTGCTGATCATTAGAGTTGGTGTGTACTGCTACAGTGGCTGGCTGGGGCAAAGCAGCAACATATTCTCCTTTACACTCTCTTGCAAAGTGACCAGGCTGTTGGCACCTCCTACAAATTACAGTTTTCATGCGAGGCTTTGACTGAGTTCTAGGGACATTGTTAAGTGCTGCAAGGCTTCTGGTAAGCTGATTCAACTGATCTTGCTGATTCCTCAAAATTTCCTTTAGTTCACCTAGCTCAGAGGTAACAGAGGAGTTACCTGCCTTGCCATAACCGGGATGGCCTCCCTGAACAGAATGCTGAAAACCAAATGCTGCAGGGACAGAGTTGCTTCTGCTCCTCCCACCCCCTGGCATCCCTTCTTGTTCCCACCTAATGGCCTCACCACGGACATCTATCAAGGTGGCAGTGGGGTGACCCCTGACAAACTGCTTGAGTTCTCTGCGTAGGTAACAATCAGACACATGTTCGACAAACTGATCTCTGAGTAACACGTCCTTGTTCAGTAACCCATGTGGGGCCCTTTTTACAACCTTATCCATGAGACACATGAGTGCGTGAGAAAATTCTTGTAGTGTTTCCCCCTCTTGTTGCTTTCTGGAAAAGAAATCTTCCTGCAAAGACACATATGACCTAGTACACCCATACAATTCCTGCAGTATAGCCAGAATCTGGTCAGGATCTTCCCTTTCCTCCTGAGACCGGTACTTAACCTCTTCCCTTGCCTCTCCCTCTAAATGATCATATATGAAAAGTGCTTGTTCAGCTGGGGACAGATGCCGAGCACGTATACAAGACTGGACCTCTTCGATCCACTCAACAATGCTTAGACCCATCCTACCCCTAAACATGGGGCACTTCCTGTCTCTGGGAAGATATATCAGTCTCTCTGTTAATGGAGCATGGACCGAAGGGTGCCCATGTCTAGAAGAACTTGATGAGTCGCTGGCCCCAGGCTGGTTGACTTCCTTTTCCTGACGCATCCATCGATTCTCAGCTTGCAGCTGTGTGACCAAGTCTCTTAACTGAGCGAGTTCCTCCTCCATGACGAAGCAGTGCAGAGGAGAAGAAGAGTAGTGGCTTGTCTTTCGGGATCCGACCAGGGCCTGCTGCTGTTTTGCCCACACACACACACACACACACCTCTCAAGTACAAATGCAATAAACCCACTAGGATATGTAAAAAAAATATATAACTACACGTCTCCGCCTTCACAGTAACCCTGCCGACAACGCCAGAATGTAGCGTGGCCTTAGGGGGGGGGGAGAAATTAAAGGGAACCAACAACGCCACCTGGAGACTTGCACCCCAGGAAATATAAACTTAACGAACCAAATATATATATATATAGTCTTGAATTAATTAAGGACACACAGATTCATAACTGATATTTGACAGAGACGCGTTTCATAAAATTAACATGATATTTATTAAAGGATTAAAGGAAAATCATTAAAACTACCAAACCATGCAGAACAAATGAACAGCTCAAACATGCACAACAAAAGCCAAACAAGTAGAATGGAGGCAAAAACAAACAAACAAAATAAGGCAGCAAAACAGCAGCAGGTGAACCTACAAATGATAAGAGATTAAAAGGGCACACCATGCTGCAAAATAATACAAATTAAGATGGTGACTACTTACCACCTCAAACAAGGGGTAAGTAGTCAGACGGCAACAAGAGGAGGAATATGTCTGAACTCACCACAACACCAGGGCAGGGGCCAGACAGGACTGAGGCCAGGACCACAGGTGCCTTTTAAGGGCTGGCACTAATTGGGGGGGAGGAGCCTAGCCTGAGGGCTGCGTTCACAACCCTACACTCTGAGGAGTGTTCCCCACTACACTGAGAACTCGTTTCCACCCTCAGCCGTCGGGAAGTCGAATCAAACGCCTTGAGGAAGAGTGAACCTGTGAATTGATTTAAATGATCAGAAATATTCCTTCACCTGAAAGGATCTAATCAATAAAAACACATATTTGAGAAATATTGACGTCATAAATGGATGTGTGACTCTGATCGGGTTACAATCTTAACGAAACGTTTCTGGAGGAACAACATTTTTTGCCCAAACTACATCACAATATGAAATATGAATACTGTAATACAGAGATGTCAGTCTAACCCTCCTTATTATTAACATGTTTAATTTCTGCTCCTCTACATGAAGAATGTGGATCACAAGGTTTTTCTTCTCATATTCAGAACCTGTTGTCTCCTTCTGACCCTCAGTTATTACAGTTATTACAGTTATTAGTTATTACAGTTATTACAGTTATTACAGTTATTAGTTATTACAGTTATTACAGTTATTAGTTATTACAGTTATTAGTTATTACAGTTATTACAGTTATTAGTTATTACAGTTATTACAGTTATTAGTTATTACAGTTATTAGTTATTACAGTTATTACAGTTATTAGTTATTACAGTTATTAGTTATTACAGTTTTTAGTTATTACAGTTATTAGTTATTAGTTATCACAGTTATTACAGTTATTTATTTATTTGTTTGTTTGTTTGTTTGTTTGTTTGTTTGTTTATTTATTTATTTATTTATTTATTTATTTATTTATTTATTTATTTATTTGTTTGTTTGTTTGTTTGTTTGTTTGTTTGTTTGTTTGTTTGTTTGTTTGTTTGTTTGTTTGTTTGTTTATTCATTTATTTATTTATTTATTTATTTATTTATTTATTTATTTATTTATTTATTTATTTATTTATTTATTTATTTATTTATTTATTTATTTATTTATTTATTTATTTATTTATTTATTTATTTATTTATTTATTTATTATTTATTATTTATTTATTTATTTACCCAGGTGTCTGTGGGGCTGCTTCACGGTCGAGCTTCTCACATCATCTGGCCTCCGAACCGTTGGCAGCAAATCAAAGCGTCTCTACCGGCAAACCGAGGACCGCTGGACACGGAGGAAGAGGAGGGATGAAGAGGAAGAAGGAAGAGGAGGGAGGAAGAGGAGGGAGGAAGGAGGAGGGAGGAAGAGGAGGGATGAAACCATCTTTCTTTCTTTCTATAACTGTTAACGTCGTCTCAGCTGAACTGAGATCGTTGGAGAACTTTCAAACCAAACGTTATTTTCTCTATGATGTCATCATGAGATTGTTGAACTATTGTTATGTGAACTGTATATGGATTTAATGTTTCCCAGCTGCACCTTTAGATCCTGAAAACATTTCTATAGAACTATGTTCGTCTTTATGGATTTATGTTCGTCTTCATGGATTTATGTTCCTTTCATTTGTTACTGTCGGTACACAGCCCTCCATGTTTGTGACCTCTCCGGTGCTCTTCATGATTTAATTATTCCTCAGTGCGACGAGCCAAAAACAAATGTCATTATCTAAAAATAAAAATCTCTCTTCACTGAGCTTTAGTTTGTGTTGCTGTCACCTGTGAGAGGGGGGGGGCTGCTGGTGGATCAGCTCATGAATATTCACGTGTTCATTAAAGGCTCTGAGAGGAGCAACGAGTGTTTAGGAGCGATATTAGTTAGATTAGCGTTTTATAGGAGAGAGTTCTTCGACATCGCCAAGATCCGTTATCACATCACGATGACTTCTTATACGAGCGCTATCGATTCTGCCGACAAGGAATCATTGATGAACAAGACCTTCTGGAGTCAGACATGGTGAACACACAGCCGAGCATTGAGCGTCTCACAGACTGGATCAGAGCCGTGAGCTGTGAGCGAGTGGTACATTATTGTACAGTGTGGGCGATGCCGCTGCATGCCGTGCTGTTGGTGAAGTTTATTTGGTGCTTAAGAAGCTTCTGGATGTGTTCAATACATTACCGTGGCACATATTGTATGGACTCACCATTCTGAATCATGTTGGTGTGCTTAGGTTTGACTTGCTCCCATGTCCTCTTGATGGTTAAACTACATGGGGGTTAAAGCTCTCATCATGATATGACAGTGGTATTAGTACACCATAGCATATCATTACTGTACTTATGATGAGAAGAGAGAGAATCACACACAAGTTATTTTCACTGCTTCAATTGATTGAATGTCTGATTATGAATAATAAACATACTGATCCATACACAGATTCACACACACATATTCAAACTCCTAGTTCTATATGTGATCTACACATACATGTATATACACATGTATAGTATGATACATAAGCGCATACAGTACATATATCCTCATAAGTATCTATTGATTCCTATCTATTAGATACTCGTTGGGCTTGTTTTATCTACTTATTGTGAAAGAGTTGAGATGATTATTTCCTCTATAAGATCTCATTGATGATGCATTCCATTAAGCCTACTGACGCACATTTAAAGACATATCATCTGATTGATTGGGGTGATGAGGCACTTAAAATGAGCCGATACATTTCCCAACACTTACGTATTTAACTTGTCTGATATGTTGCCGTGCTTCTTGTCGAGCCCTCTCAGCGGTGGCGGTGTTAGATTTAGCCATGATTATGGTCTTGACTTCCTCATAAGCGTTCATGATCATCTCCTGCTCGCCAGCGGAGAACAAAGAGTCTCTTTCTTTGACTTTATTCGCTATTGTACTGTTAGAAAATCATGGTTTCGGTGATCGATGCTTACCCCCTTTGACGTAAAACGGACACGCCCAATTATCCTGATGACTGAGGTCTGGTTTGACTTAACGAGACTGTTTGAGCGCTGATCAGCCTTTGAGGAACCGAGATATCCTGACTTCAATCATCGGGTTAATTTAAGCTGCTAATAGGACATTTGATCGACTTAGTTGAACCACGTACGAGGAACGGGCCCTGGTCTCCTGATCAAGTGTTTTTATTTAAAGAGACGCATTTAAAATAAGATGGAGCTGATGAACAGCTGTGTCACGGACACACACACAACACACACAACACACTCAACACACTTAACACACAACACACACAACACAACACACTCAACACAACTCACTCAACACACAACACACTCAACACAACACACTCAACACACACACTCAACACACACAAAACACTCAACACACACAAAACACTCAACACACACAAAACACAACACACTCAACACACACAAAACACTCAACACACACAAAACACAACACACACAAAACACTCAACACAACACACTCAACACAACACACTCAACAAACACACTCAACACAACACACTCAACACACACAAAACACAACACACTCAACACACACAAAACACTCAACACACACAAAACACTCAACACAACACACTCAACACAACACACTCAACACACACACTCAACACAACACACACAACACACTCAACACACACAAAACACTCAACACAACACACTCAACACAACACACTCAACACAACACACACACACTCAACACACTCAACACAACACACACTCAACCCACTCAACAGACTCAACACAACACACTCACTGTGTGTGTGTGTGTGTGTGTGTGTGTGTGTGTGTTAGTGTTAGTGTTAGTGTCTGTGTGTCTGTGTGTGTGTGTGTGTGTGTGTGTGTCGCTGAGCTCTGTTACCGTGCCAACTATAGCGCTGCAGCTGCTAGGATACCGGCGTTGCCGTGGTGAGGTGTAACGTGAGCTTCCTCCGTCAGTGAAGCTGCTGACGTGACGTTTGTTGTTTTTAAATCTAAGTCTCTTCATTGGTTCCCTTCATGCAGGAGAAAGAGCTGATTATATGAAATGATAACATGATGGACGACCACAGGAGCTACAACATTTAAGGACATTAATTACTCATCACATCTCATCATTTGTTTAAATTAGATTTTCTAGTTCTGAATAAAACATAACTTCTTTCAGTCACATGCACGAGTAGAGTTTGGATTTCTGTATGTATTCAGGACGAGTCGACGCGTTAACAAGCAGGTTAAAGCAGCACGGTGACTATTCATAGACTTCTTCTTTACACCAGAGAGGTGAAGACCCTCCGGACCTGATGTATTTATATGTATATATAAAATATGTACGTTAAATGTATGTTTAAATTGGGGCACGAATGATGTTTTTCTATTTAAACGGTATATCTGACGTTAGAGAACAGAAGCCTGATGAAGGTCCAACTCATTCATAATTCATCACCTGTCTGTCCCGACGGAGACTTGTTGTCTCACTGCATCCGTTCTGTGCGTTTAATCTTCACACAGGAGAATCTTCTTATTTTTTTTATTTCTGTGAGAGCGATGAATTCTCAGATAATGAGATCATAAATTCAAACCACATGTCAATATGACGTTCATGCTCGAGGACAAGCCACCTCATTCTGATTCTCGTATTGCTGATGCGGCCGTTCTTTACCGATGCATCATCTCTCTTAATCAATATTAATCTGACAGCCTTTTGTCTGCCCCGATTAGTCTGAAGACACCTTCTAAAGCAACATATGATCGCTGCTCGTGTGTCAGAATGAATCAAACCAATCATCCACTGGGGGGGAGATTTATCCCCATATCAATGTCACGTGCTCATGCATTTTACAGCAGTTTGCCCCCATTACTGCCCTGCACCATTCTGGATCCCTAATGAAATCTCGGAGCTGTCTCTAAACACTCGGCTCATTTGACTGTTTGATTGCTCCTCTCGCAAACGCAATCTTGACCAGTTTGAAATGCAATTATGCTAATCGTAGCTCCGTGCGGGGGTCAGGCCTGTGAATAGCTGAGCCCCAGAGCCCTGTGGGATGAATGTGTTTTATCCAGCACCCTGTAATAGATATTAAACAGAGCTTGGCCGATGCGTGTAGGAGAGCGATGTGAATTAACCTCCACTGGTCCGAGGTCGCCTTAGGCAACCTCCGGGAGGAGGCAGCAGCAACTCGATGCTTCGTCCGACTACGAATCAAACCTGCTGATGTCAGAAGCACTTTGTCTTAATTAATGCGTCCAGAGGGCAGCGGCTCGATTCCAAAGACAGACACAAGTAATGACTTGTTATAAAGTCTGTAAGAACTGGTTGATGCAGCTGTAGAGCGGGTCCCCACCAATCATTGGGTTGGCGTTCCAGTAACATAGAGGTCCGCATGTCAAAGTGTCAAGACACTGAATCCCCCGATGGGACGGCCGGCGCCTTGCATGGCAGCTCCGTCCCCGTTGGTGGATAAAGCGTCCTTTTACTGCTGCTTTGAAATTAGAAAGAAGTTGACATCAACCGAATTGCAAACACACGTATTTTGCAACCCAATCTCACGGGAAGACCTATAAATAGCTCAACATTTCCCAAACTTTTCCTTTGTGTCGAAACACATTTTAGCCGTCTCACACGTCATTTATAAGCAACTTTCCATCTTTAATGCCACAGGTTGATGTTGTGAAACAGTTATGTTTAGAGAACGAAACAACGGTGGGCCGAACTGTGAACTAAGTAAAATGCATAAACAACGTAACATAAGTACGTAAAACAACACGACTTCCAAAAGAAACCCAACAACACTTTGGGACACGAACACCGTTCTCCTGGTTGCAAGTCCTGTGTTTGTTTGACCCATCCTCCTCACTGCCCGCCCACCACCAGAGGTCTGTCACATTTAATACGGCGTCACTGGTTTGAGAGCGTATCATAGTAACGTGGGAAATTAGTTTAATTTTGGTTGTGGTTTCCAGCAGCACCGTAAGTCCATTTTTCCAGGAAGAGGGTCCCTGTTATTCACCTTATTCATTGCTTGCTTCAGCATTGCGTCATTTTGTAATCTGCTTTGCGTCTCCAGCTTTATCATCCTTTACTTGCCAAAAATAAGTTTTTAAGCTTAAAAAAAAGCTGTTATTAAGTTTTAAAGATGTTTCTACCCTTCTGGCAGTGACAGTAATTACTAAAACACCGTCATTCGAACGGGAAAACAATTGGCAGCATGAAGTGAATTCTGTCCACAGACCTCAGTGTCATATTTTAATTCTAGTCGGGTCTAAAACCAGGAACCATCCTGCACCTTTTAGACTCGATACCGACCTGAACCCTTCTGGTTCTGCTCTCTCCTCGCTCTCCAGTGGCCATTTCATAGCTTGTAAAACTTGACTTACATAAATGCAGAAGGTCAGAGGAAGAAATGTCTTAATAAATCACATCAAAACAAAGGCTGCCTGACCTGAACCCGACCCGACACAAGTAACGGGAACAACAGCTAACAAACAACCCAGCATACGTGATGTCAGTGATGAATATAAAGATCCACTGTATCTATATTTACCTCATAATAAGCCAGAGCCTCTACGACTCAGTGACCAATGTTAGCAAGCTAAGAAGACACAACCACTTCTCAGATTGTAATCTATTGAAAGGGTAATCACATTACTAACATACTAATGCATTACTGATCACGAGCATTGATCGTCAGTAAAGATGAACAGCTGTAGTTGGAAGGAGGCAGCAACACGTCTGTTTTCATTTCATAACAGTGTTTTAAAATAGTTTTTCCTTTTGAAGTAAACAAATAAATGTATGATTCATTATTAACTTTATCCTGGTGGGCACTTCAGCCAAAAGGAGCTTCAGTGTTCACGTCCCGGCTCTGTTCTCGGATGAGTAGCTCTTTGCAGTGACTCATTAGTTCAGTGTCAGGCTGAGGCCAAACACGCTGCATGTGTTTAAACGGCCGGATCACATTAACTCAGCGAGGGAGCTGCCGACAACCTTTCCCTGTTCTGAAGGGTGACACTGTTGTTGGTTTTTTAAATTGCGGTGCTATGTCATTACCTTCTAAATGGTAACAATAATTGCTTAGCACTTAAGAAATGCTTAAAAAACAAAAGCAACTTAACAAACCATCAGCTACAATAGAGAGAAGATTTCCACTCTTTACTAATTAAAGCCTATTATCCAAGCTGACACAGCAGATTTAAGAAGACCCTTAAATTACCAAAAACCTAAGCAAGATTACAACAATACGTTATCACAAGTTGCGTGCTGCACAAAGTTTTTGTTCAGTTCTTAACGATTGAAGTTTTATAATTGTGTTTCCTCCAGGAGGTTTAGAAGACCCCGACTGGAAATGATTTAAAACATTTAGATTACTTCTTCTTTTCCTCAGCCTGGCTCGTCTTCAGTCTTAGGGAGAGTAAAGATGGTGGATTCATGTGTGAGTGTGTGAGATACAACACAAACAAGTGGTGTCGGATAAGTGAGAGCTGCTCCAGCCTGACTGAACTTCATGTCATTCTGGTCTTTGTGCTGCTTCTGAAGATGTAGAATATACAGATATAACACAATTCTTCTGTAAAGACGATCCACCATCACGCCGCTTTTGCTTTTTATAACCTGATCTCACAAATATTTGTGAAATGACGACGACTTCTTAGCAGCGCATTTATGTGGTGGTTGTGGTGGCACCAAAGAAACAATGCAAATGAAAGGTAGTTAGGATCCTTTACACATCCGTGTAAATATGCAACGTAGTGACGTAGTATAAACAGTGAAGAAGACTGCTTATAGTGAGCGGTAGGGGGAGTAGGACTTTCAACCAGGAGACCGGTGTTCTTGTCTGAAAGTGTTGTTGAGTCATTGTGAAGTTACATTCATTCAGCTGAGTTAAGGAGCAGGTCGAGAGGTTCCCACACCCGGCAGCAGCGGTGGGATGATGTAACCGAGTGTATTAGAGAGATTACAGCGCCGCGTGGTCTCTGCGTGAGCTTCCGGCAGATTGTGAGCTGCTATACGTGCTGCTTTGATACGTTTCATCCCTGTGAGCTCCTCAGACGGCACCGCGGACAATTCTCTCTCAATGAACAAAAAGTATTGGTTTGGAGAGATAACAACTGATGAGCTCTCCTTGAATAATGTCACGGTTGTGTTGAAAAATCAAATATTTAGATTTAGAAGTTATGTGATAAAGTCAGCTGTGACAGAAGTTAAAGTTCATTATCTTCAGATTTCACCGTCTGGTTGGATAAAGCAAGTGAAAAGGAGAAGAAATGCCCCTCATTGGACTTTAAGGCCTCTAGTACATTAAGTATGACCATCCATGTTGGTCGGGTTCAGAGATCAACGCTCGTCTTGAATAAATCCCCTCTAATCACAGAAAGGCTTCTTACAGCCTTCAATATATATATGCAATATATATATTGCAGGGAGATAATGAAATACATATCTTAGCTTCATAATGAAATATATTATAAGGCTCATAAATGTTTGGTATTTGTTTCCTGAATGGGACAGTCGGACATTTACAGGTGGGAAGTGATGTTTCCAGTTTGTACGCCGGCTCAGTCCTCTCCTCCTTCCTCCTCCTCACCATGAAACAGCCCTGATCACATTCAAGGTGTCGGTGAGCTGCTGTTGCCCTTGAGCAAACTGTCTGGGGAATAAATGAGTTACTCTCATTTATCTCCCCTCACTGTGGGGAGGAGCGCCTCGGGGTCCTATGAATGAGGTGTCACTTTGACCTCCTCTCAGCGCAGTCAGGAAAGTGTGAGTGACCTCCCCCCGTCTGCTGATGATTAATTAATGTACAAGAGAAAGACCCCACACTTAAATGTTACCGTGGCTGTAGTCCAACGTTTTAATGCGGGATAAGAAGGACTTCCTGCCACTTAACTCTGTAGCACGCACACTACTTTCTACCTCCGGCTCTGAAGAGTGAAGCCGTTCTCAAAGTCATGCTTTCAGCACATAAACCAACAGAGGGACAAAGGGGGTCGTGTTGTTCTGTTCGGTCTTATTTTAGACACAGTTAAAGCTCCTTCTGTTCACGTTTCAGTATCCTTTCTATCGGCTTTGTTTCTTTTTGTTTTGGAGCTTTAAATGTATTTTTCCCAGCTTTTTTCCTCTCACAATGAGAGTGAATATGGAGATGAAAAGAATCTCTATTAGCACAGCAGTGATGAAGACGATCTACGGACTACAAACAATGCATTTGCTGATCTGCCTCCACTGCGGTTTTAAGGTTGATCTCTTTAAATAGGACAAGAGTTTGGCTTCAGAAGCGCTCTGTCTTACCGTTTGTAGTCCGAGTCACGTAAACGGTCCTTGTGGCCGAAGTGTAATCTGGGAACCCAGCGTCTATCGTCTGATTATGATTTAGCTTTTTATTGGTTTAAAATTAGCTTGCGAACTAGTTACTCTATCCGATTGTACACGTCGTTCAAGTCGTGCCTCTCTAGTTAGTTGGACTTTAAAAACAGGTCGACGCCTGTTTGCAACGACTTCTGTAGCCCATATTACCACAGAACCCCCAACAGGACCCCCCGGGGACACGGGCGTCCACAAAACTCATATAGACTGGACAAACTCCCATGACCGGTCCACCGGTCCTCCGGTCCACCGGCCCACCGGCCCTCCGGCCCACCGGCCCACCGGCCCTCCGGTCCTCCGGTCCACCGGTCCACCGGTCCACCGGCCCACCGGTCCTCGGGTCCACCGGTCCACCGGCCCACCGGTCCTCGGGTCCACCGGCCCTCCGGTCCACCGGTCCACCGGTCCTCCGGTCCACCGGTCCACCGGTCCACCGGCCCACCGGCCCACCGGTCCTCGCGTCCACCGGTCCACCGGCCCTCCGGTCCTCCGGTCCACCGGTCCACCGGCCCACCGGTCCTCGCGTCCACCGGTCCACCGGCCCTCCGGTCCTCCGGTCCACCGGTCCACCGGCCCACCGGTCCTCGGGTCCACCGGTCCATGGGCGGGAAGATCTGAGGGGAAAAACATATTAATTTGTTCAAAGATCTTTATTGCATTAACACATATTTTTACAAAGAATCACTCTACCTTTAACATAAAATAGTAATAACAATAATTCTCTTTAATTTGTTTATAAATGTCTTACTGTGTAAAAAAAAACGTTTCTCAAGCAGAAAAAACTTTCCATCACTTTGAAACCCTTTCTTCATAAATGAAGTTCTGGATCAGAAGTACTGGATCAGAAGTACTGGATCAGAAGTACTGGATCACATGTTCTCTGTCTGCCAGAAGGAGACTCTGTGTTTGTTTGTTCAGAGTTTCCTCGTGGGGCCCTCGGGCCCCTCAGAGATTACCAATTCATGAAGTGTCATTAC
Source organism: Leptoclinus maculatus (assembly GCA_032191485.1). NCBI lineage: Eukaryota > Metazoa > Chordata > Actinopteri > Perciformes > Stichaeidae > Leptoclinus > Leptoclinus maculatus. The sequence goes on from JAVDOI010000135.1 coordinate 30,382, forward strand.
TCTGCTGCTCAGAGATGCAGGTCAGCGGCTCTTGAACCCGATCGTCCTCTGGGAGGCATCCTCCGTCTTCATTATGGATTGTGATGTATACCATCATCTGACAAGTGAGACGCACACACACACACACACACACACAGAGGAAGTGTGTTTAGCCCCGGGCCCCTCAGCCGAGCCCTCCAGAGGATGAAGAGGGATGAGGAAGAGGAGTAAAGCTGGAGGTCGCGGAGGAGGCGCAGATGAGAGGAGTTCAAAAGTAAGCAGCACTTTGTTGGATTTGTTAGAAGTTTAAAAACGGGCTTTTACTGCAGAGACCAGAATCTTCTTCATCTGGAAATGAATTTCTATTGATTTACTGTTAAAAGGATTTGATGTATTTTATGCTGTTTCTACTTCTGTGTTTTACTGGTTTTAATTTAGTTTATGAGTTTGATGTTGGTTTTTATTGGCTGCTCGATTGAGAGCTCAGGGTCGGAGTATTGACCGAGAAGTACGCAAATATTTTACTTCAGTAAAAGTAGCAATACCACAGTACTCTGTTATATGTAGCTGCGTTCAAAATTGTACTTAAGTAAAAGTATTTGCATTTAATTATAGGTAAAGAAATGATGCAGCATAATATATATCGTATTTGAATGTTTGATTCATTAATGTGTTCATCGTTATTATTGGATAAAGTCTTTATGGTTCAACGAGATCAGTAACTACGAACTAAAGTTATCAAATAAATGTTACGGAGTAAAAATTACAATATTTCCCTGTGAGATGTTGTAGAAGTATAAAGTAGCAGAAAATGGACATACTCATCTAAAGTACAAGTACCTCAAAAGAGTACTTAAAGTAGTAGTACTGTTGAGAACCAGGACTGAGAGGAGCAGACTGTGAGACCTGCTGCAGTAACATGAGAGGTTTCTAGAGACTCTACAGCTCCACAGGGGGCGACAAGAACATGAAAGGTCCTCGTAGTAACTTTGAGTACAATACTTGAGTACATGTACTCGAGTACATGTACTCAAGTACATGTACTTGGTACATTCCACCACAGATAAATAGACAAACAATTGTAAAGTGTTTTGGGTTGTTAGTGGACGAAGCTTTGTAGAAGTATTATCATTTTAATCAGAAGTACTTCGGGTTGTTAAATCCAGAGCTGCTCCAACACTGCATAGTAACAGATCTATTAGAAATATTCTAAATGAATTATTCATATGAATCCCCGGGTAATAATAAACCCAGCTTGTCCACTTAACTGATCCCACTATTGATGGAGCGAACCTCTCAGCTGGGTGTCAACAGCACCAACACGTGAGTCACCGGCAGCTGTTGTTCTCAAACATGAAGTCAACATGGCCGCCGCTCCTGCAGAGGCTCCTGGAACGCAGCAGGGGCTCCTGGAACGCAGCAGGGGCTCCTGGAACGCAGCAGGGGCTCCTGGAACGCAGCAGGGGCTCCTGGAACGCAGCAGGGGCTCCTGGAACGCAGCAGAGGCTCCTGGAACGCAGCAGGGGCTCCTGGAACGCAGCAGGGGCTCCTGGAACGCAGCAGGGGCTCCTGGAACGCAGCAGGGGCTCCTGGAACGCAGCAGAGGCTCCTGGAACGCAGCAGGGGCTCCTGGAACGCAGCAGAGGCTCCTGGAACGCAGCAGGGGCTCCTGGAACGCAGCAGAGGCTCCTGGAACGCAGCAGAGGCTCCTGGAACGCAGCAGAGGCTCCTGGAACGCAGCAGGGGCTCCTGGAACGCAGCAGAGGCTCCTGGAACGCAGCAGGGGCTCCTGGAACGCAGCAGGGGCTCCTGGAACGCAGCAGGGGCTCCTGGAACGCAGCAGAGGCTCCTGGAACGCAGCAGAGGCTCCTGGAACGCAGCAGGGGCTCCTGGAACGCAGCAGGGGCTCCTGGAACGCAGCAGAGGCTCCTGGAACGCAGCAGAGGCTCCTGGAACGCAGCAGGGGCTCCTGGAACGCAGCAGAGGCTCCTGGAACGCAGCAGGGGCTCCTGGAACGCAGCAGAGGCTCCTGGAACGCAGCAGGGGCTCCTGGAACGCAGCAGGGGCTCCTGGAACGCAGCAGGGGCTCCTGGAACGCAGCAGGGGCTCCTGGAACGCAGCAGAGGCTCCTGGAACGCAGCAGGGGCTCCTGGAACGCAGCAGGGGCTCCTGGAACGCAGCAGGGGCTCCTGGAACGCAGCAGAGGCTCCTGGAACGCAGCAGGGGCTCCTGGAACGCAGCAGGGGCTCCTGGAACGCAGCAGAGGCTCCTGGAACGCAGCAGGGGCTCCTGGAACGCAGCAGGGGCTCCTGGAACGCAGCAGGGGCTCCTGGAACGCAGCAGAGGCTCCTGGAACGCAGCAGGGGCTCCTGGAACGCAGCAGAGGCTCCTGGAACGCAGCAGGGGCTCCTGGAACGCAGCAGAGGCTCCTGGAACGCAGCAGAGGCTCCTGGAACGCAGCAGAGGCTCCTGGAACGCAGCAGGGGCTCCTGGAACGCAGCAGAGGCTCCTGGAACGCAGCAGGGGCTCCTGGAACGCAGCAGAGGCTCCTGGAACGCAGCAGGGGCTCCTGGAACGCAGCAGGGGCTCCTGGAACGCAGCAGAGGCTCCTGGAACGCAGCAGGGGCTCCTGGAACGCAGCAGGGGCTCCTGGAACGCAGCAGGGGCTCCTGGAACGCAGCAGAGGCTCCTGGAATGCAGCAGGGGCTCCTGGAACGCAGCAGAGGCTCCTGGAACGCAGCAGGGGCTCCTGGAACGCAGCAGGGGCTCCTGGAACGCAGCAGGGGCTCCTGGAACGCAGCAGAGGCTCCTGGAACGCAGCAGGGGCTCCTGGAACGCAGCAGAGGCTCCTGGAACGCAGCAGGGGCTCCTGGAACGCAGCAGGGGCTCCTGGAACGCAGCAGGGGCTCCTGGAACGCAGCAGAGGCTCCTGGAACGCAGCAGGGGCTCCTGGAACGCAGCAGGGGCTCCTGGAACGCAGCAGGGGCTCCTGGAACGCAGCAGAGGCTCCTGGAACGCAGCAGGGGCTCCTGGAACGCAGCAGGGGCTCCTGGAACGCAGCAGGGGCTCCTGGAACGCAGCAGGGGCTCCTGGAACGCAGCAGAGGCTCCTGGAACGCAGCAGGGGCTCCTGGAACGCAGCAGAGGCTCCTGGAACGCAGCAGGGGCTCCTGGAACGCAGCAGAGGCTCCTGGAACGCAGCAGAGGCTCCTGGAACGCAGCAGAGGCTCCTGGAACGCAGCAGGGGCTCCTGGAACGCAGCAGAGGCTCCTGGAACGCAGCAGGGGCTCCTGGAACGCAGCAGGGGCTCCTGGAACGCAGCAGGGGCTCCTGGAACGCAGCAGAGGCTCCTGGAACGCAGCAGAGGCTCCTGGAACGCAGCAGGGGCTCCTGGAACGCAGCAGGGGCTCCTGGAACGCAGCAGAGGCTCCTGGAACGCAGCAGAGGCTCCTGGAACGCAGCAGGGGCTCCTGGAACGCAGCAGAGGCTCCTGGAACGCAGCAGGGGCTCCTGGAACGCAGCAGAGGCTCCTGGAACGCAGCAGGGGCTCCTGGAACGCAGCAGGGGCTCCTGGAACGCAGCAGGGGCTCCTGGAACGCAGCAGGGGCTCCTGGAACGCAGCAGAGGCTCCTGGAACGCAGCAGGGGCTCCTGGAACGCAGCAGGGGCTCCTGGAACGCAGCAGGGGCTCCTGGAACGCAGCAGAGGCTCCTGGAACGCAGCAGGGGCTCCTGGAACGCAGCAGGGGCTCCTGGAACGCAGCAGAGGCTCCTGGAACGCAGCAGGGGCTCCTGGAACGCAGCAGGGGCTCCTGGAACGCAGCAGGGGCTCCTGGAACGCAGCAGAGGCTCCTGGAACGCAGCAGGGGCTCCTGGAACGCAGCAGAGGCTCCTGGAACGCAGCAGGGGCTCCTGGAACGCAGCAGAGGCTCCTGGAACGCAGCAGAGGCTCCTGGAACGCAGCAGAGGCTCCTGGAACGCAGCAGGGGCTCCTGGAACGCAGCAGAGGCTCCTGGAACGCAGCAGGGGCTCCTGGAACGCAGCAGAGGCTCCTGGAACGCAGCAGGGGCTCCTGGAACGCAGCAGGGGCTCCTGGAACGCAGCAGAGGCTCCTGGAACGCAGCAGGGGCTCCTGGAACGCAGCAGGGGCTCCTGGAACGCAGCAGGGGCTCCTGGAACGCAGCAGAGGCTCCTGGAATGCAGCAGGGGCTCCTGGAACGCAGCAGGGGCTCCTGGAACGCAGCAGGGGCTCCTGGAACGCAGCAGAGGCTCCTGGAACGCAGCAGGGGCTCCTGGAACGCAGCAGGGGCTCCTGGAACGCAGCAGGGGCTCCTGGAACGCAGCAGGGGCTCCTGGAACGCAGCAGAGGCTCCTGGAACGCAGCAGGGGCTCCTGGAACGCAGCAGGGGCTCCTGGAACGCAGCAGGGGCTCCTGGAACGCAGCAGGGGCTCCTGGAACGCAGCAGGGGCTCCTGGAATGCAGCAGGGGCTCCTGGAACGCAGCAGAGGCTCCTGGAACGCAGCAGAGGCTCCTGGAATGCAGCAGGGGCTCCTGGAACGCAGCAGAGGCTCCTGGAACGCAGCAGAGGCTCCTGGAACGCAGCAGAGGCTCCTGGAACGCAGCAGAGGCTCCTGGAACGCAGCAGAGGCTCCTGGAACGCAGCAGGGGCTCCTGGAACGCAGCAGAGGCTCCTGGAACGCAGCAGAGGCTCCTGGAACGCATCAGAGGCTCCTGGAACGCAGCAGAAACCAATCAAACAAAAACAGACTGAGAGTCCTGCTGAGAGACGGACGGCGTCATGAATTACAACACGCTCCTCAGTGCTGAGGGAGCATCGGTGCGACCCGGGCTGTCTCCGGCACCGAGGGCAACAACAGGCAATTTGTGGAGGGTGATGGAGGGTAATTAACAAAAGTGTTGTCGGACACGTTTCACATCGTGTTTGTTTCCCTCGAGGAGACGCTGCCGCGTAGAGACGAGCTGCAGGTGGACGATCACTCAACTCACTTTGCATCTGAACTTTAACCCCAGAGCTCCATGTTTAGAGTTCATCTGAAGCTGTAGATACATGTACACGACTGTAAACAGACAGATAATGAGACAGACTTTCTTTTTATTGCAAAGTATTTATGAGTATTTCATATTTTCTTGGGTTTTATCATCCAACTTTATTTTTACTTTGTTTTATTCCCTGGTGTTTTTTTTAAACTTCGGACGTACTATCACTACTACTGAGGTATATATAGTAGTATTACTACTGAATATACTACTATACTGAGGTCTACAGTAGGACTACTACTATCTCTACTGAGGTATATATAGTAGTATTACTACAGAATATACTACTATACTGAGGTCTGCGGTAGGACTACTACTATCACTACTGAGGTATATATAGTAGTATTACTACAGAATATACTACTATACTGAGGTCTACGGTAGGACTACTACTATCACTACTGAGGTATATATAGTAGTATTACTACTGAATATACTACTATACTGAGGTCTGCGGTAGGACTACTACTATCTCTACTGAGGCACATTTATGTATTTGTGTCTGTATATTTCTCCTCTATTGAGACACATCTCTGTCTCTATAATATGAAACCTGCAACACAGATGATTATTATTAACACGGAGGACAAACTTCATTCAAAAGTTACACTGTGGATTCTTTTTTCTTTACATATATATATTAATCCTTTGAGTCATTTCATTAAAGATAAGCTTAACTTTGTGAAACAGACTCACAATCAGCAGAGAACTGGGTCAGTGTTTAACAGCTGCAAGCAAACGTTCTCTGAATAATCCCGAATGTATTCATCCGTGTATCTGTGCTGACGGTAGACATATCACCACCTCAAACACTGATATACCATCGTACAGACGGTAGACATATCACCACCTCAAACACTGATATACCATCGTACAGACGGTAGACATATCACGACCTCAAACACTGATATACCATCGTACAGACGGTAGACATATCACGACCTCAAACACTGATATACCATCGTACAGACGGTAGACATATCACCACCTCAAACACTGATATACCATCGTACAGACGGTAGACATATCACGACCTCAAACACTGATATACCATCGTACAGACGGTAGACATATCACCACCTCAAACACTGATATACCATCGTACAGACGGTAGACATATCACCACCTCAAACACTGATATACCATGGTACAGACGGTAGACATATCACCACCTCAAACACTGATATACCATCGTACAGACGGTAGACATATCACCACCTCAAACACTGATATACCATCGTACAGACGGTAGACATATCACCACCTCAAACACTGATATACCATCGTACAGACGGTAGACATATCACGACCTCAAACACTGATATACCATCGTACAGACGGTAGACATATCACGACCTCAAACACTGATATACCATGGTACAGACGGTAGACATATCACCACCTCAAACACTGATATACCATCGTACAGACGGTAGACATATCACGACCTCAAACACTGATATACCATCGTACAGACGGTAGACATATCACGACCTCAAACACTGATATACCATCGTACAGACGGTAGACATATCACGACCTCAAACACTGATATACCATCGTACAGACGGTAGACATATCACGACCTCAAACACTGATATACCATCGTACAGACGGTAGACATATCACGACCTCAAACACTGATATACCATCGTACAGACGGTAGACATATCACGACCTCAAACACTGATATACCATCGTACAGACGGTAGACATATCACCACCTCAAACACTGATATACCATCGTACAGACGGTAGACATATCACCACCTCAAACACTGATATACCATGGTACAGACGGTAGACATATCACCACCTCAAACACTGATATACCATCGTACAGACGGTAGACATATCACCACCTCAAACACTGATATACCATCGTACAGACGGTAGACATATCACCACCTCAAACACTGATATACCATCGTACAGACGGTAGACATATCACCACCTCAAACACTGATATACCATCGTACAGACGGTAGACATATCACGACCTCAAACACTGATATACCATCGTACAGACGGTAGACATATCACCACCTCAAACACTGATATACCATCGTACAGACGGTAGACATTCAAGTTACACACGAGGACCGCTGTCAGACAAATGTAGTGAAGTACAACATGTACCTCTGAGACGTAGTACAGTACAAAGTACAACATGTACCTCTGAGATGTAGTTCAGTACAAAGTACAACATGTACCTCTGAGGTGTAGTACAGTACAAAGTACAACATGTACCTCTGAGATGTAGTACAGTACAAAGTACAACATGTACCTCTGAGACGTAGTACAGTACAAAGTACAACATGTACCTCTGAGATGTAGTTCAGTACAAAGTACAACATGTACCTCTGAGGTGTAGTACAGTACAAAGTACAACATGTACCTCTGAGATGTAGTACAGTACAAAGTACAACATGTACCTCTGAGACGTAGTACAGTACAAAGTACAACATGTACCTCTGAGATGTAGTACAGTATAAAGTACAACATGTACCTCTGAGACGTAGTACAGTACAAAGTACAACATGTACCTCTGAGATGTAGTTCAGTACAAAGTACAACATGTACCTCTGAGACGTAGTACAGTACAAAGTACAACATGTACCTCTGAGATGTAGTTCAGTACAAAGTACAACATGTACCTCTGAGACGTAGTACAGTACAAAGTACAACATGTACCTCTGAGATGTAGTTCAGTACAAAGTACAACATGTACCTCTGAGGTGTAGTACAGTATAAAGTACAACATGTACCTCTGAGATGTAGTACAGTATAAAGTACAACATGTACCTCTGAGATGTAGTACAGTAGAAAGTACAACATGTACCTCTGAGATGTAGTACAGTAGAAAGTACAACATGTACCTCTGAGGTGTAGTACAGTATAAAGTACAATATGTACCTCTGAGATGTAGTACAGTACAAAGTACAACATGTACCTCTGAGACGTAGTACAGTACAAAGTACAACATGTACCTCTGAGACGTAGTACAGTATAAAGTACAACATGTACCTCTGAGAGGTAGTACAGTATAAAGTACAACATGTACCTCTGAGACGTAGTACAGTATAAAGTACAACATGTACCTCTGAGATGTAGTACAGTAGAAAGTACAACATGTACCTCTGAGATGTAGTACAGTATAAAGTACAATATGTACCTCTGAGATTTAGTACAGTATAAAGTACACTATGTACCTCTGAGATGTAGTACAGTATAAAGTACAACATGTACCTCTGAGATGTAGTACAGTATAAAGTACAATATGTACCTCTGAGATGTAGTACAGTACAAAGTACAACATGTACCTCTGAGACGTAGTACAGTACAAAGTACAACATGTACCTCTGAGACGTAGTACAGTATAAAGTACAACATGTACCTCTGAGATGTAGTACAGTATAAAGTACAACATGTACCTCTGAGACGTAGTACAGTATAAAGTACACTATGTACCTCTGAGATGTAGTACAGTATAAAGTACAACATGTACCTCTGAGATGTAGTACAGTAGAAAGTACAACATGTACCTCTGAGATGTAGTACAGTATAAAGTACAATATGTACCTCTGAGATTTAGTACAGTATAAAGTACACTATGTACCTCTGAGATGTAGTACAGTATAAAGTACAACATGTACCTCTGAGATGTAGTACAGTATAAAGTACAACATGTACCTCTGAGATGTAGTACAGTATAAAGTACAATAAGTTCCTCAGGAGGAGAAGTAGAAAGTAGCAGAACATGGAAATACTCCAGTAAAGTACTAGTACCATGAGTTCATACTTAGTTCAGTACTCTTACATTCCTCCTCTGGTTTTGTGTTTATTGATGTTAAATCTGATATAAAAGACATTTTGTTCTAAACTTTCTGTGGTTTTATGATTATTTGAGATTCATTCCTTCTGAACGTCTCTAATAATAATTACAGTAATTATGAATCATAACGTGGAGTTGTCTTTAACGAGAGGACTCTAACGTGAAGTGTGACTGCCCCCTGCTGGCCGAGGACATTTATTCAACGATGGAAAACAAAGTGACAAGAATCTTTAGTTGACTTTATGAAGATCAGAACACACGAACATGTCAGTGACGACCCAGAACTAAAGTCAGGATAGTATGTCAAAAATACGCTTCTTCACAGTGAAGTCATGTTAGGAAGGAACAAATACAGCCAGTTATTATTGTAATATATAGAATATGTGAGTGTTGCACTATACCTTCATCCCAAATGTTAAAATCCAGCAGAAAGAACAGCAGACGTGTAAAAGAATCAGAAACATCTCTGATCATGAATTCATAGGTTTGAACTCCTACGGTTTTATTTTTATAATTGTATTCATATTTTAAATCTTTGTGCGAAATGTAAACGTATTTATACAATCTGTAAACAGGAAGAGAGTCCAGATGAGAAGAACAAACTAAAGATACCGAGAAGAAGAGATGAAGCTCTGAAGCCTGCAAAAAACAAAAACCAGTAAAACCAATAAAACCAGTAAAACCAATAAAACCAATAAAACCAATAAAACCAATGAAACCAATAAAACCAGTAAAACCAATAAAACCAGTAAAACCAATGAAACCAGTAAAACCAATAAAACCAATAAAACCAATAAAACCAGTAAAACCAATAAAACCAATGAAACCAATAAAACCAGTAAAACCAATAAAACCAATAAAACCAATAAAACCAGTAAAACCAATAAAACCAATAAAACCAATAAAACCAATGAAACCAATAAAACCAGTAAAACCAATAAAACCAGTAAAACCAATGAAACCAGTAAAACCAATAAAACCAATAAAACCAATGAAACCAATAAAACCAGTAAAACCAATAAAACCAGTAAAACCAATAAAACCAATAAAACCAATGAAACCAATAAAACCAATAAAACCAGTAAAACCAATAAAACCAGTAAAACCAATAAAACCAGTAAAACCAATAAAACCAATAAAACCAATAAAACCAATGAAACCAATAAAACCAGTAAAACCAATAAAACCAGTAAAACCAATGAAACCAGTAAAACCAATAAAACCAATAAAACCAATAAAACCAGTAAAACCAATAAAACCAATGAAACCAATAAAACCAGTAAAACCAATAAAACCAATAAAACCAATAAAACCAGTAAAACCAATAAAACCAATAAAACCAATAAAACCAATAAAACCAGTAAAACCAATAAAACCAGTAAAACCAATGAAACCAGTAAAACCAATAAAACCAATAAAACCAATAAAACCAATAAAACCAATGAAACCAATAAAACCAGTAAAACCAATAAAACCAGTAAAACCAATAAAACCAGTAAAACCAATAAAACCAGTAAAACCAATAAAACCAGTAAAACCAATAAAACCAATAAAACTAGTAAAACCAGTCAGAACATCTGGAAAGAGACTCTTCATGCAAAGTTATTCTAACAATAAGTTAATAAAAACACAATCAATTGAAGCGTAAACTACCCTTCATGGGTCATAATAACGTATTATTATAATTCATTAATTAACCTTCAAATACCGGATATATTTCTGACAAACTGTCATTTTGAACATTTTGTTTTGTACGTTTTTTAAAAAGATGACAAAAAACCTGAAAACAAAGACTCAAAACAAAACAACAAAAACATGAATCATTTTATATTCTTTTATTTTAGGAACATAAACAGCACGAGCATCAACACAGACATGAAGAAACACCTGCAGGGAGAAGATCAGCTGATCAATAACAGATTAATAATCCGTCTATGAAACATTCGGATGGATCATCACAGTTTATGTGGTGAAACAATACTTCATAAAACTTTAATCTAATGCGTAGAAATACACGTTTTCATACGCAGAATACACCAACAGCTGAACTAAAGTTCACTAAAGCGGAGAAGTTTGAGTCCTTGATAGAGTTTGATTGTAGTTCTGTTTAGTCGGCTCTTAAAGGTACAGTTCGCTCAGTTTGATGCTCGTGTGTTTAGTGTAACATTTTTCTGTGAAACAGGTTTCTGAGTAGTTATTTAAATAAAAGAGTCTTCTTCTTTTATCATTATCAGAGGTGGACTCAGACCAGTGAGACCAGCAGTTTGTTCATTCTGGTACAGACTTTGAACACTACACCACTTCCTGTCTGTATTTGGCTTCACAAAGAGATCTAAATGACGTGTGTTGACTTTCACTGTGATGTTCAGCAGCTGCATTAAAGTCTGAGGTGTCGAGGCTTCGTTCCTTCAAAACAATTATATGAAATATAAAATATAACAATTGAATTTCTCTACAGCAGCTTCTGAACTAGAAGTGAACGGTGCTTTCAAGGGAAAGAAGATAAAACAGTAAAGTCGGTTTATGGAAAACCATAAAAATAACAATACACAAGAATAAAACTCATATACTAACGTAATATTACGACAAATATCGAGAAATAAAGCAGTAAAAGGAGACGACACAGTGAATAAAAAGAAATAAAAAGTAAATGGCTCTGCAGGACAGCAGATCTATAAAAATGGATTTTGAGGGAAGATTTAAAAACAGAGTTTTCCAGCAGACGTGAAACTGCAGAGAAATGTTAATGTTCAGTAACTCCGATAGAACTGAGCAGGATGTTTATTGTGATGGATTATGATCACAGAGCGACGTCACGTCTGTGAAGTGACTTTAACAAAGACGGAACACAACAGCTGCATACAAATCTAAAAACTGATTCTCTCAGCATTGTTTTTACATATCTGCTACTTTTGTTCAGTATTCATGTATCGAACACTTTGTTCTCAATCTAAGAACCAATCAGCTCTTTGATCCGAAGACAGACAGAAGTTTCCCATCATGCCCTGGGGTCACGCAGTCGGTGGAGAGCAAGGCCCAATCCCAAAGTCCCCCCTAAACCCTAAGGCCCAATCCCAAAGTCCCCCCTAAACCCTAAGGCCCAATCCCAAAGTCCCCCCTAAACCCTAAGGCCCAATCCCAATGTCCCCCCTAAACCCTAAGGCCCAATCCCAATGTCCCCCCTAAACCCTAAGGCCCAATCCCAAAGTCCCCCCTAAACCCTAAGGCCCAATCCCAAAGTCCCCCCTAAACCCTAAGGCCCAATCCCAAAGTCCCCCCTAAACCCTAAGGCCCAATCCCAATGTCCCCCCTAAACCCTAAGCCCCAATCCCAAAGTCCCCCCTAAACCCTAAGGCCCAATCCCAAAGTCCCCCCTAAACCCTAAGGCCCAATCCCAATGTCCCCCCTAAACCCTAAACCCCAATCCCAAAGTCCCCCCTAAACCCTAAGGCCCAATCCCAATGTCCCCCCTAAACCCTAAGGCCCAATCCCAATGTCCCCCCTAAACCCTAAGGCCCAATCCCAAAGTCCCCCCTAAACCCTAAGCCCCAATCCCAATGTCCCCCCTTACGGACTCACGGACTTTGAGGCGCGCTCCCGCGAAGTCCGTGAGGGTTTAGTTCTGTCCCACTGTCAGATCGTCGAGTGTTTGAGCCCTTTATGAACCCTTTCCGTAAGTCAGCATGGTATGCTGACTTTGACTAAGGGAATTACCCACAAATCATTGCAATGTGACGTTAAACACGGGGGTAACGTGATCCGTCCTCTTTGTTTACCTTTTTTTTACGTCTCCATGCGTCCACTGGTTACCCCATGTTTAACGTCACATTGCAATGATTTGTGGGTAATTCCATTTGGAAAAGTCTGCGTCCCATGCTGACTTACAGTAAGGGTTCATAAAGGGCTCAAAATGTCTGCGAGAGCCTCAAACACTCGATGATTCGACAGTGGGACAGAACTAAACCCTCACGGACTTTGCGGGAGTGCACCTCAAAGTCCGTAAGGGGGGACATTGGGATTGGGTCAAAGTGTTTTTACTGAATTTAACGCACACTCGTTGTTTTTTAGAATGAGCTTTATTAGCAAAACATGAACAAATGTTAGATTTGACTTAAGTGTGTTGACAAGGTAAACATTTGACTGCAATGTACACACGTGCATGTATATAATTAACTTTATAAGCAGTAGGACACTTATTATTTGTATTAATGTAGTGTATTATTTAATTAAAGTGTGTTTTAATAAAGTAATTAAAGTGTGTGAATTCGTCTCAAACCTGTTTATTTTACATCTGTTTTCTTATTCTTTTACAAGAAAGCACTCTGTAACATTATAGCTCCGGAACTGTGTTATTTAAATAAGCGTAACTACAAAGAAAGTAGCTCGATATACATATTTGTCCTTTTTTATTTTGAAGGCAAAATCACTTCAACGGATATTACATCACTGTTCTTCCCCGTAACTCGAATGTCGACTTCCGGTCAGAACTTTTCTCAATTTAGCTAAAAAATGTAACGATTTAAATCAGTACATTTCACATGTTACCATCGTGTTGCGTTTATATAGTCATTTATTATTTTGTATGTGTAACTAATAGCTTTTACTAAATTAACAGAAGCGTAAGTATATATATATATATATTTTGTACATCTGTCACCCAGCTGACGGTAATATTTTGGTAACGGACCACATACGCAGACTTTGACTTCCGGTCGGAACTTTTCTGTCTAGCTCACAAATTAAACGAATTAAATGAGTAAGTTTTACATTTTCACCACTGTGTTGCATTTATAAAGTTTTTTTTATGTGTAACCAAATTAACAGTAGCGTAAGTATATATTTTTTACATCTTAAAGTGCCACCCAGCTGACGGTGATATTTTGGTAACGGACCACAGACGCACACTTTGACTTCCGGTCGGAGTTTGTATTTCCAACATGTGAGAGAGATGGCGTCACGCGCTGAGGAGTTAACTCTGGTCGGTCTGTGTGACGTAGAGATCGACTCTAAACGTCACACGTGCTCGTTTCTGACCAACAAAGTCGGGGGTCTTCCGGACTGGTCTCCGGTCACCTCCCGCCGGTATCCCCGCTGCGGTCGCTGCGGAGCCCCGCTAGCTCACGTGGTGCAGGTGTACTGCCCTCTGGAGGCCTCGCGCTACCATCGAACCCTCCACGTGTTCGCGTGCACGGGAGCCGAGTGCAGCAGCAGGTCGGACTGTTGGAAGGTGCTCCGGTCTCAGTGTCTGGAGGAGGAGGAGGCGGTAGGGCGGACATCCAGCAGACATGACCCGTCTCAGGAGGCTCCTCCGTCGGCCACTGACTGGTGTGACACCGCTGATGACTGGGGGGTGATGGAGGAGGATGGATGGGGAGGAGGTGTGAAGAAGGACAGACAGGTTCCTGAGGAGGCAGCAGCTCCTCAGACAGAGGGTGAGCAATATAAATACTTTATATATGTTCATAAAATAAACTTAAAGCTGCCTTAATATTCATATTTATGACCACAAACAGGCAGAAACACTAAAACTCTTTAAAATCAATTTTTATTTTTCAAAATGAGCCGAAATGTCTGGAGGCACTTTGGACATCTCTAAAAAAATAAAGAATAACCATAAACATCCAGAAACGTGTGTGGGAAATATATTTACAAGTACTGTTACTTAAAGTACAGTTTGAGGTACTTTTCTAGAGTATTTAATTCTATGGAATTAATATAGTTTACAATTAACATTTACTCTTCAGTTGAAGTTATATTTATTTCTATGTTGTTTACAATAAACTCCTGACATGTTAAAGATGTTGTTCCTTTTTAACATATATACACAAAATATATATAGACACACATTATTCCCTCTTTATCGGTTTACATACTTTACATACTCATCTTTATAGTGGAAGTAAAATGAACACTTCTGTTAAACAACAACGAGTCAGTTTCTGAGCTCACTGTGTAGTTTAATGGACGAGCATCTTACCCGTCAGGTAAACTTCTCTTTGTTCATTTTGACTCATTTATTTTTCACTTCAGCAGCCGGTGAGGTCGACGTCAGCAGCCAGCTTCAGGATCTCCGTCTGGTGGACTCCCAGGAGGAGGAGGAGGAGGAGGTGCCCGTCCTCCGGGCGTTCTTCATCATCGTGGTGAACGAGTCGGATCTGTGCGGAGAGGAAGACGACGACGACCTGCGGCACGCCCAGCGGCTGCTGAGGGAGTACGAGAGGAGGGAGGGCGTGGCGGTGGGAGAGCTGGAGGACGGGGGGAGAGGAGGAGGGGAGGAGAAGTACGAGAAGACGAGAGCCAGACACGGAGACGCCGTCTTCTCCAGGTTCATGAAGAAGATCTCGCTCTGTCCTCAGCAGATCCTGCGCTACTGTCGCGGCGGGAGGCCGCTCTTCGTCTCCGAGCCGCCGGCCGACGTGACGACGACGCCGCCGTGCGGCTCCTGTGGAGGAACCAGGACCTTCGAGCTGCAGCTGATGCCGGCTCTGGTCAGTCTGCTGCGGAGGACGGGCGGTGGTGGTGGTGGTGGTGGTGGTGGTGAGGCCGAGCTGGAGTTTGGGACGGTTCTGGTTTACACCTGTAGGAACAGCTGCTGGACATCAGGATCAGCTGTGGAGGAGTTCTGCTTTGTTCAGACGGACCCAGACCAGCAGCTCTTTAAATGATGATGATGATGAAGATGGTAGTTTTCACTACTGGTTCCTTTGAGGGGCCAAAGAATCTCCACAGCGCCTGAAAGTCTTAACCTCCTCTTGCAGCAGTGATGTCACGGTGTACTGGAGTACACCGTGACATCACTGCTGGTGGTTAAAGGAGCCACAGAGGAACACTGATGAAGGGACTCCTTAACGAGCAGATCAATACTGATCATTGGAATCATGAAACGTGGTGTTTTAACCAATATTCAGAGAAATAATCTTTAAAAACATGAACAGATCATTTTCTAAACAGCCTCTCATGGATTGTGTCCTTTAAATGTTTGTTTTATAACAAAATAAAAGCAGATTTATTGTATTTATTACGTGTTGAATGTTTCTCTCCGTGTGATTCACAGCTGATTTACTCTTTCATCACATTCCTGCAGCTCGTTAATACGAACCCGGAGTCAGTGCCTTAAAGGGACAGTACTGATGTTTAGTAGTACTTCTACATACTCAGAGTATTACTACAGTAGATGTACTGCTGTGGACGTATTCTAGACTCCTAAAATAATCTACAGTTTAAGTGAAATGACTTCTTTATACGACAGAACTTGATTTCCTGTCATGAACCAATCACTACATCATGATGACGTCATAATGTACCTTCAGCCAGTACTCATGTTCACTGAGCAGAGCCTGAAGGCATCATCATGTCACTGAAGTGAACCTCTGTTGGTTAGCCGTTAGCGGTGCTGCTAACGTTGCTAGCTCTCCTCTGATTGGTTGTTTACAATGAAACCTGATCAGAGACTAGAAACACATGAACGAAGCTCACACTCATTGATAAAAACACAGACTCGTTGACTTTCTTTTACTTCAACCTTTACGATACATTTCTATAATTCTGTGTGAAGCGTCATAAACATCTGAACATGAATGTGAAATGTGAACCGTCCAGAGAGTCAACCTCTAAAGTGAGTGATGGTCTGAAGGGCTTTTTACTGGATCAGATCCAGAGTATCAAAAATAGATTCCTTAATTAACTGGCCAATAAATAAAGACGTTTATTTAGCCTCTGTGACGACGTCACTGATTGTTCTGATTACGTAAAGTTGACTTTCAGCCCTTTGGTTGTTTTTTACAATTCAGTCACTTAAAGCTAAAAACCGACGTCTTTGGATTGTCAGCGAGGGTTCGAGTCCCGCTAAAGATTCCTGAGGAAACCGCCGTGTGGCGCCCTGATGAGTTCGAGCCCGCGGACTCGTCGGAGGCTTCTGATTGGTTGTTCAGGCACTTGAGGATCAGTTCGGTGACCGTTTGTTGTTTTTGTCTCCAAGAAGAAGCGAATAAAGCATCGCGGTCGTCTCCCGACCTACTGAGCTCCTCCTCCGCAGAACGGCGAGGCGGTGTCGGCGGACGACTTGTGCTCCCAGTCGTACTGGTGGTACTGGTCCAACTGGTGGTACTGGTCCAACTGGTGGTACTGGTCGGGCTGGACGCTGCTGCTCAGGCTGCAGATGTCTCTGTCGATTATCTCGTTTACTGAAACGGAAACAGAAGCACGAGACGCGATTATTCATGACGCAACAGTTCGGTTACAATCTTTAC
>JAVDOI010000135.1:52500-267500 GCA_032191485.1 Leptoclinus maculatus
CTACTACTCCTATACTACTAACACTACTACTCCTACTACTACACTACTACTACTACTCCTACTACTAACACTACTAGTACTACTACTAACACTACTACTACTACTACTAACACTACTACTACTCTACTACTAACACTACTACTCCTACTACTAACACTACTATACTACTACTAACACTACTACTACTACTACTAACACTACTACTACTACTAACACTACTACTACTACTACTAACACTACTACTCCTACTACTAACACTACTACTACTACTACTAACACTACTACTCTACTACTAACACTACTACTACTAACACTACTACTCCTACTACTAACACTACTACTCTACTACTAACACTACTACTACTACTACTAACACTACTACTCCTACTACTAACACTACTACTACTACTAACACTACTACTCCTACTACTAACACTACTACTACCTACTACTAACACTACTACTACTACTACTACACTACTAACTACTACTACTCCTACTACTAACACTACTACTACTACTAACACTACTACTACTCCTACTACTAACACTACTACTACTACTACTAACACTACTACTCCTACTACTAACACTACTACTACTCCTACTACTACCTACTACTAGCTACTACTACTAACACTACTACTACTACTACTAACACTACTCCTACTACTAACACTACTACTCCTACTACTAACACTCACTACTACTCCTACTACTAACACTACTACTACTCCTACTACTAACACTACTAGTACTACTACTAACACTACTAGTACTACTACTACTAACACTACTAGTACTACTACTAACACTACTACTACTCCTAGACTTCCCCTTTAGAGTCACAGCTGCTGTGTTTCATGTTTCGTTACCTTTTCACAGGTAAATACCGTAAAACAACACAAACAATAACTTTATTTTTTAGTTTTTTTAGATATTGTTTAGATGAGTTTGAGATGTTTCTGAATGTTTTCTTTCAGGAATCTTTAAATCTTTTGTCGCTGCAGTGAATCCTGGAGGACTACAGACCCGAAACCTTTAAACTCTACAGAGGAAACGTTACTGAACGAGATCTCCTACCGTCATCCAGTGTGATCTCCTGCAGGCCCAGGGAGCCCGGGTTCAGACCGTCATCCGGCTCCTGCTTCACGCTCGGAGCCCGTACCGAGCCGGAGAGCCGAGGGTCCTTCTGGGGGTTAGCGGGGGTCACGAAGGGTCTTCTGGAGCTCGGAGATGGAGGGTTTCCCCTCTGAAGGGCCACCGAGGAGGCCTGTTGTGGCAGCGCGGAGATCCGAGGAGGGATCGAGGAGGTCTGAGGAGGGACGTTGAAGGTCTGAAGAGGCATGATGCAGGTCTGGAGAGGAAGCAAGCCCTGGAGGGGGACGGAGGTCTGGGGAGGCAGCTTGGAGGTCTGAGGAGGAATCGAGGAGATCTGAGGTGGGACGGTGAAGGTCTGAAGAGGAATCAAGCCCTGGAGGGGTACTGAGGTCTGGAGGGGCAAGGAGGAGGCGTGAGGAAACACTGAGGAGGTCTGAAAGGGGACAGAGGAGGGCGGAGGAGGAGGATGATGGAGACGAGGCACGCTCTGTGAAGGAGGACCACAATGCACCGGGATGTCACGGGAGTCATAGTAAACCAGGTCTGGGAGCCGGGAGAAGCCAGATGGATTGTGGGAGATGTGGTCCGTCTCCCAGCGCTCCTGTTTGACTCCCACAGCGGCGGCGTGGGGGGGGCGACGCCGGACTCCGGGCAGGAAGATCAAGCTCTGTGTTAGACTTCTTCTTCTCTTCCCGTTGGAGACGTAGAACTGGACCTGGACCGGATCGCTGGTCTTCTTGTTGTAAGGAGGAACCTCCACCACGATGCTGGACTGAAACACAGGAAGAAAACCGCTGAGACCACGTCATCATCTGCAAACATTTGACCTTTCTTTGGGGCCTGAATGAGTCTTCAATAACTTCTATTCTTCAATAACTTCTATTCTTTAATAACTTCTATTCTTTAATAACTTCTATTCTTTAATAACTTCTATTCTTCAATAACTTCTATTCTTTAATAACTTCTATTCTTTAATAACTTCTATTCTTTAATAACTTCTATTCTTCAATAACTTCTATTCTTCAATAACTTCTATTCTTTAATAACTTCTATTCTTCAATAACTTATATTCTTTAATAACTTATATTCTTTAATAACTTATATTCTTTAATAACTTCTATTCTTCAATAACTTATATTCTTTAATAACTTATATTCTTTAATAACTTCTATCTATTATTTAATAACTTCTATTCTTTAATAACTTCTATTCTTCAATAACTTCTATTCTTTAATAACTTCTATTCTTTAATAACTTCTATTCTTCAATAACTTCTATTCTTTAATAACTTCTATTCTTTAATAACTTCTATTCTTCAATAACTTCTATTCTTCAATAACTTCTATTCTTTAATAACTTCTATTCTTCAATAACTTCTATTCTTTAATAACTTATATTCTTTAATAACTTCTATCTATTATTTAATAACTTCTATTATTTAATAACTTCTATTCTTTAATAACTTCTATTCTTCAATAACTTCTATTCTTTAATAACTTCTATTCTTTAATAACTTCTATTCTTTAATAACTTCTATTCTTTAATAACTTCTATCTATTCTTTAATAACTTCTATTCTTCAATAACTTCTATTCTTCAATAACTTCTATTCTTTAATAACTTCTATTCTTCAATAACTTCTATTCTTTAATAACTTCTATTCTTTAATAACTTCTATCTATTCTTTAATAACTTCTATCTATTCTTTAATAACTTCTATCTATTCTTCAATAACTTCTATTCTTTAATAACTTCTATTCTTTAATAACTTCTATTCTTTAATAACTTCTATTCTTGAATAACTTCTATTCTTTAATAACTTCTATTCTTTAATAACATCTATCTATTCTTTAATAACTTCTATTCTTTAATAACTTCTACTCTTTAATAACTTCTATTCTTTAATAACTTCTATTCTTTAATAACTTCTATCTATTCTTTAATAACTTCTATCTATTCTTTAATAACTTCTATTCTTTAATAACTTCTACTCTTTAATAACTTCTACTCTTTAATAACTTCTATCTATTCTTGAATAACTTCTATTCTTTAATAACTTCTATCTATTCTTGAATAACTTCTATTCTTTAATAACTTCTACTCTTTAATAACTTCTATTCTTTAATAACTTCTATTCTTTAATAACTTCTATCTATTCTTGAATAACTTCTATTCTTTAATAACTTCTACTCTTTAATAACTTCTATTCTTTAATAACTTCTACTCTTTAATAACTTCTATTCTTTAATAACTTCTACTCTTTAATAACTTCTATTCTTTAATAACTTCTACTCTTTAATAACTTCTATTCTTTAATAACTTCTACTCTTTAATAACTTCTATTCTTTAATAACTTCTACTCTTTAATAACTTCTATCTATTCTTTAAATGAGGAAGACAGACGTTTATGTCAAATGTATTTAGTTGCTCGATAACAAAAGAAGAAGAACACATTCATGGACAAAATGCACCATAAACACACGTTTCATTGTATTTAATGTAATACATAATACATAATGAATAATAAATGTACTCAGACGTCTCGGTGTCTCTCGTATCTCGTTTACTTCCTCTCCAGGGAATCTTCGTCACCATCTTAAATGACATTTAAAAACTCCAAAAACTAGTAAATATCTGTAAGATCGACCCAGAAAAAAGGAAGCTTGTGACCCAGAATGCATTGTGATCTTTCTCCATTCGCTCTGTGCATTACAGGAAAGACAGAAACAGTTCTCTCAGATTCTTGACAAACACAGTACTTGTAGTACTTGTACTACTTGTAGTACTTGTACTACTTGTACTACTTGTAGTACTTGTACTACTTGTACTACTTGTACTACTTGTAGTACTTGTAGTACTTGTACTACTTGTACTACTTGTAGTACTTGTAGTACTTGTACTACTTGTACTACTTGTAGTACTTGTAGTACTTGTACTACTTGTACTACTTGTAGTACTTGTAGTACTTGTACTACTTGTACTACTTGTAGTACTTGTACTACTTGTACTACTTGTAGTACTTGTAGTACTTGTAGTACTTGTACTACTTGTAGTACTTGTACTACTTGTAGTACTTGTACTACTTGTAGTACTTGTAGTACTTGTAGTACTTGTACTACTTGTACTACTTGTAGTACTTGTACTACTTGTAGTACTTGTAGTACTTGTACTACTTGTAGTACTTGTAGTACTTGTAGTACTTGTACTACTTGTAGTACTTGTACTACTTGTAGTACTTGTAGTACTTGTAGTACTTGTACTACTTGTAGTACTTGTACTACTTGTAGTACTTGTACTACTTGTACTACTTGTACTACTTGTAGTACTTGTAGTACTTGTAGTACTTGTACTACTTGTAGTACTTGTAGTACTTGTACTACTTGTAGTACTTGTAGTACTTGAGTGAAGGGTGTGAATACTTCCTGTGGGATGATAAAGAGACACAAGGTGATGTCAGGAGTCTCTGTCTGGTTATTGTGGATTCTTTTGCCCTCGAGTGGCTTCGTGTACTTCCTCTTGTGCTTTAGTCATGTGATGCTCTACATGTGATCATGTATTTCTAGCTCTGTATCTCCCCCCCCCCCCCCCCCCCTCATTGGTTACCATGTTGGATGCGGGTTCATAAGAACAATGTGTTTAGTTCGTTTGTTTGAGGTACTTCTACACAGTCAGAGTATTACGACAGTAGATGTACTGCTGTGGACGTATTTTAGCTCAAGCTATATTTAGAATGTGTTCACCTCTTTACCTCTGTGATGAGGAAGTGAAGCCGTTATCTATGATCGCTACAAAGACACCACAATACATAAAACAGGAGGTTAGTACCTCAGTCGACCGCTGCCTCCATCGGTTAGTCTGTCTGTGGTATTGTGTGACTTCTATCTCTCTATCTCTCTGTCTCTGTGTCTCTGTGTCTCTGTGTGTCTGTGTCTCTGTGTCTCTATGTCTCTGTGTCTCTGTGTCTCTGTGTCTCTATGTCTCTATGTCTCTATGTCTCTATGTCTCTATGTCTCTATGTCTATATGTCTCTATGTCTCTATGTCTCTATGTCTATATGTCTCTGTGTCTCTGTGTCTCTATGTCTCTATGTCTATGTGTCTATATGTCTCTGTGTCTATATGTATCTCTGTCTCTATGTCTATATGTCTCTCTGTCTCTGTGTCTATGTCTCTATGTCTCTATGTCTATATGTCTATATGTCTCTGTGTCTCTGTGTCTCTATGTCTCTATGTCTATGTGTCTATATGTCTCTGTGTCTATATGTATCTCTGTCTCTATGTCTATATGTCTCTCTGTCTCTGTGTCTCTATGTCTCTATGTCTCTATGTCTATATGTCTATATGTCTATATGTCTCTATGTCTCTATGTCTCTATGTCTATATGTCTCTATGTCTCTATGTCTCTATGTCTCTATGTCTATATGTCTATATGTCTATATGTCTCTGTGTCTCTATGTCTCTATGTCTCTATGTCTATGTGTCTATATGTCTCTGTGTCTATATGTATCTCTGTCTCTGTGTCTCTATGTCTCTATGTCTATATGTATCTCTGTCTCTGTGTCTCTATGTCTCTATGTCTCTGTGTCTCTGTGTCTCTATGTCTCTATGTATCTATGTCTATATGTCTCTGTGTCTATATGTATCTCTGTCTCTGTGTCTATATGTCTCTGTGTCTCTATGTCTCTGTGTCTCTGTGTCTCTGTGTCTCTGTGTCTCTGTGTCTATGTGTCTATGTGTCTCTGTGTCTCTATGTCTCTGTGTCTCTGTGTATCTCTGTGTCTATATGTCTCTGTGTCTCTGTGTCTCTGTGTCTCTGTGTCTCTGTGTCTCTGTGTCTCTATGTCTCTGTGTCTCTGTGTCTCTGTGTCTCTGTGTCTCTGTGTCTCTGTGTCTCTATGTCTATATGTCTCTGTGTCTCTATGTCTCTATGTCTCTATGTCTCTGTCTCTCTGTCTATATGTCTCTATGTCTCTATGTCTCTGTGTCTCTATGTCTCTATGTCTCTGTGTCTCTGTGTCTCTATGTCTCTATGTCTCTGTCTCTCTGTCTCTATGTCTCTGTGTCTCTGTGTCTCTGTGTCTCTGTGTCTCTATGTCTCTATGTCTCTGTCTCTCTGTCTATATGTCTCTATGTCTCTATGTCTCTATGTCTCTATGTCTCTATGTCTCTATGTCTCTCTGTCTCTATGTCTCTATGTCTCTATGTCTCTATGTCTCTATGTCTATATGTCTCTGTGTCTATGTGTCTCTGTGTCTCTATGTCTCTATGTCTCTATGTCTCTGTCTCTCTGTCTATATGTCTCTGTGTCTCTGTGTCTCTGTGTCTCTATGTCTCTGTGTCTCTGTGTCTCTGTGTCTCTGTGTCTCTATGTCTCTATGTCTCTGTCTCTCTGTCTATATGTCTCTATGTCTCTGTGTCTCTGTGTCTCTATGTCTCTGTGTCTCTGTGTCTCTGTGTCTCTATGTCTCTATGTCTCTGTCTCTCTGTCTATATGTCTCTATGTCTCTATGTCTATATGTCTCTATGTCTCTATGTCTATATGTCTCTATGTCTCTCTGTCTATATGTCTCTATGTCTCTATGTCTATATGTCTCTATGTCTCTATGTCTATATGTCTCTATGTCTCTATGTCTATGTGTCTCTGTGTCTCTATGTCTCTATGTCTCTATGTCTCTGTCTCTCTGTCTATATGTCTCTGTGTCTCTGTGTCTCTGTGTCTCTGTGTCTCTGTGTCTCTGTGTCTCTGTGTCTCTGTGTCTCTATGTCTCTGTGTCTCTGTGTCTCTGTCTATATGTCTCTATGTCTCTATGTCTCTGTGTCTCTATGTCTCTCTGTCTATATGTCTCTGTGTCTCTGTGTCTCTGTGTCTCTATGTCTCTATGTCTCTGTGTCTCTGTGTCTCTGTGTCTCTGTGTCTCTATGTCTCTATGTCTCTGTCTCTCTGTCTCTATGTCTCTATGTCTCTGTGTCTCTGTGTCTCTATGTCTCTGTGTCTCTGTGTCTCTGTGTCTCTATGTCTCTATGTCTCTGTCTCTCTGTCTATATGTCTCTATGTCTCTATGTCTATATGTCTCTATGTCTCTATGTCTCTATGTCTCTATGTCTCTCTGTCTATATGTCTCTATGTCTCTATGTCTCTATGTCTCTATGTCTATATGTCTCTATGTCTCTGTGTCTATGTGTCTCTGTGTCTCTATGTCTCTATGTCTCTATGTCTCTGTCTCTCTGTCTATATGTCTCTATGTCTCTGTGTCTCTGTGTCTCTATGTCTCTATGTCTCTATGTCTCTATGTCTCTGTGTCTCTGTGTCTCTATGTCTCTATGTCTCTGTCTCTCTGTCTATATGTCTCTATGTCTCTATGTCTATATGTCTCTATGTCTCTATGTCTATATGTCTCTATGTCTCTATGTCTATATGTCTCTATGTCTCTATGTCTCTGTGTCTCTGTGTCTCTATGTCTCTATGTCTCTATGTCTCTATGTCTCTATGTCTCTCTATAGATGTCCTGATGCAGAAGGGTTTGGGTAACTGCTACAGAGTGGTATAAAGATACAGATAACGTGGTATAAAGATACAGATAACAGACTCTTTACTCTGATCTGTGAACACCGATGTGATGTTGACTGTGTCTACTTACTCCGCTGCTTTTTTCTGGCACAACTCTGGCGTCCATTTCCCACAACGATCTTCCATCTGAGGGGACGAAACACGTCAAGTTAAAAACACGTACGCAGGACGTTTGATCAAATGTTCCAACGTGCAGTAATGAAGGAGAAGCGTCTCACCAGCTCCTTTCTCCATGAACACCACCCGGGACTGTGTGGAGATGTTGGAGCCGGTGATGAGCAGCTCCTCTCCTCCGTCCACAGAGCAGCTGGATGGACTGAAGCTCTCCACCAGAGGAAGCTCCTGACCGGAGCGCTGGGCTGCAAACACCACGCGGTACTTCAGTATATCTACTACAGCATCAGCACGTGTACTCAGAGGAACAGGAAGTATCGACTGAACCCTCAGATTATGATCTTCTGGTTTTGCACAAGCATGAATTTGCCTCTTCTGCTTGTGAATGAATGAAATGAACCTTTGTGTCTCTCGATGTGCTGTCGACCTCACTGGAAGTCACTCTAGAGCAGCGGTCCCCAACCACCGGACCACGGACCGGTACCGGACCACGGACCGGTACCGGTACCGGACCACTGAAAGACGTTTTATTTTGATTCTCTCTCAATTCCACCCGCCTGTGGCTCCTGACATGTCAAGACGCTCGTCTCGGTCACGTGATACGTTACCTCAAAAATGAAGCCCACAAGCTAGAGAACATGAGTAAAACAGTGTTGGAGAGCTTCTTTGTAAAGAGGAAAGACCACTAAGAGACAGAAGAAGAGCCTACAACCTACAAGATAAGAAAGCTTTGTTTAACAGACAATATCAGGAGTCTGATTAAACACCAGGAGTAACTCTGACGCACCAAGCCGCTCTGCAGAACATGTGTCGACAGAGGAAGATCAGCTGCTGGAGGTTGTAAATGACGGTGGCCTTAAAGGTACGTTTGAGACGACAACTCTGGTGTTTAGGGTTAGAATCAAGGCTGAGTATCCTGAGATCACCACTAAAGCACTGAACACCCTGCTTCCATTCCACACATCCTCTTTGTGAAGCAGGATGTTCTGCAGTGACAGCAGTCAGAACATAACGGAGTAGACTGGACATGAGGAACACACTCCAGGTGTCATCGTCTCTCATTAACCCAGATGGGACGTCTGGTTGTAGAGAAACAAGCTCAGGGCTCCACTGATTCATTATTGTGAGTCGTATTCTTTATGCATTTTATATTTGTTTTCATGCCGATCGTATCATTTTATTTCGTCGTGTTTATCCGCTACACCTTGAAGGCCGGTCCGTGAAAATATTGTCTTACATGAAACCGGTCCGTGACGCAAAACAGGTTGAGGACCTGTGGTCTAGAGGACAAACATCTCACGTAAATGTGATGCCTTCACATCAAAAGGCCGACTCACAGCACTCCACCGGATTAGACGTCGTCTGCAGCCACAGCATCCGGCCGTCCTGCTGCGGGAGGGCGACCCTGAACACAACACGGACCCTCGTGTTCTTCCTCCCGATGTCCATCTCCCCTTTCTTCAGCTCGATGTCGGCATTACGCAGCTTCAAGATGCCGGCGCAGTCGATGCTGAGGAGCAAAAGATGCACAGAAAGACAAGACAAGTTGGTAACGAGATGCACCAGCAGAAGCAAACACGGTAAACCCTTCTGTTACCTGGCGGCCATGTTGTTATCTGGAAGCAGAGGCATCTCCAGGATCTTGGTGCCGCCCATGATCTTCTCGTGGCAGGTGGTGGTGACCGTCTTCCCCGTCACGCGGTGCACCTGGTAGAAGGGATGAGGCCGGAGGTAGCGGTCGTCCGCCGTGCCGATGAACAGCACCATGCTGAGCGGCTGCTCGCCGGACCCGCTCAACTGGGAAAGACGCAAAGACACAAAGACTCAAAGATACAAAGACTCAAAGATACACGTCTGATGAAGAGCTGCACAACATCTCACCAGACATGTGAAGCATCTTTAGACTACTGCTAATAGAATGACAGAATCAGTGGCAGCATGTTCTAGTGTTTTCATAAGTATCTAATATATATATATATATATATATTAGATACTTATGAAAACACTATATATATATACTATACATATATACTATACACTATATATATAATTAAGAGTCCAACATGTTGGGTGAGAAGAGAAGATCAACATTTACTTCATAATTAGAAGTTAAAGAGAGTCAGACTAGCTTAGCTTAATGCTAATAGTGAGGAAAGACGTGAAATAAACATTTCTTTGTGTTTGCTTTATGTAAACAAAGCTCCAGTTTATAAGACCAATAAATATGACTGAATAACGACAATAAAAGTAAATAATGTAAAATTAAAATAAATAATAATAAATAAAATCAAATAACAGATAATAAATAGAACATAATAAATGATAATAAGATAGTAAATACAAATAAAATAAATAATAATAAAATAAATATAAAGGTAAGTTATTACACAACAAAAGACCCTGAACAGGTGTAAACATGGACTCCCATCCCTCTTCGGACCCTCTTTGGACGCATGTTGCAGCAGGAAGCTCCTCTGGCCTCAGAATGTGACACCAGAATAGACCTGCTGGTGTCCGTTACATACGAGGCCTTGATGGAGCTTTACTTCGCCTCCGTCCTCTGATCCACGAGCTCAGCTGCTCGGTGACGCGTCACCGGAGGACCCGAGAACCTTTAGGTCTCCACACCGACTGATGGTGGACGCTCGGTGGTTCAGAGCCTTTTACACGTTTCTATCGTCTCTGAACCCAAAAACCCTCTCGATGAAATGTAAAACAAACCAGAGAGGTGGAGCATCCTCACAGAGAACGTTCTTAATAACTTAAACGATTAATGATTATCTGAAGTGTTGTCGGTTCATTTCAGAAAGTACCAGATCAGTTCATGGACCCCGTTATGGGTTTCATCACCGGTCAAGTTATGACATAGTTGAAGGGATTGCTCATGTTTTGTGTAAATACTTGTGTGTGTGTGTGTGTGTGTGTGTGTGTGTGATTGTGTGTGTGTGTGTGTGTGTGTGTGTGTGTGTGTGTGTGTGTGTGTGTGTGTGTGTGTGTGCGATTGTGTGTGTGTGTGCGATTGTGTGTGTGTGTGTGTGTGTGTGAGATTGTGTGCGTGTGTGTGTGTGTGTGTGATTGTGTGTGTGTGTGAGAGTGTGTGTGTGTGTGTGTGTGATTGTGTGTGTGTGTGATTGTGTGTGTGTGTGTGTGTGTGATTGTGTGTGTGTGTGTGATTGTGTGTGTGTTTGTGTGTGTGTGTGAGATTGTGTGTGTGTGTGTGTGTGTGTGTGTGTGAGATTGTGTGTGAGATTGTGTGTGTGTGTGTGTGTGTGTGTGTGTGTGTGTGTGTGTGTGTGTGTGTGTGTGTGTGTGTGTGTGTGTGTGTGTGAGACTTACTTTGACGAGAGGGTGTCCTACAGTAGCTGCCTTGATGGAGCCTCTGCTGCCCTCCGTCTCATAGTGAGCCCTGTGGTACGATCTGGGCTGGACCTCCACCTTCAGCTCACACTGGTCGTACTGGTTGGGCAGAGGCCAGTCCAGAGGAGGGGGGGACGAGGTCCTGGAGGCAACAAACACATAAAGAGTAAAGTACTGGATCCTTAAAGTACTGGATCCTTAAAGTACTAGATCCTTAAAGTACTGGATCCTTAAAGTACTGGATCCTTAAAGTACTGGATCCTTAAAGTACTAGATCCTTAAAGTACTAGATCCTTAAAGTACTGGATCCTTAAAGTACTGGATCCTTAAAGTATTGGATCCTTAAAGTACTAGATCCTTAAAGTATTGGATCCTTAAAGTACTGGATCCTTAAAGTATTGGATCCTTAAAGTACTGGATCCTTAAAGTATTGGATCCTTAAAGTACTGGATCCTTAAAGTATTGGATCCTTAAAGTACTGGATCCTTAAAGTACTGGGTCCTTAAAGTACTGGATCCTTAAAGTACTGGATCCTTAAAGTACTAG
Organism: Leptoclinus maculatus; assembly: GCA_032191485.1. Taxonomy (NCBI): domain Eukaryota; kingdom Metazoa; phylum Chordata; class Actinopteri; order Perciformes; family Stichaeidae; genus Leptoclinus; species Leptoclinus maculatus. The sequence continues at coordinate 64,185 of JAVDOI010000135.1, forward strand.
ATCCTTAAAGTACTGGATCCTTAAAGTACTGGATCCTTAAAGTATTGGATCCTTAAAGTACTGGATCCTTAAAGTACTGGGTCCTTAAAGTACTGGATCCTTAAAGTACTGGATCCTTAAAGTACTAGATCCTTAAAGTACTGGATCCTTAAAGTACTAGATCCTTAAAGTACTGGATCCTTAAAGTACTGGATCCTTAAAGTATTGGATCCTTAAAGTACTGGATCCTTAAAGTACTGGGTCCTTAAAGTACTGGATCCTTAAAGTACTGGATCCTTAAAGTACTAGATCCTTAAAGTACTGGATCCTTAAAGTACTAGATGCTTAAAGTACTGGATCCTTAAAGTACTAGATCCTTAAAGTACTGGATCCTTAAAGTACTGGATCCTTAAAGTACTGGATCCTTAAAGTACTGGATCCTTAAAGTACTGGATCCTTAAAGTACTGGATCCTTAAAGTACTGGATCCTTAAAGTATTGGATCCTTAAAGTACTGGATCCTTAACGTATTGGATCCTTAAAGTACTGGATCCTTAAAGTACTGGATCCTTAAAGTACTGGATCCTTAAAGTATTGGATCCTTAAAGTACTGGATCCTTAAAGTACTGGATCCTTAAAGTATTGGATCCTTAAAGTACTGGATCCTTAAAGTACTGGATCTCTGAGGCATCTAACTGCAGTTAGACAGGAAGTTAGAAATGCGACATTTTGGTAAAAATACACTTGAGTTATATGAGATTTGATATCACTCTCATGTTTGTGAGATAAATATGAAGCTGGGTTTTGTTTCCTTCGGACAGAGCCAGGCTAGCTGTTTCCCCCTGTTTCCAGTCTTTGTGCTAAGCTAAGCTAAGCTAAGTAGCAGCTGGCTGTAGCTTTATACTTAACCATTAGATGTGAGAGTAGTGTCAATCTTCTCATGTCATTTAGAATGTTTTACACTACTTTCTTTGTATTGTTTCAGCACTAAATTCATTACTTACATGATAAATCAGAGAACTAGCATGTTTAAAAGTAATAATAGCGGTTTGAAGGTAAACCAACCTGAACAGAGGAGGGTTCCCAGGTTTGGGTTTGTTCCAGCTGAAGTGGGACGGCACCTGCAGGAAGAGATCCTCCAGGACGTCCTGTTCATGTCCCTCCTCGCCGGGAGAGTCCAGGAAGGGCTCCAGCCCCGGGTCTCCCTGACCGGCCAGGAGGCCCAGCTGGATCCCCGACGTCCTCCTGGTCTTGGAGGGGACGTCCAGCTCCTGGTAGCCAGATGTCAGGAGGGGCCCCAGGGCGCCGGGGCTTCCCACCACGCAGGTGTCGTCCGTCATGCTGCCCCGCGGAGAGGCGCCCGGGGTGGGGCTCGGGGAGTGGTGAGGCGAGGGCGAGCGGGTGTGGGGGGGGTCGGCGCTGGAGTGGCGTCTCTTACCGCAGGGGGACGTCGGTCTGGACGACGGCCTGAGGAAGAGGTTTGGTCAGGATTAGCAGGGTTTACCAGCATGAAGAAGAAGACAAGAGATCTTTGACCTCGTTAAATAAATGAAGGTACTAATCAGACGTTAGTGGACCTGGAGGACGTACCTGGAGGTGGGCCGGCGGTTCAGCCAGCTCTCCTCGGTGACGCTGGTGCGAGGGGAGTGGCAGGGCGACTGGTGGGGCGACAGCGCCGGACTGAAGGCTGAAGGATGTTGGTATTTTTGTTGCCACAGCTCCACCCCGAAGGCCCCGCCCCCGCAGCCCGGGGACCCCAGGGGCGACCCGATGGGGGAACCGAGGGCGAGGCGGGCGGCGTCGCTCAGCTCCACCTCCACGTCGTCGTAGACGTGGGAGAAGGACTCGCAGGAGGAGAGGTCGGACATCCAGCTCCTGGAGGACAGGCTGCTGCAGGGGCTCGGGCAGAGCGTCGGGTCCCGGTAGCAAGGGTCCAGGGGCAGGTAGAGCTGGCCTCTGGACCAGGACCCCTCGGGGTAACCCCCTTCAGCACCACCCACCGCCAAAGCTCCCTGGTTACTGACCGGCTCCACATGGTTGTTGGGTGCGATGGAGGTGATCTGGATACTCGGGCAGTCAAAGGTTCTGGGGTTCCCCAGGGCGCCGTACTGGGGCCCCTGAGACTGGTAATGGTCATTATGCTGGTAGGGGAAACTTTGCAGCTCCTGGCTGACGAGCTGCTCTGCCAGAGCCTGAGTGGAGGAGGGAAGAGTCCTCACATTGAGGTCTGGACCTGAGAGGTGGAGATGAACATGTAAATCAGACGTGTGACCATTTGCATTGCAAACACTTGTTTTGTTTTTGTTGACGAGCAGCTAACACTCCTCCATCATCTGGAGACGAGCAGCTAACACTCCTCCATCATCTGGAGACGAGCAGCTAACACTCCTCCATCATCTGGAGACGAGCAGCTAACACTCCTCCATCATCTGGAGACGAGCAGCTAACACTCCTCCATCATCTGGAGACGAGCAGCTAACACTCCTCCATCACCTGGAGACGAGCAGCTAACACTCCTCCATCATCTGGAGACGAGCAGCTAACACTCCTCCATCACCTGGAGACGAGCAGCTAACACTCCTCCATCATCTGGAGACGAGCAGCTAACACTCCTCCATCACCTGGAGACGAGCAGCTAACACTCCTCCATCATCTGGAGACGAGCAGCTAACACTCCTCCATCATCTGGAGACGAGCAGCTAACACTCCTCCATCACCTGGAGACGAGCAGCTAACACTCCTCCATCACCTGGAGACGAGCAGCTAACACTCCTCCATCATCTGGAGACGAGCAGCTAACACTCCTCCATCACCTGGAGACGAGCAGCTAACACTCCTCCATCACCTGGAGACGAGCAGCTAACACTCCTCCATCACCTGGAGACGAGCAGCTAACACTCCTCCATCACCTGGAGACGAGCAGCTAACACTCCTCCATCACCTGGAGACGAGCAGCTAACACTCCTCCATCATCTGGAGACGAGCAGCTAACACTCCTCCATCATCTGGAGACGAGCAGCTAACACTCCTCCATCACCTGGAGACGAGCAGCTAACACTCCTCCATCATCTGGAGACGAGCAGCTAACACTCCTCCATCATCTGGAGACGAGCAGCTAACACTCCTCCATCACCTGGAGACGAGCAGCTAACACTCCTCCATCACCTGGAGACGAGCAGCTAACACTCCTCCATCACCTGGAGACGAGCAGCTAACACTCCTCCATCATCTGGAGACGAGCAGCTAACACTCCTCCATCATCTGGACACGAGCAGCTAACACTCCTCCATCATCTGGAGACGAGCAGCTAACACTCCTCCATCATCTGGAGACGAGCAGCTAACACTCCTCCATCATCTGGAGACGAGCAGCTAACACTCCTCCATCATCTGGAGACGAGCAGCTAACACTCCTCCATCATCTGGAGACGAGCAGCTAACACTCCTCCATCATCTGGAGACGAGCAGCAGGCCGACGCTCTAAAACCTTCATGCAATAAAAAGGAACTAATTCACAGCAAATGCTAAATATTGAATATGTGGCTGTTGTTTAGGTCGACATCTACAGCATCAGTTCACAGTTCAGTTCCTTCAGGTACAACAGGCAGAACTCCATCAGAGAGACAAGTATCAGCAAACATGTGAAACATTCTTTAGTTGTTAAATGTGAGAATTTGCAGCTTTTCTCTGATTAATATCGCTGTGAACTGAATATATTAATATACGTTTTGGACTGTTGGTCGGACAAAACAAGACATTTGAACTGAGTGACGCTAGAGATTGTTTATGACGATAATATTTATTTCATTTATTCAGATTAACCGCTGATGCAGCTCCTGTTAACACGTCTCTACCTGTGTGACGTAGTTCACACCTGTGGACGTCTGGTGTCACATGTTCACTCAGGACTTCTTATCTACAGCTCAGTGAATTCACACACACACACACACACACACACACACACACACACACACACACACACACACACACACACACACACACACACACACACACACACACACACACACACACACACACACACACACACACACACACACACACACACACACATACAGCTGCACACACACACACACACACACACACACACACACACACACACGTCTATTATTACCCCGACACACACCTCGTGGGTTACATGCAAATAAATAAAAATGTAAAAAGGCGTCAAAGTGACAACGGTGATCTGCTTCAGTGGCTCCACTCGCTGCTTCTTTTGCATGAAACCCTCAAAGAGAGGGGGGGGGGGGAGGAAGAGGAAGAGGAAGAGGCGATAGCCACGGCCAGCTGGCTGCCACAGAGCGGTTAGAAAACCAGGAAGTAAAACCTGCAGCAAGACAGGCGACTGAAACACAGTCACACAACATCCATCTAATGTGTGTCTCTCTCTCTCTCTCTATATCTATCCATCTCTGTCTGTCTGTCTGTCTGTCTCTATCCATCTCTGTCTGTCTGTCTGTCTGTCCATCTCTGTCTGTCTGTCTGTCTGTCTCTATCCATCTCTGTCTGTCTGTCTGTCTGTCTCTATCCATCTCTGTCTGTCTGTCTGTCTGTCTGTCTCTATCCATCTCTCTCTGTCTGTCTGTCTGTCTGTCTGTCTGTCTGTCTGTCTCTCTCTATTCATCTCTATCCGTCTGTCTGTCTGTCTGTCTGTCTGTCTGTCTGTCTCTATCCATCTCTGTCTGTCTGTCTGTCTCTCTCTATCCGTCTCTCTATCCGTCTGTCTGTCTGTCTGTCTGTCTGTCTGTCTGTCTGTCTGTCTCTCTCTATCCATCTCTCTCTGTCTGTCTGTCTGTCTGTCTGTCTGTCTCTCTCTATCCGTCTCTCTATCCGTCTGTCTGTCTCTCTCTCTGTCTGTCTGTCTGTCTGTCTGTCTGTCTCTCTCTATCCGTCTCTCTATCCATCTCTCTCTGTCTGTCTGTCTGTCTGTCTGTCTGTCTGTCTGTCTGTCTGTCTGTCTGTGTCTGTCAGAGAGCCACCAGAAGATGAAAACTAATAACTGTTATTTCCATTTGCAGGATGCTTCAAACTGACCTTTAGAGTAATATTGTCATGGTATGTGGACTCTATGAATAACTGGTTCCATGTCTTTACATTCACTGCTCATCTATAAGCACACATTCCTCTGGAGGAGCTGCAGGATCGCTGGTGAACTGGTTAGTGCAGGAAACACTGCTGCAACCTTTCTGTTCCTCTAGAATCCTGTTTATGAGGAGAAACATATTCACTGAACTCCACGACGGCTGCAGAGGACTGTTTAGAGAAAAGGGGACAAAAGAGCCGCAGGATTTAACAAGAAGCTCACGTGAACTCCTCAAAACCTCTTTCAGACGTTCAGTTGAAAAGCAGTAAATTCTTCCCGTTAAACTGGAACTTGAGATGTTTTTTGCCATATTTAGCCACGAGAGCAGCATCTCGTCACAGCGCCACCATCAGGTCAACATGTAAACGAAGACTTTAGTTCATGACCACAAACCTGCAGAACTAAACACCTTCAATCAGCCTCAGCTGTTCGCTAATGTTAGCATGCTAACACGCTGAGCTAAGACGGTGAACGTAGTCAACTTTACACCAGCTCAACGTTAGCATGTTAGCATTTAGCTCAACACCACTGTGCTAAAGTACAGAGCTGCTAGCGTGTCTGTAGACGCTAAGTGTTGTTGCTTAATGAAGTAGTTTAATGATTCATCGGTTAATTGACCAAAAACATTTATTTATCAACAAATTATTAACGTTTCCCAGTTTTGGTTCGTTAAAGAAAACCAGCAAATGTGATGTGAATTTATCTCTTTTTTCAGACATTTTATGAATCAAACGTGGTAAATTAACTGAAAACATATAATATAAATGATAAGAAATCAAATAATCAAAGTGAGTAACAGACTATAGTGAGCAGAACTGCAGCGATTAATCGATTAGTTGTGAACTAGCAAATTATTTCCCCGATTCTGATACTCGGTTAATAGTTTGAGTCATTTTAGTTTCTTAAATGTGAATATTTTCCTCCTCTGTGACAATAAATTTATATATTTGAGTTGTGGACACAGAAAGACATTTGATGACGTCATCTTGGGCTTTCCCCCCCAAAATGTCTGCCATTTTATGAACAAACAACGAATCAATTAATCAAAAGTAATTGTGAGTTTAATGAACAATAAAAACCAATCATTAGTTGCAGCGCTCACAGTGAGGACTAAATAATAACTCATGTTTAATATAATTTAACTTCCTATAATATGAAGGTTTAGTGAGTTAAATCCTAAAATATAATTGATAACGCTATATAAAACACGAGCTGATCAGCTGATCAATAACAATAATCAATGTTAAGAGTCTCTGCAGCTTTCACTGGTTTATTTATAAAAACAACTAAATTTAACAGCAGACAGCTGGAGGTGTCACATCCACTAAAGTCAGACAGCACAACTTCCGGTTTTCAAAGTAAAAGCCCGTGCTCTAACAACCCAACAGGGGAAGTGTTCTCTTCTACACATCTGATACAAACATGTAACATTATTACATATTATATAATAATTCAGGTCTAGGTGATGAGACAGCTGACTGTTTTTAATATCTAACATTTAACAGTCTAATAATAAATATTATGAACACATTATTGTTACTAGGTTCAAAGACACAAATATAAATATACAAACTACATTTATCAAGCTTGATGCTATTTATTAGGAGTTTCAATCATAATTGCTCGTATTTGATATAGCATTATTGTTTTATATTTTACTGAATCCTTTAATTATTACCTCTGAATTAAATAAAGCTGCTCGATCACACTACTGTACGTGCACTCACATAAACACACATTCACGTGCATAATAAATACAGAGTAGTCCTTAATATAAAAGTCTGAGGCTCTCTCCATCAACACACACGATAATTTAAATATAAAATAGTGCAAGTTAGAATAAGATAATAAAATATATAAAAATATAACTTTAAAGTTATATAAATCAAGTTGCACAGTAAAATAAATAGTCCATTCAAAAATGTAATGTCAGCTATTAAAAAAAACAAGAAATATCATATAAAAGATGGTTTAGTGACTTATCTAATCTTAAATTATGTTTCCGGAACTGTGTTTTCTTTTGACGGCCACATCATTTCCGGTGTAACGCTCGCTAGTTCCCGCCAGCTTCACGCTTCATGTTGACAATTTAACTAACTAACGTCGCCAAAATGAACTGACCCGTACCTGCCGCCGTCCGTCTGGCGTCCTCCTCGAAGACGAGCCTGAAGTCCAGCTCCTCCGCGCAGTTTGCTGAGGACATTGAACCGGAAGACACGCAGAGCGTCCTCAGAGAGACAGCCGTTAAAAGTGACCCGTCTCACTCACTTCCATCAGAACTCCGACAACAACAATAAAACACGTCGACTAATTTATAACTAATTTACCCCTCGATTAAAAGTTGTTAACCGGTAATCGACTCGATCAATAAATAAAGTCTCGTACTCCGAAGTGTGAAAACCGGAAAAAGTCTCATTGTTGTGTAAACTTGTTGTTCTTCTTCGGTGGTTTCTGGTTAGAGTTTTTTTTTACTCTCCTCCAGGTTGATCCCTGTGATGCGTTCATGGTCTCCTCGAAAAACTCGGTACGTTACCACTTCCAGCGACGTAAGGATATTATATAAAGAGAAATATAAAATATATATATATATATCAAATTCAAATTAAATATAATATAATTCTAAAAATAATATATGTATATATATATATATATAAAATATAAATTAAATGTAATAATATACTTATTAATAAATACAAATATATATATATATATATATATATAAATATATATATATATATAAATAACACCAAATATACGGAGGTATTTAACGGACTAAATTAAAATGAAACATTTAATCTCAAAAAAAATATTTCCACTTGTGTCAAATTTACATTTAAATTAAATTATGTAATTTCCATTTAGAAAATTCTATTTGACATTTTTTCTTGTTTTGTGTATATATATATATATATATATACATATATATTTTATACAACTATACATTTTCTTCAACACAATGTTTGTATGGTGTAGTACCTTTATTTTTTGTACTTTTTTGTTTTACTATTATTACTTCCTATATTGATAGATGTAAAATAGCTCTTTAACTTAATAATAAATGTAGCGCAATAACTTTTATATTTTTATTTTAGTTTATCTTAGCTGAGCCGCATTAACAAACATGGTGTCAGCGTTATTCTCATAATTCCCAGTGCCCATGAAGGCACCATTAGCCAGCCCGGTGATTACGTCAGTAGCTGGGCGTCAACATCTCTCAGGTTCAATTCAGGACTTTTTAATCATTAGACAGAGACAAGGAAGTAATTACATCCTTTAGTGTAGTAAAAGTACTAATACCACACTGTGAAAATACTGTGTTACAGTGAAAGTACTAATACCACACTGTGAAAATACTGTGTTACAGTGAAAGTACTAATACCACACTGTGAAAATACTGTGTTACAGTGAAAGTACTAATACCACACTGTGAAAATACTTTAACATTAATATTACTAAACATTAATCTCATTATCATTATTATTATAAAACATTACATAATACAACTAATTGTTTCAGCTGCTTGTATAAACTTGTTGAATTCATAACTAAAGTAGCACAAAAAGAAAAGAATGAAGTAAAGTAGCTCAAATGTGTACTTCAGTACTCGAGTAAATGTACTTAGTTACATTCCACTACTGCATAAATAAATAAAGAATAAATAACACACAAATAAAGAAATGCATCACCGTTGTTTGTGTGTTTTTAATAGTTTTCAGTTGAGACTTTAACTTCAGAAAACAATAAAGTAAACAAACATGAAACCTTCAGGTTCATCATGTGGAAGATTTCACAGCTGAAAACTTTAGTGAACGATGACGACGAATAAAATAAAACTCAATCCATCATCAACGGATGAAGCAAACGATTTTAAGAAGTTCCATAAGGCACCGAGTTCATTCAGGAATATGAAATGATAAATCGTGAATATGAAGGTTCAGCTCTGCCCCCTACTGGCTGAACATCTGAACCTCTTCAGTTACCAGGTTTAAAAAGAAACGTGGATTCTATTAAAATAAAGATATATATATATCATTTATGACCATTGCATGACCGACCCAATACGCCGTCATAGCTGCTGTTTGTGTTTGAGAAACAAGAATCTAAACTTCATATGAGAATCTTTTTGATGCAGAGAAACAAACAAACAAAAACTCTAAAATAAAGAAACTGTTGCTTTGTTTCCCGGTTCACACAAACGTCTCGTCTTCAGACTCCTCATGACGTCATCGTTTGTTTGTGACGCTCACCGTTCTCCACGCCGACGCTCTTCTTCTTGTCGTCCGTCTCCTGTTGGGTCTCCAACACGTGACGTTTGTTGCTCCCCTCTTCCTCCGCGGTGCCGTTCGGCTTCCCCTCCCCCTCCCCCTCCCTCTTCCTCTTGCAGACCAGGCCGGAGTCTTCCTCGCCGATGCGACCCTCCGGTATCCCGAGGACTCGCAGACAGACGACGGAAGCCGCTTGCTCTGCGAATTTCTTTGACTTCTCCCTGAAAAAAAATGACGAGATCATTCAGCACGACGGCTGAAAAACTAAATAAAATCTGTTTATTAAACTAAATAAAATCTGTTATTAAACTAAATAAAATCTGTTATTCAAACTAAATAAAATCTGTTTATAAAACTAAATAAAATCTGTTATTAAACTAAATAAAATCTGTTATTAAAACTAAATAAAATCTGTTCATTAAAACTAAATAAAATCTGTTATTAAACTAAATAAAATCTGTTATTAAAACTAAATAAAATCTGTTATTAAACTAAATAAAATCTGTTATTAAACTAAATAAAATCTGTTATTCAAACTAAATAAAATCTGTTTATTAAACTAAATAAAATCTGTTTATTAAACTAAATAAAATCTGTTAAACTAAATAAAATCTGTTATTAAACTAAATAAAATTTGTTTATTAAACTAAATAAAATCTGTTATTAAACTAAATAAAATCTGTTATTAAACTAAATAAAATCTGTTAAACTAAATAAAATCTGTTATTAAACTAAATAAAATCTGTTTATTAAACTAAATAAAATCTGTTATTAAACTAAATAAAATCTGTTTATTAAACTAAATAAAATCTGTTAAACTAAATAAAATCTGTTATTAAACTAAATAAAATCTGTTAAACTAAATAAAATCTGTTAAACTAAATAAAATCTGTTATTAAACTAAATAAAATCTGTTTATTAAACTAAATAAAATCTGTTATTAAACTAAATAAAATCTGTTATTAAACTAAATAAAATCTGTTAAACTAAATAAAATCTGTTATTAAACTAAATAAAATCTGTTATTAAAACTAAATAAAATCTGTTATTAAAACTAAATAAAATCTGTTTATTAAACTAAATAAAATCTGTTATTAAACTAAATAAAATCTGTTATTAAACTAAATAAAATCTGTTATTAAAACTAAATAAAATCTGTTTATTAAACTAAATAAAATCTGTTAATGAAACTAAATAAAAATTGATGTTTCTCCAAGTGTGAGAGTGAGTGTGTGTGTGTGTGTGTCTCTGTATTAGTGTGTGAGTGTGTGTGTGTCTGTATGTGTGTGTGTGTGCGTGTCTCTGTATTAGTGTGTGTGTGTGAGTGTCTCTGTATTAGTGTGTGTGTGTGTGTGTCTGTATGTGTGTGTGTGTGTGTGTGTGTGTGTGTGTGTGCGTGTCTCTGTATTAGTGTGTGAGTGTGTGTGTGTGTGTCTCTGTATTAGTGTGTGTGTGTGTGTGTGAGTGTCTCTGTATTAGTGTGTGTGTGTGTGTGTCTGTATGTGTGTGTGTGTGTGTGTGCGTGTCTCTGTATTAGTGTGTGTATGTGTGTGTGTGTGCGTGTCTCTGTATTAGTGTGTGTGTGTGTGTGAGTGTGTGTGTGTCTCTGTATTAGTGTGTGTGTGTGTCTCTGTATTAGTGTGTGTGTGTGTGAGTGTGTGTGTGTCTCTGTATTAGTGTGTGTGTGTGAGTGTCTCTGTATTAGTGTGTGTGTGTGTGTGTGTGTCTCTGTATTAGTGTGTGTGTGTGTGTGTGTGTGTGTGTGTGTCTCTGTATTGGTGTGTGTGTGTGTGTGAGTGTCTCTGTATTAGTGTGTGTGTGTGTCTCTGTATTAGTGTGTGTGTGTGAGTGTCTCTGTATTAGTGTGTGTGTGTGAGTGTCTCTGTATTAGTGTGTGTGTGTGAGTGTCTCTGTATTAGTGTGTGTGTGTGTCTCTGTATTAGTGTGTGTGTGTGTGTGTCTCTGTATTAGTGTGTGTGTGAGTGTCTCTGTATTAGTGTGTGTGTGTGTGTGTCTCTGTATTAGTGTGTGTGTGTGAGTGTCTCTGTATTAGTGTGTGTGTGTGAGTGTCTCTGTATTAGTGTGTGTGTGTGAGTGTCTCTGTATTAGTGTGTGTGTGTGAGTGTCTCTGTATTAGTGTGTGTGTGTGTGAGTGTCTCTGTATTAGTGTGTGTGTGAGTGTCTCTGTATTAGTGTGTGTGTGTGAGTGTCTCTGTATTAGTGTGTGTGTGTGAGTGTCTCTGTATTAGTGTGTGTGTGTGTCTCTGTATTAGTGTGTGTGTGTGTGTGTCTCTGTATTAGTGTGTGTGTGTGAGTGTCTCTGTATTAGTGTGTGTGTGTGTGTGTCTCTGTATTAGTGTGTGTGTGTGAGTGTCTCTGTATTAGTGTGTGTGTGTGAGTGTCTCTGTATTAGTGTGTGTGTGTGAGTGTGAGTGTCTCTGTATTAGTGTGTGTGTGTCTCTGTATTAGTGTGTGTGTGTGAGTGTCTCTGTATTGGTGTGTGTGTGTGTGTGTGAGTGTCTCTGTATTAGTGTGTGTGTGTCTCTGTATTAGTGTGTGTGTGTGAGTGTCTCTGTATTAGTGTGTGTGTGTGTGTGTGTCTCTGTATTAGTGTGTGTGTGTGAGTGTCTCTGTATTAGTGTGTGTGTGTGAGTGTCTCTGTATTAGTGTGTGTGTGTGAGTGTCTCTGTATTAGTGTGTGTGTGTGAGTGTGTCTCTGTATTAGTGTGTGTGTGTGAGTGTCTCTGTATTAGTGTGTGTGTGTGTGTGTGTCTCTGTATTAGTGTGTGTGTGTGAGTGTCTCTGTATTAGTGTGTGTGTGTGAGTGTGTCTCTGTATTAGTGTGTGTGTGTGAGTGTCTCTGTATTAGTGTGTGTGTGTGTGTGTCTCTGTATTAGTGTGTGTGTGTGTCTCTGTATTAGTGTGTGTGTGTGAGTGTCTCTGTATTTGTGTGTGTGTGTGAGTGTCTCTGTATTAGTGTGTGTGTGTGTGAGTGTCTCTGTATTAGTGTGTGAGTGTCTCTGTATTAGTGTGTGTGTGTGTGTGTCTCTGTATTAGTGTGTGTGTGTGTCTCTGTATTAGTGTGTGTGTGTGAGTGTCTCTGTATTAGTGTGTGTGTGTGAGTGTCTCTGTATTAGTGTGTGTGTGTGAGTGTCTCTGTATTAGTGTGTGTGTGTGTGTGTCTCTGTATTAGTGTGTGTGTGTGTCTCTGTATTAGTGTGTGTGTGTGAGTGTCTCTGTATTAGTGTGTGTGTGTGAGTGTCTCTGTATTAGTGTGTGTGTGTGTGAGTGTCTCTGTATTAGTGTGTGTGTGTGAGTGTCTCTGTATTAGTGTGTGTGTGTGTGTGTCTCTGTATTAGTGTGTGTGTGTGTCTCTGTATTAGTGTGTGTGTGTGAGTGTCTCTGTATTAGTGTGTGTGTGTGAGTGTCTCTGTATTAGTGTGTGTGTGTGTGAGTGTCTCTGTATTAGTGTGTGAGTGTCTCTGTATTAGTGTGTGTGTGTGTGTGTCTCTGTATTAGTGTGTGTGTGTGTCTCTGTATTAGTGTGTGTGTGTGAGTGTCTCTGTATTAGTGTGTGTGTGTGTGTGTCTCTGTATTAGTGTGTGTGTGTGTGTGTCTCTGTATTAGTGTGTGTGTGTGTGTGTCTCTGTATTAGTGTGTGTGTGTGTCTCTGTATTAGTGTGTGTGTGTGAGTGTCTCTGTATTAGTGTGTGTGTGTGTGTGTCTCTGTATTAGTGTGTGTGTGTGTCTCTGTATTAGTGTGTGTGTGTGAGTGTCTCTGTATTAGTGTGTGTGTGTGTGTGTCTCTGTATTAGTGTGTGTGTGTGAGTGTCTCTGTATTAGTGTGTGTGTGTGAGTGTGTCTCTGTATTAGTGTGTGTGTGTGAGTGTCTCTGTATTAGTGTGTGTGTGTGTGTGTCTCTGTATTAGTGTGTGTGTGTGAGTGTCTCTGTATTAGTGTGTGTGTGTGTCTCTGTATTAGTGTGTGTGTGTGAGTGTCTCTGTATTAGTGTGTGTGTGTGTGTGTCTCTGTATTAGTGTGTGTGAGTGTCTCTGTATTAGTGTGTGTGTGTGAGTGTCTCTGTATTAGTGTGTGTGTGTGTGTGTCTCTGTATTAGTGTGTGTGTGTGAGTGTCTCTGTATTAGTGTGTGTGTGTGTGTGTCTCCTGACCACAGAGTAGATCTGTATCTCTTCCCCTCCACAGTGACGGTGGACTGAAACGATCGGTCCTGAGAACGCTGCACCTGAAAAACACAAAACAGTAAACTTCATCTCCACCAATCAATAAAACACAAATATGATCTTTAATATATTTTGACTGTTGGAAACCAAAGATCTTGGAATTTTTATTGTTACAAACCAAAACAAAAGGGTTCATTCCTTGAATGTGATAGAGATATTTTATCATCAGTTTCTCCAGACTTTGTGGAATATGGACAGAATTAATACCACAGAAGAAGCTATTTTTATTACAGTAGCTTTGATGGCAGTTAGGTCTCAACAGACCCTTGATGAAGAGGAAGGAGGAAGAAAAAGGAGAAGACGATGAAGAAGAAGAATCTCTCCCACTCACTCACCATAATGACAGTATAGATTGTAATATGTAATTATATTAAAGGCTCGTCATCTAGTTTTGATAGAAGTAACTTATGTTTCCTTCAGAGAACCAGAGCAGTTATCTATTAAATAACAGTCTTTATTCCACCAGAAGAAGAACAGAACCAGAATACATCATGTTGACCTATTTCAGTGTTTCTGAGCAGCTTTTATAATCTCTGACGGGTGAATTCACAAATATTTGATCATATATTGATGAAATGTTCATCACACATGTAGCCGTCATCTTATTGGTGCAACAGACTCTCACCATCTCATAGAGCGGGTGCTCCAGCTTCTCCTTTCGGCTCCACTCCATCAGGAACATCTTAGGAGTGATGTGAGGAGGATACTCCCTCCTGGAACCACAAACACCAGATCACCACATGTTCAAACACCAGATCACCACATGTTCAATTACCAGATCACCACATGTTCAAACACCAGATCACCACATGTTCAAACACCAGATCACCACATGTTCAATTACCAGATCACCACATGTTCAAACACCAGATCACCACATGTTCAAACACCAGATCACCACATGTTCAATTACCAGATCACCACATGTTCAAACACCAGATCACCACATGTTCAATTACCAGATCACCACATGTTCAAACACCAGATCACCACATGTTCAAACACCAGATCACCACATGTTCAAACACCAGATCACCACATGTTCAAACACCAGATCACCACATGTTCAAACACCAGATCACCACATGTTCAAACACCAGATCACCACATGTTCAAACACCAGATCACCACATGTTCAATTACCAGATCACCACATGTTCAAACACCAGATCACCACATGTTCAATTACCAGATCACCACATGTTCAAACACCAGATCACCACATGTTCAAACACCAGATCACCACATGTTCAAACACCAGATCACCACATGTTCAAACACCAGATCACCACATGTTCAATTACCAGATCACTACATGTTCAAACACCAGATCACCACATGTTCAAACACCAGATCACTACATGTTCAAACACCAGATCACCACATGTTCAATTACCAGATCACCACATGTTCAAACACCAGATCACCACATGTTCAAACACCAGATCACCACATGTTCAAACACCAGATCACTACATGTTCAAACACCAGATCACCACATGTTCAAACACCAGATCACTACATGTTCAAACACCAGATCACCACATGTTCAAACACCAGATCACCACATGTTCAATTACCAGATCACCACATGTTCAAACACCAGATCACCACATGTTCAATTACCAGATCACTACATGTTCAAACACCAGATCACTACATGTTCAAACACCAGATCACCACATGTTCAATTACCAGATCACTACATGTTCAAACACCAGATCACCACATGTTCAATTACCAGATCACCACATGTTCAATTACCAGATCACCACATGTTCAAACACCAGATCACCACATGTTCAAACACCAGATCACCACATGTTCAAACACCAGATCACCACATGTTCAAACACCAGATCACCACATGTTCAATTACCAGATCACTACATGTTCAAACACCAGATCACCACATGTTCAAACACCAGATCACCACATGTTCAAACACCAGATCACCACATGTTCAAACACCAGATCACCACATGTTCAATTACCAGATCACTACATGTTCAAACACCAGATCACCACATGTTCAATTACCAGATCACCACATGTTCAATTACCAGATCACCACATGTTCAATTACCAGATCACCACATGTTCAATTACCAGATCACTACATGTTCAAACACCAGATCACCACACGTTCAATTACCAGATATATACACAGACACACACACACATATATATATATATATATATATATATACATATATATATTTACTGTATATAAAAACACAGCTATAAATGTGTGTAGTAGTCCTACGCGTGACCTCGTAGTCCTACGCGTGACCTCGTAGTCCTACGCGTGACCTCGTAGTCCTATTGTAGTCCTACGCGTGACCTCGTAGTCCTACGCGTGACCTCGTAGTCCTACGCGTGACCTCGTAGTCCTACAGACCAAACAGAAGGAGCTCTCGTTGAGGTTCAGTGACTCACCGCTCAAACCTGACGGCCATGGTGGTGACGTCTCCGTCCATCACCAGCGTCTCCGGCTGGCTGCTGGTCTGCATGGCGTCCCTCTTGGCCTGCAGCTGGTCCTGCGTCTGCTGGTAGAACTCCCGCAGCCCAAACGCCTCGCTGCAAAACACGACGTCACTGACCCGACGCTCAGAACCACCACGAGTCATTTCAATAAATAAAATAAAAACCAGTGGTCGTACCTGAGCTCCGCGCTGCTCTGAGCCGCCTGCACCTGCTTCCCCAGAGGAGACTCCACCTTCTCTCTCAGCATCTGACACAGACAGTACTTAGTGTTGAAGGCGTGGTTGTTGTACCGGAACGCCTATGAAACCACAGACAGAACAGCAAAGAAGAAGAAAGTAGAGTAAGAAGTTTACACTTCAGAGGAGACTACAGGTGAATATGGTATACAAATATAATGAACTGATAGATAACTTCTCCTGTTCATTACTCACATTAAGATGATTGTTTATTGGGTTACAAGTTTTCTGACACGTTATGTTTAAATATGCAAATGAGGCATTATGTAATAGTAACGTTTGGTGAATTTAGTAGAAATCTACAGACGCAAACAGACAAAGTAGTAAAATAAATGTTTTCTTTCCTCTAGTCTGAAAGAAGACGAGTTATGGAAGATAGAGACACCAACATCTCTAAATGAGTTGTTCTCACGTGTTTGAGGTAGTCCTTCATGACGGTCTCCAGAGGAAGAGGTCCCTGGTCTCTGAACACTGAAGCGTTCCACATGGCGGCTCGAGCCAACATGACCGACGAAGCTCCGGTCGCCTTCCTGAAGTCCTCGATGTCCGTGTTGGTCTTCACCAGATCCAGAGATCCTCCACTGAGAGACAGAGGTACTTTATACTGTACTACCTCTCAGAGGTACATGGTGTACTTTATACTGTACTACCTCTCACAGGTACATGGTGTACTTTATACTGTACTACCTCTCAGAGGTACATGGTGTACTTTATACTGTACTACCTCTCACAGGTACATGGTGTACTTTATACTGTACTACCTCTCACAGGTACATGGTGTACTTTATACTGTACTACCTCTCAGAGGTACATGGTGTACTTTATACTGTACTACCTCTCAGAGGTACATGGTGTACTTTATACTGTACTACCTCTCAGAGGTACATGGTGTACTTTATACTGTACTACCTCTCAGAGGTACATGGTGTACTTTATACTGTACTACCTCTCACAGGTACATGGTGTACTTTATACTGTACTACCTCTCAGAGGTACATGGTGTACTTTATACTGTACTACCTCTCAGAGGTACATGGTGTACTTTATACTGTACTACCTCTCAGAGGTACATGGTGTACTTTATACTGTACTACCTCTCAGAGGTACATGGTGTACTTTATACTGTACTACCTCTCAGAGGTACATGGTGTACTTTATACTGTACTACCTCTCAGAGGTACATGGTGTACTTTATACTGTACTACCTCTCAGAGGTACATGGTGTACTTTATACTGTACTACCTCTCAGAGGTACATGGTGTACTTTATACTGTACTACCTCTCAGAGGTACATGGTGTACTTTATACTGTACTACCTCTCAGAGGTACATGGTGTACTTTATACTGTACTACCTCTCAGAGGTACATGGTGTACTTTATACTGTACTACCTCTCAGAGGTACATGGTGTACTTTATACTGTACTACCTCTCAGAGGTACATGGTGTACTTTATACTGTACTACCTCTCAGAGGTACATGGTGTACTTTATACTGTACTACCTCTCAGAGGTACATGGTGTACTTTATACTGTACTACCTCTCAGAGGTACATGGTGTACTTTATACTGTACTACCTCTCAGAGGTACATGGTGTACTTTATACTGTACTACCTCTCAGAGGTACATGGTGTACTTTATACTGTACTACCTCTCAGAGGTACATGGTGTACTTTATACTGTACTACCTCTCAGAGGTACATGGTGTACTTTATACTGTACTACCTCTCAGAGGTACATGGTGTACTTTATACTGTACTACCTCTCAGAGGTACATGGTGTACTTTATACTGTACTACCTCTCAGAGGTACATGGTGTACTTTATACTGTACTACCTCTCAGAGGTACATGGTGTACTTTATACTGTACTACCTCTCAGAGGTACATGGTGTACTTTATACTGTACTACCTCTCAGAGGTACATGGTGTACTTTATACTGTACTACCTCTCAGAGGTACATGGTGTACTTTATACTGTACTACCTCTCAGAGGTACATGGTGTACTTTATACTGTACTACCTCTCAGAGGTACATGGTGGACTTTATACTGTACTACCTCTCAGAGGTACATGGTGTACTTTATATTGTACTACCTCTCACAGGTACATGGTGTACTTTATACTGTACTACCTCTCACAGGTACATGGTGTACTTTATACTGTACTACCTCTCAGAGGTACATGGTGTACTTTATACTGTACTACCTCTCAGAGGTACATGGTGTACTTTATACTGTACTACCTCTCAGAGGTACATGGTGTACTTTATACTGTACTACCTCTCAGAGGTACATGGTGTACTTTATACTGTACTACCTCTCAGAGGTACATGGTGTACTTTATACTGTACTACCTCTCACAGGTACATGGTGTACTTTATACTGTACTACATCTCAGAGGTACATGTTGTACTTTATACTGTACTACATCTCAGAGGTACATATTGTACTTTATACTGTACTACATCTCAGAGGTACATGGTGTACTTTATACTGTACTACCTCTCAGAGGTACATGGTGTACTTTATACTGTACTACCTCTCAGAGGTACATGGTGTACTTTATACTGTACTACCTCTCAGAGGTACATGGTGTACTTTATACTGTACTACATCTCAGAGGTACATGGTGTACTTTATACTGTACTACCTCTCAGAGGTACATGGTGTACTTTATACTGTACTACATCTCAGAGGTACATAATGTACTTTTTACTGTAAATACAACAACAATCCCATTTTTTCAAAGTATACGTTTCTTTTTGTCGAGTTTCATAAATAAAGATGTGAATGCTTCCCTGTGATGGATTATTGTCCCAAACTGATGTCACGTCTCTGCTAGGTGCGTTCACTGCCCTGTTTAACAAACTGAAACCACAGCTCTCTGTGTCTGATGGAGCTAGAAGGACGAGGATCTGTTGGAGCTTACTTGGCGATGACGGGGATGGAAACCGCCCGAGCGACGGCCTGAATGTGATCGAGGTGGAGCGGGTGGCGAGGACGCTCCTCCTTCAACCTGAACATCACATCAACCGGTCAGTGAACGCACCGAAACACACCAAGGAAGCAGCCAATCAGGAACAAGACGCAGCCCTTTGACTTAATCAATCATTAGTTATAACATAATGAAGAGCAGCACGATGAGACACAAAATAAAATACACAACACTAAATATATTTACTACAAAACTTTACTCCAAAAATATTTAAATCTGCTTTTAACCTGTGACGATAGTAAATGCTTCTTTTTGTTTATTAGTTTACTGTTAAAACGTCATTTATCTGCTTTGTTTATATTATTACTTTTACTGTTCCTGTCTTTACCATGTAAAGTGCTGTACAAATAAAATGTATTATTATTATTATTAAAAGCCACATGAAGATGTTGAAATAATATTCAAAACATGTCAAACGTGGATATAGATTTAGTTTACCTGCCGTGAACGGCGACGGCAGCGACGCCCGTCTTCTCGATCCTCTGGACCAGACGGACCGTCTCCTCCAACTGGAACCAGTGAAGAACACGAAACCAGTTACAGGACATGGAACCAGTTACAGGACACGGAACCAGTTACAGGACATGGAACCAGTTACAGGACATGGAACCAGTTACAGGACATGGAACCAGTTACAGGACATGGAACCAGTTACAGGACATGGAACCAGTTACAGGACATGGAACCAGTTACAGGACATGGAACCAGTTACAGGACATGGAACCAGTTACAGGACACGGAACCAGTTACAGGACACGGAACCAGTTACAGGACATGGAACCAGTTACAGGACACGG
The DNA here is from genome assembly GCA_032191485.1 of Leptoclinus maculatus. Taxonomy (NCBI): domain Eukaryota; kingdom Metazoa; phylum Chordata; class Actinopteri; order Perciformes; family Stichaeidae; genus Leptoclinus; species Leptoclinus maculatus. The sequence goes on from JAVDOI010000135.1 coordinate 84,283, forward strand.
AACCAGTTACAGGACATGGAACCAGTTACAGGACATGGAACCAGTTACAGGACATGGAACCAGTTACAGGACATGGAACCAGTTACAGGACACGGAACCAGTTACAGGACACGGAACCAGTTACAGGACACGGAACCAGTTACAGGACACGGAACCAGTTACAGGACACGGAACCAGTTACAGGACACGGAACCAGTTACAGGACATGGAACCAGTTACAGGACATGGAACCAGTTACAGGACATGGAACCAGTTACAGGACATGGAACCAGTTACAGGACATGGAACCAGTGAAGAACATGGAACCAGTTACAGGACATGGAACCAGTTACAGGACATGGAACCAGTGAAGAACACGAAACCAGTTACAGGACATGGAACCAGTTACAGGACATGGAACCAGTTACAGGACATGGAACCAGTTACAGGACATGGAACCAGTGAAGAACATGGAACCAGTGAAGAACATGGAACCAGTGAAGAACATGGAACCAGTTACAGGACATGGAACCAGTGAAGAACATGGAACCAGTTACAGGACATGGAACCAGTGAAGGACATGGAACCAGTGAAGAACACGAAACCAGTTACAGGACATGGAACCAGTTACAGGACATGGAACCAGTGAAGAACGCTTAGATTTAAAGAGGAACAGCTTCCTGTTTCAGAGTTTCACAATAAAAGCAGCCTAGAAAAAGCTGGAATTAACTTAATGAAAGCTCTTCCTTAGACTTCATAATAGAAAAGAATAACTATTATTGAAGGAAGGATGAAAAACATCAATCCAACAGCTGAATCATAACTTTTCAACAAAAGCGTATTTATCTGATATATTTAACCAGAAACAAAAACAATCATAAGACGATAATAAAGTTTTCCACATCTTACCGAAGGCAGGATTCGTATTTTACACGTGACCGGTATAGAAACTCCTGTGACGAGCTTCTTGAGGATCTACGGATAAAAGAAGTAGTAACATTGACTAACTAACATTGAATTAATATGGAAATATGTCCAGAAATCATTTGTAAAAGGTGTGAGAAATATAAATAATAAATATATGAGGGAGAAAATAGTAACAAATGTCCGAAAAAAATCAGAAAAAGAGGAGTAGTGTTTGTGAGAAGAATGTGTGAAAAACATCCCAAAGAATATTAGAAATATATTTGCAAAAGACTGCAACAAAAAACAACTTCATGTAAAAAATGTAAATAAATATATTAGAAGAACGTTGGCATCAGGCTGAGAGACATCTACTTCTTCTTCTACTGTTGATATATATATTAGTGTAATGGTGGATGGTAGCCATACTGTCCCTCGCTCCATCGATGCACATGTTGAAATGCTCCTGAATGAAGTGCACGTGTGAACAGTGCCTGAATGAAGTGCACGTGTGAACAGTGCCTGAATGAAGTGCACGTGTGAACAGTGCCTGAATGAAGTGCACGTGTGAACAGTGCCTGAATGAAGTGCACGTGTGAACAGTGCCTGAAAGGTTTCTCTGGTGATCTACAGGAAGCTGTACTCACCGCCTCGATCTTGTCGGGATCTGACAGAAGAGCAGCTCCCATCCCGCCCTGCAACAAGTCAAGAGGTCAGAGGTCAGAGCTGCAGGCAGCAGGCTGCTGGTTTACCGACAGAGAACTCACCTTGGTGGAGTATTCTTTGGGACAGCCCATATTCACGTCTATAGCAGCCACATCGTGCTCCCTACAGGACGGGGAAAGGTTCAGCAATGCATCATGGGAAACAAAATGGATTCTGATCGACTGATGCCGTTTTGCCGCCGTTTTATGTGATGTGTAGAAAGATCATTGGATCATATTCCTCCACATTTTGTTCTGTACGTGTTTATTAAACTGCTCCGAGACGGAGCAACAGCTGCGTTTGAAGCTTTAACTTTGAATTAAACACAGTTTAAGGTTCAGAGACGGAGCTGTGGACTCACACTAGCTGAGCCACGATCAGCGCTCTGTCCGGGTTAGCAGTTCCCTAAAAGAAGAAGAAGAAGAAGTAAACTCACGGCTCGGACTGAGAACGATCTACACGTCAAGTATGAATGTCTTCTGTCTCACCATCTGGAAGACGACTCGGTCCTTCTCCCTCTCACAGGTCCTGAACATCACTCGCTCATCCGGGCCCACAAAATCCACCGTCTGCAGCACCTCTGGAAACACACAATAAATAATACCTTTGTTTCTCTTAACGCTCTGAAACACAGGATCTAAGTACCTCCTTCCAGCGCTGACGGTGTTACACTTAAAGTGAGGGTGAAAACAGACTCTCACCGTTCACCACTCGGTGACATTTCGCCATTTTGATGTCGATCAACTCCTGAAACAGAAAAGAGTTCACAACACGTCAACACTCAAATACACACTGACAGCAGAAGACCACTTCTGACAGGAACACATACAAATACAGGAAAACAGTCTTTATGAGGACAGACTTTATTCAAATAAATGAGTCTGTATCTCAGAATAATAAAGTAAATCTATTTATGAGGTCCTAACTCTTTGTTTCAATAAAGTATTAATAAATAAAGACTTATGGGATCTTATTGTTTCTGGGCTTCCACAGACTTCAGATGTAAGTGTGTGTGTGTGTGTGTGTGTGTACACTGTCCTGTACGAGGACAGTAACATCCCTGTGTACAGAGCTTTGTGGTTCCCTTATTAACCCCTAACCCTCCTCACCTCACAGTAAACCACGTCCGCTCCGTAGTCCAGAGCCAGCAGCCTCATGGGCAGAGTCCCGACCCGGACCATCGGGGCCAGAGCGGTGATGTTACTGAAGCTCAGCCGGCCTGCTGCCATCATGGAGGTCAGAGGTCCTGTGAACGACACGGAGACACCGGTCACTCCAACTATAATACAATATTATATTATAATATTATATTATATTATATAACATTATTATTATTATTGTTAGACATCCATCAACTGTTCTTGATTCATGTTATTTATTTTTATTACAATGATGGTCATAATGTAATATTAATATATTATATAATATTAATACAATATTATATATTCATATTATATAATATTTGTATTATATATAATATAATAATATTAATATATTATATATAATATCAATATATTATATATTATATATTATATATTATATATTATATATAATATATTATATATAATATATTATATATAATATTAATATATTATAGTATTATTATATATAATTATAATATAATATTGTATATAATATTATTATTATAACAATAATAGACATCGAAGCCTCGTTTTCTCACCAGACTTCGCTCACAAACCAGCTGATTTAATGAGGTTTCGGTTTTTACACAAAGTTCACATTTAACAGCCGACAACTAAAAACCACAAACTTTAAACCTGAATTATGTTGATTAATATTTCATCCGGTAAACACAATACAACAAATATACAGTAACCTTTAGTACCGGCTCTATTTCTAGCTAACGTTCTTCCTACAGGTCGGAGGATTAATCAGTCTCTCTCCAGCGGTAAGAGCCGAACATTAATGAACAAATGATTGACTTGTAATCGCAATAAACGATGTAAAAGTGTGCCGCAGTAACAACAGAGCGCTACTGACTGATAAAATGATGATATTTACACTCTTTCAGGTCTGATAACAAACCGACAAACAAGCGAACTTTAAACTGCGAGTTTTCTGAACGGAGTCTGGTTATGCTAGTGCTAACATTGTAGCTAGCTGCTCCATAAACAGTCTGTTTGAACACAATGTGAGCTAAAGGATGAATTAATATGGTTCAGAGGCTTCTGTTTGTACAAATGTTTATCTGTATAATGTATAACTTTACATTAAATGAACTCACCGGCATTTATGTAACAGCAGCTGTAACGTGGGGAAGAAAACCGGAGCGTGCTGTTTCTACTTCCTGTTTGGACTCTTACGTCACCACAGCGTCATAGATCACGATCATGTAGATCAGCACTACATAGAATAGAGCCATGGTTATATAGACTATATATATATAGTATATATTATATACTATATATATATATATATAGCAGTGGTGGAAGAAGTATTCAGAGTACTAAAGTACTAATACCACACGGTGAAAAATAAACCTAAAGTAAAAGTATGTAATCAATGATATATTGTTAAAGTATTTAAACTGTGACTGTTGTACTGTTATATATTCTGTCATTAGAGTATTATGATTCATACATTAATGTAAAAGCAGGATTTTACTGTTGTAGTTGGTTCAGCTGGAGCTCATTTTTAACTATTAACACATTATTATTTTAATTATGGATTAAATCTTCTGATTGTTTTCTCTATTAATTGATTGGTTTGTAAAAATAGTGAAAATAGTGAGAAATGGCGTCACAATTATTAAAGAGCAGAAGGTCAAACAGCGTGAGTCGTGTTCCAGTTCAATCTCAGTTTATTGTGCCGCTGCAGTTATTTTACTAATTTTTACAAAAAGTGCTCTAAAACATCCAAGTTAACGTTCCATGAAATGATCCCGTTGTAAACGCTGGAGGCTTTATGAATAATTTACAGACTCAAAGAGTCTGATTGTGAAGACAAACACATCCTGTGTTTTATTTACCACAGAATGAATCTCCCTCTATGAAGGTATTAAAAACGTCTGTTACAGAATGAGCTTTCCTCTATTTCAGAAAGCAGACGTAAAAAACTAAACAATTCCTGGACTGGAGATGGAATATTACTCATTATGGAAAACTGTGGAAGACAATCTGTAAACGTCGCTGATTAATACTATCACACATGCTGAAAGCTGAAGATTCTTGAAGACATATCAAAGTTTTGATCCGAATTTAATTGCAATTAGAGAATTAAAGTATGCAGAAATAATGACAGAGCGATAAGGATTTGTATGAAGATTCAATTTAGTGTCTTTTTTAGGTCTTTCTGGTTACTTACAAGCTTTAAACGGACCCTTTTCTCAATGGAGTTTGGTGGAATGGATCGATCTGTGCTATGCTAACGTGCTATGCTAACGTTCTAGCTGCTCCACAAACACTGTGTTTCTTTGGAGGTCATCTCAGAGGCAAATGTTGTACTTTTTACTTCACTGAATGTATTTAATAACTTCAGTTAGTTCACAGATTCAGATTATTAAAACAAAATGTAATCAACTAGTAAATCATGATGTATTATTATAGATTCAATTACTCATGAAGTCATTAAAATGAGCGCCACCCTTAAAGTGATGATCACATTAATGCATTGATCATTATAATTCAATAACATAATATATAGTATTTCTACTTCTACTTCTGAAAACGTATATAGTTGATAGTTTCCTGTTCAGTATTAATTGGTGATTTCTTGTATAACTAAAAAAACTGTATACTATAAATATTACTATAAAGCACGCAGAGTACACAGTTAGTGTGTTTTATGGTTCTGGGACACAGTTTTCTTTCAAACCAATATTAATAACTGAATCATAAACTTATAATCAGAACTATTTAAACCAGAGATTCAGATTCGTTGTGATAAAAGTAGGATCAGATTATCACATGTTACAAAGTCTGTGCAAACTTAAACTCTGATTATTATATTTAATAATATATTATTATATTTAACATTATGACACAATACAGACAGTCTCCTCATTCAAACATCTTTCTGCTTTTATGCGTCAAACGACTGCACAGTTATAAAAGAAAACCGTTTGAGTCTAACAATGCTAACTGGCTAACGCTAATTACGTCGCTGTGTTATAACAGCACAGTTATCTGACAACAGAAATACAAACCCAGAATGATAAAATAGAGGTTATGTGCCAAATGAAATCATGAAATGATACGTGAGCACAGAGTCGGGAGTAAGTGAAAGTTGGCTTTGTACCGTTTATAGAGTCAACATGGGCAAAGTGATTCATTCCTACCAAGAAGAAGTGGAGCTACATGTACAATGTTAGTCACACGTTTCATTAGCATGGCTTAATAAACACAACAACATTTTAAAAATCGTACTTTGCTGCAAAGATTTGTGAGCACGTCTGCAGTAAATCAGTGGATTCCAACAAACCAGAGCGATGTGCATCGATGTGAGAGCAGCAGGTGAGATGAGGCTACTTTGTGTTAACGACAGATTAATAAACTAAGCTTGCACTTGGTCTCAGGGAGTCGACGGTGCTTTGTGCAAAAGATGAGTCCAGCGTCTGGATTTACAAAAGAAAAGAGTTCAAACTGAACGGCAAAGAGAAAACAGACGTGGAAGACCAAAGTGCTTCTCAAATATACGAATGCAATACACAAAAGCAACAAATATATTAAAAATCTAATAGAGTGAATCAGTTAATAAACATTTGAATATACATTTCCCCCAGTAAAGGCCTTTTCACACAAAGTCTCAAGTTTCCATGAAAATAACACATTTTTTCAAAAGTTAACACATCAATCTATTCAAACAGTGTGTTGGAAAGTACATTTACTCTAGTAATATTTAGAGGTACCTGTGCTTTACTTAAGTACTTCCATTTTCTGCTACTTCATACTTCCACTTCACTACATTTATTTTAGCTTCTAATTACTTTGCAGATTCAGATTAAAAAGACAAAATATAATCAAAATATAATGAACAAAAGTGATGGACACACGTATAATCCAATAATAGGATATATATTGAAATGGGCCAGTCTGCATAATGAGTCATTTACCTTTTTGTACTTTAAGTATATTTAAATGCTTATACTATTGTCTTTTTACTTCTTACTATAAAACAAACAATCTCTCTGTACGTGTCAGCGTGTCCTTCACATATCTCGACAACCGTTCATCCGATCTACTTCACACTTGGCGGGTGTATAGCTGGGGATCCAAAGATGTGCAGTGTTCAAGTCGGTGCAATTTGGCCAGATGGTGGCGCTATAACGCCGAAAACAAAACTCCAGACGTCCAAACGAATCTATCCGTAAAAGCCACGTTGCATCTAGATTGATGTTTCAGTTGTTTCCAAATCAGTGTTATTAATGCTCCTACTTTGTCACCCAGCTTGGTACAGAACATCCCTGGACCAAGCTGTGAAAAAGTCTTTGGGTATTTGTGATGTTCCATACAGTCTATAGCTGGTTAGCTCATTACCTGTGGGCAGGTCTTATATTACAAAAGAATAGTACTATACTAACTTAATTGGTCGTGAACCAAAGTGTTGGACACATCAACAATTAACAATCAGAGGATCACCAAAGTCATTAGGGTTCATCATCTGGGGAACATGAATGTCTGTACTTAAATCCATGGAAATCATGGCCACCCTTATCTAGACACAGAATGAAGTACACAAAATGCTTATTTGTTTTGCATTTCTGCCAATGTGATTAAAATCAAGTTTCCTTATTTCTGTTAAAGAACCCAAAGTTCTGGTTTTCACTTTGTTTCTTCATATGGACGGTACTATCGTGTGCATTATCGATCTCTACTGACACGCTGTCTCAGCCTCTTTTTCCATTAGAACAGGATGCAAGATTGGTAAAAAGATTGTATATTATTGGGAACAACATGACACTACAAGCAGTCATGCAGCAAGAAAGAAGAACAAAAATACATGAAGGCTGTTGGAGTTGTACTTTGGGGTTTCACTCAACTGCAGATCTGTTCTAAAATAATACAATTTCTTAATTATTTTCAGAACACTGGCGACAGATTGGTTTTGGACTTGGTGTGAAAAGGCCTTAAGGCACGATAATACAGCAGCAACATTCAGAAGAAAGAGCCGCCAGTCGGTTCTGTCACGCTACAGGGAAAAAAAGCAACAAATGGGATCCAAAATGGCAATAAAAGTCATTTTCAACAGTGAAACCGCTGGCATTAGGTTGTTGTAACTTCACGGCTTAGTAGAAAAGAGGAGAACATGAAAAGTGCGAGCCGCCCGCTCAGAAGAACAGGCGTTTCCACTCGACCGCACGGGAAACCGGAGTCTCAGAGGGTCAAAGGTCAGACAGGAAGCTCCCAAACCAGGAAGAAGTGTCTGGACTTACACAGTGATGGAATAAAAACAAAGACGCAAAAACAAAAAATGATCTTCAGAGAAAAGTGTTTTTAAGAATTGGCAGACAAACTGCTCCTGCCTGATGACCGGTCAGTCCATTCTGAAGGATCGGCGATCTCGATGGGGTCGATCTGAGGAAAGACCACGAAACACAACCTCTGGCCCACGTACGTCGCCCTCTCTGCAGGAAAACAAGAGTGGTGTTAAATGAAATACACAATATACATTTAGCTACAACAGACAGAGTCACAATCTTTTAACAAACCTCCTTTTGGAAACTCACCAATGAAGCTGTAGATGCACTTTGGTTTTTCTTTCCAATGGACGCCCAGGAAGTAGACGGGTACGCCGGTGAGCATGATGACTAAACCGACGCCACAAACCACCGGCTCTGAGTAAAGACTGAAACCCAGCAGCAGCGCCCAGAACATCAGGTAGCACACAGGAACCAACAGGTTCACCTGAAGGAAACATGTGGTTTAAAGTTTACAATCGTTCCCAGATTATGCATATATATATATATATATATATAGGTAGGAAATAGGTAATAAATCAAGAGAGAAGTAGAGTAATTTTCTCATAGACTTCTATACAACCAGAGGAGTCGCCCCCTGGTGGACACTAGAGAGAATGCAGCTTTAACACATGAAGCTTTGACTTCACTTTTCAGAACCGGAGGTTGCCTCCTGATTGCCCTCTGACACGCAAGTAAAGTACCTAAAGTTTGTACTTAAGCAAAGTACTTTTGTAAATGTATTTGGTTATATTCCACCACTGGTATAAAGAAGTATCGGTACCTTGATGGGTCGGAACAGGTTGGGTTTCTTCCAGCGGTAGTAGAGCAGGCCTGCGATGGTGACGCCGTATGATAGGTAGTTGATGAAGGAGACATAGTTGATCAGGTTGTGTGTCTCTCCGATGCAGAGTATAACAATCGTGGCAGCGCACTGAAAAACACAGCAAGGCAATACAATGTGATGCATATTAAAAAGGCACTCCACAGAGTTCCATCTTAAAAGATCAAAAATACTTTGGAAATATACCATTACATGCATTTTGAATTAAAAAATAAAAGTGTGGCTTTCCTTTCTGTATGTTCAGTACAACACACATAGTCTGGGATATCACGCCCCGCACCACCTAACTAAAGACACTTATATTTACGTTCTTACGCTCTTGACTTCGAGAAGAACATCTCTGCCGAGTAAGGCCAATTAGCCACAGCTTTGTTTCGTTAGCGGGCTACTGCCAGCTCAAAGTTAGCTTGACAGCCCCTGTTGGTGAACTTCGAAGCGCTGATTTCGAGTTCCTCTTTCCACAAGCTTTATGTCTCGGATTGAGCTTCAGGCATAAACAGGCGAAGAAGAAGTCTTCTGTCCGACCCTGTCCTCGGGGGAATGTCTTCATGTTACCATCACGAGGGATGTCCCGTCTGTTCGTGGATTGTCCATCCATGCCGGGAGAGCGTTCACTGAGCCCAAGTCCTGTGCCTTTTCCAGCCAGCTCAACCCGGGACTGTCGGTTATTTGCTTCTCAGCTGGAGAGGATTTACCAAGCTCAGACGGGCACTGCCCGGCCGCTGAGCTCCATCCTCTTACTCCAGATATATCAAGTCTGGCAGAGATTGGTACACTGGTGCCCCCTGACGGCCCGCTGGCACCTCAATGAGGTCAGGACGGCCATGGATTACATTCTCTGCTGTGCAGAGCTCTCCCTGGGAAAAGGGATGGCATCTATGTTGGTGGCGCAGAGATTCCAGTTGCTGACTCTTTCCTACATTCTAGATAGAGACAGGGACATTTATTTGGATAAGCCAGCGTCCACTGAAGGTTAGTTTTAGTCACTCGACGCCATCCAGGCGAAGGTTAAGCTGCAGCATCATTCCTGTATGCATTTCATACAGCATGGCCCACCAGGTAGGAGCCCAACAGTTTCAATGAATCACTGTTGGGAAAGACCCCAACACCCCAAATGGCTGGATAAAGGACTGTCCAATCCCTTGACCTGATAATGTCAACTACATGCCAGGGCCTGGTGATAAATAACGTTACAGGATACCGCCTGTTCTGGAAAGAACTCATCCACACCCAGAACTGCAGCAGCTACCTGTTGAGAGGTCCAATTAAATGACTAAGAGTCTGCCCCCAAGTGTGATCCAAAGATCGAGGGTGTTCAACCAGTGTTGTCAGGAGTGAAATTTACACCCAATTCAGTTCTCCATTGTCGATTTTTGGACTTTCTTTCCGGAGCTACTGCGTAAGGGTCTCTCTTTTTCCACGATTAAGGTCTACTTGGCAGTTATATCTGACTGTCATGTTTTAAAAGGAGTCCATTGGCTGAGGCCTGTGGGTAAATCTAGTCCCCCATTTGAGCCCATTTAAATGAGATTTCTTTCATACAAGACACAGGGATCAGAGCTCAGAGGGATCTTTGTCTCTTTCAGTTATCGGTCTGGTTGAACCATTGTACTAAACTAGCATAACATCTGGTAAAGAGGAAGCTACAAGCATCAAAGAACATTCAGACGTATAGAGTCCTCCTCTCAGACATCTGACTGGACACAATCAAGTTCTGTTTTACTAACAGAATGCAGTAATCATGCAGTTTGCTGCAGCAGAATGAGAAATTAGCCGTGGACAGACGCAGGTGCACACTCACGCACAGACACATGTGAGTGACTGCATGATTCTCCTGGTGGAAATAATATCACCATTTTGTAAAGAGGACTTACTCCAACCTAAAAGCATGAAAGACCATTCAAACATGTAAAGTAGCCTCCTCAGACATCTGACTGGACACAATCAAGCTTTCGTGGTTTAAATTTAAGAGTCAGAAATAAAGCACAAAAGCAAGACCGGATTTCCAACTTCAATTCATATTAAATCAACTATTTCTTTACCCGTAGCAAATCTGTAATCCAAATTTCCATTGATACGTTTTTTAATATCCTTCTGACATTCAAATAAACACAAACATACAATAAAAAGAGAGACAACATCAAAATAAATACTGTATATAGACGGATGCATCATCTGAGTGAAGCACAAACATTGGTGTTTCATCAATGTGAGGTTGTACGTACGCAGACCAGCAGGGCAGGGATGGGTGTGCAGTTCTTATAATGGATCATGGCCAGCAGGCTGGGCAGGTGACCCTCTCTGGCTCCAGAGAAACACAACCTGAGGGCAGAAACATCAGACGGCCCGTCAGCAGCCATATCAAAGCAGAGTATAGGAGCATGAGGGAGCATGAGGGAGCAGCTCTCACCTGGAGGAGGTGAACAGGTAGCCGTTGATCCCTCCGAAGGTGGACAGAGCCACGGAGATCGGCATGATGACGGAGAACATTCCCAGCAGCTTCTCTCCGAACGTCTGGACAGCAGAACGACAGACAGAATCACTGATGTGATGAAACACCACAACATGAATGTGAGAGATGGACAATTCTAGGGCTGCACTGAATAGTTTGACGTTGACGTTCAAATTCTAAATCAACATTTGTACGCTGCACAGCTTCTTCGTCTGTTCATTGTGTTTAATGCCGTATTTTGGTCCAGATGAGGATCAGACAATATTATACTTTTTGTAGAATTAGATTCCAGTGGTGGCTCCGTAGGATTGATTCCGACTCGTGTGATCTAGTCCAAAAGTCAAAAGATGTTATAATTTCCAAAAACGAATTGTTCTGCTTCAATCTATATTTGTTGCCTTTTATCTGATATTGATGTACTTTATACTCTATGATATTTATAGTATGTTATCGAAATGTATGAATTCTGGATCTACTCGTCCTCTATTGTAAATGTAATATTTATACGTCATTTTGTATGTCAAGAGTAGATGTTACATTCCACCACTGGTTGCTTGTTCCTGATCTAGAAAGTGTTTTTTTTATCCACCGCTGACCTAAATCTCCGAGAGATGAAGCATAATTGCGACTCGTCGTCATATCGCCGCGTTACTCACTACAGCCACGGCATTGGATGACAGCAGCTCCTCGGGCGACATGGAGGAGAAGTAGGCGATGTTGGTGAGCGTGTACACAAAGGTCACCAATGGTATGGAGATGTAGATGGCGCGAGGTAGATTCCTGACCGTGGTCACACACCATGCACAGATGATACAATCAAAACCAAAAAGAGCGATCAAACATGCATGAAGGTTTGGGTTCACACACAATCATAAAATGTAGAAACTGGTGGCAGAGCGCAGCCAGTGTGAATGGTAAATGGCAACCAACACAAAACTCTCCAATAACTAGCCTCATTGTTTTGAACTTTTATCAGTTTTCTGCTGCAAGAAAACACAAACAGAAAATATGGATCTCCTTTGACGAACACAGTTCATAAAATAGTTGAGAGTAAACTGGGGAGAAAATGCAAATGAGCCACCGGTTATGTATAAAAAGTAAAACTGAAACTGACATCACACCAAACATGACATCACAAAAAAAGAGTAGATGTACAGATATGAAAGGAATAGTTCATATTACACGTTAGTGTGAAACCGACAATTTGTTTTAAAAACGGGCCCAGAACTATTCCTGCACATTTTGCCTCGTAAAACGACAAATTGTCATGCTACACTTTGTTTTTTGTACAGATTAAACAAACACAACACAACATGCAAAAGAAGATGCTGGTCGGTGGATTTTGTTACCGTTGGACGGAGCCAGGCTAGCTGTTTCCCTCTATTCCCAGTCTTTATGCTAAGCTAAGATAACCGGCTGCTGGTGCCACCTCAATATTTAATGAACAGATAAGAGAGTGGTATCGATCTTCTCTGCCAGAAAAACAATGTCAAACTATTCCTTTTAAGATTTGATTTAGACAAAAGCTGCCCCTGAAAAAAAAGCCCCAAATGTCGCCAACAGTCTGAGCAAGCGGAGCAAACAAACAAGCTGAGTCGGAAGCTGGAAGATGTTGAGAAGGTGATGACAAAAGTGGGTATATTCACCGTCTGGGTTCAATCACTTCCTCCGTGACGTAGTTGAGGAAGTTCCAGCCACTGAAGGCGAAGGACGCCTGCAGGAAGGCCAGAGCGATCTGACCCACCGTCGGCGTCCTTTCCATGGCGAAGGCCACCTGGGGAGTCAGCGCCTCGTAGTTCCCTGGAAAGATAAATCAGACATTTGAGTGGTTTCTTTCTTCTTCAGGGGAGCAGCAAAGCTTTATGGGTCACAGGCTGAGGATGTTACCCTTGCAGATCTGGACCAGGCCGACCACAATGATGAGGCCCAGAGCCATCAGCTTCCCCACCGTGAAGACGTCCTGGATCCTGGTGGCCATACGAACGCTGGAGCAGTTCACCCAGGTCAGCAGCACTGAGCAGAAAACACACCGTTGAGGATCACAGTCAAACCAGGAGGGCTCTGGGAAAACCGGTTTAAGCTAAGGTTGGTGATCTTCTTCAAAAACATTTTGTTGCAATTCCCTTTACATCAGCAATCAATAAATCAATCAATGTCACATGGCTGTAATAAGCCAATAGGTCCAGTAATTTAATTCAGCCTGAATGTAATGATTGGACGGGCTACCTGTCTACCTACGTTCACTGTGCCTGTTAGCTTAACAGCTGTGAGTACTAACCGCAGACTGTGTATAAGAAGTGTACGTAGTCATCGTGACGTCACTCATTGGTTTGTGGACTGACGTTATGAAGCCTGGAGTTCAGTGATTTCGCCGTCACCATCTTGGATCTGTTGGTTTTTATTTGCAACCAGTGAACAGGAAGTGACCACATCTGGACTGAGGAGGAGCGACGTAGAGACGCCGTATACGTCTCTGGTAGAGACCTGTCAATCACTGTGTAGCCCCGCCCCTAAAGCATCCCCTGCTTTATGGTCTGTTTGACTCTAAATGGACCATAAGTTACTAAATGAACATCATGCTGTATTGAAGAAGACTTGAAACTAGAGATTGAGACCATAAACTCATGTTTACAATGTTTACTGAGGTAATAAATCAAGAGAGAAGTAGAGTCATTTTCTCATAGACTTCTATAGAACCAGAGGAGTCGCCCCCTGGTGGACACTAGAGAGAATGCAGCTTTAACACATGAAGCAACGACTTCACTTAAAGAACCGGAGGATGCCGCCTGGTACTAACAGTAGCCATGTTGGTTGTTTATGGTCATTATGATAATTTTGTCTGTCATTGAGTTTCTATTCACTGTGTTGGAGCTACTTTCATTAGTTTGATTATTTTGTTGTTACTTTTGTATTTATTTTAGTTGACACTAGGGGGCACTATAACCAGGCCAGGCACTTGTTTAGGTGAAGGGTTATAGGTGGTAGGTATGTCTATATCAGGTGATGCAGCAGGAAGGGACATGTTTTTATACCAGAGCAAGAGAGAGACTGCAGGAGGAATGTTTGCTTTTGTTCACAACAACAAATTCAACCTAAAACACAGTTTAAAATTTTCAATTTATTCGGACAGAACCAGGATAATGATGTCTGCTTACAATGGTAAAAGGATTGTTTCTACACTGTATATAACTATAATAATATATTTCACGTTAATTCCCATATAAGGTTTCTGCCTTGAATATTCACAGAATTCTACAAAACCTATGTCGGACCACATGTCGTAGTCTTCTAGCATAAAAAGGCCCTTAAAATCTAGTATGGGTCAAGCTTCAAAAACACTGGATCCTACATTTCCCATAATGCAACTCAGCAGCATCTTTTCATTAAATACAAACATCCTCAAAACTCCACGCCTCCAGTTTGTTTTCTGTTATGAGTTTGTATTGATTTTTTTTTTTTTTGCTTTTTGTCTCAAAACCCAAACTGAGATAACCCTGATGACATCACCACAGTGTGACATCATCCAGGGTATTTCCTCAGACTTGACAAAAGTTCCCGCAGAGCAACAGAAGACTTTATACAACGGGCCTGTTGTTACTAACCATGTTGAGAAAAAGTGACTTTAAAAACGTACGATTGTGCAAGAGTGCTCCTTTAAATGCTTCAGCACCCGTAGAGTCACTACATTGGGGAGCCGGTGCTGGTGTTCCTGCCGGCGGTGGGCGGCAGCAGCCAGTTGCCATGGGAGGCAGGAATGTGGGAAACGGGCGAGCGAGGGAGGGCGCGATTGTTTCACCTCGTCCATCATTGTCACCGGCTTTGCCCCGCTCTCTCTCATGGTGGCCTCGCTCTCCGACACAAAGACGAGCTGTCAGCCCCACAAAACAGACCACTTCCGTTGCGAAGAGCAAACAAAACGTGGCAAGGCCTCCCCCCCCCCCCCCCCCCCCCCACTGCAACCCCAAGAATCCTGGGCAGAGCTCACGTTTCAGCATCCAGCTCCCCAAAAAAAACAAGTGAATGATGGAGTCAGAGGAGAGGAACCACACACTGAAGTCTCGCCGTTTCACCTCGCAGACGTGATTTCACGCCAGACGGTTATTTACTCATTGACAGGACAAAGAGGCTTTGTGGATTAATGGCGTTCAGTGCAGGTACCAAGCAATTAGGCAGCCTGACGGGTCCACACGGACTAATGTGGACTCAGCTCCGGGCTGCATAACACTGACATCCTGCATCGTGGGCCTTAGTCCTGTCACTTCCAGTACTGACAGTCCTGAAAGTTCTTATGCAGCATTTCTTTTTTGATACAATCAATTTCTGATGGGAACACGAGGAGCGAAGAAGCTGCTCTCACGTCCCCAAACTCTGCAGATACTTTTTGCTGAGGTTAATTATCTAGTTTTTCCTTCTTCCATGAAATATTAACAACGCAAAGTGGAGTCCGTCACCTTTGAGCCCTTTGCTAATTGTTCAAGTCCGACTGTACATTTTGTAAAAAGGTTTCGGGTGTGCTTGTTGGAAGTGACCATATCTGGACTGAGGAGGAGTGACGTAGAGACGCCGTATACGTCTCTGGTGTTGACCTGTCAATCACTGTGTAGCCCCGCCCCTAAAGCATCCCCTGCTTTATGGTCTGTTTGACTCTAAATGGACCATAATGTACTAAATGAACATCATGCTGTATTGAAGAAGACTTGAAACTAGAGATTGAGACCATAAACTCATGTTTACAATGTTTACTGAGGTAATAAATCAAGAGAGAAGTAGAGTCATTTTCTCATAGACTTCTATAGAACCAGAGGAGTCGCCCCCTGGTGGTCACTAGAGAGAATGCAGCTTTAACACATGAAGCTTTGGCTTCACTTTAAAGAACCGGAGGTTGCCGTCTGGTCCAAACCTTTCGATTAACCTGTCCAATCACAGCACAGCGACTCTAACTAGACTCAGCAGGTCTGTCACTTTTTGGATTTCTCCATGTGATAAAACCAGCTTTTGTTTTCCAAACTACAGAAAATAAACATCCCATCTTCTAGTCCTGCTCTCCTACTACAGCCATACAAAAAGGTATTTAAAAAGCCTTCAGCCAGCTGTTACATAAGAGACTCTTCACATGTGACCACTTCCCCTCTGACTCACAAAGGATCAGACCTGTAGTTTATTGATGAGCCGGATTATGATTAGAGAGGAAAGATCAGGATCCACCAGCGGCAGCCGCAAGACAATCATCCTTCATGAATGATGCAGGCGTGCTGAGAGCCAGTCGCAGCACAAACACCATCTCTCCATGCAGAATCAAATACAGAGCAGTAGTGGAGCTGCTGTGTGCGATGGCGTGTTCGGCCCGTTGTAGGTAGAAATGAATAAATGACGGAGCCGGGGGGAGGGGGGGTATTACTCAGAGAAAGAACTCAAGGTTTACGAGATAAAAGTCGTACATTTCTGGGAAATATAAAGTCGTGAAATGTTTTGTCAAGGTACCACGTTGTTTTCCTGTAAATTTGCCAATAATCTCAGAGAATATCTAAACCTTTCACATAAATGTACAACTTATTTTGCGAAATTTTTTGATTTTTCTTCTCGGAAATTCACTAAACCTCAAAGAAAACCTACTTCTTTCTTTAATCTCTGAGATTCTTTTGCTAAAATAAAAGTCCTGCATTCAAAATCTTACTCAAGT
The DNA here is from genome assembly GCA_032191485.1 of Leptoclinus maculatus. Lineage (NCBI taxonomy): Eukaryota > Metazoa > Chordata > Actinopteri > Perciformes > Stichaeidae > Leptoclinus > Leptoclinus maculatus. The sequence continues at coordinate 101,261 of JAVDOI010000135.1, forward strand.
TAAGGAATGAAGATATTAGTATCATCAAAATATACTTATATTAGTATATATAATATAATATATATTATTTTATTGGGTTGAAATGATTGATGCATTATTGAGTTTGATGTTGAGCTCATTTTATTTACTTCATACACTGCTGAGTAGTTTAATCTATAATAACACATCATCATTTATGAACTGATTATATTTAGGAATCTAAATCTGCAAAGTAACTAAAAGTATCAAATAAATGTAGTGGAGTAAAAAGTTCCCTCTGAAATACTCAAGTATAGTACAAGTACCTCAAAATTGTGGTTAAGTACAAAAGTGCAGTACTTGGGTAAGCGCCTGTTTCATGCTAAACATATATTGTTTTTTAATACAGAGTCCTTCATCTCTCCCTCCATGTAGGAGAATCTGAGGAAGAAAGGAAGAATTAAAATCAAAAGACTGCAGACGGTGAAGAAGCCACTTACGGAGACAGGTGGCCGACAGCATCCGTGTCGCCATGTAAGGAGGAACGCAGTCGGGGAAGACGGGCTGCAGGACGTAGCTGGAGAACGTGAGGGCGATGACGGCCAGCGTGGTCGGGTACATGATGAGGACGGCGCTCCACAACAGGAGGAACCTGAAGGAGAGGACGACCCTCAGCAAACGAACACTCTGCATACTTTAGATCACACACATGACACACACGTGACATTCACTACTACTGCCACAGGTGAGGTTTCTCTGCTGCATTGAGGCAGTTTACGACCATGCTGCAGAGGGCAGCAACTCACTTTTGAATGTTTTCATTACGGATTATCCGACAATTATTATTATTATTTATATTTGATAACAAACTTATAATTGCAGCTGTAATGCGTTTTACTCATGGTCCCACAAATGTGAATGTAGTAAAAAAAAAAAGTGACGATGAACAGGAATTCACATTATAAACACAAGTGAATATCTAACAATTAGGTCTCAATTTTGCACATTGGGTGTGTGAATTGGGAGGAATTGTTGTGTAAGTGCACTAAAATGTTAAATGTATATTAAATTAAATTAAATGTAATGTTGGTGAATAAAGGAAATGTAAAAAATATTTTGGGTTGACTGCACCCAAAAAAAGTTATTCTTTGAATTAACTTAATATAATCATGGAAAGTATTTCCACAATTAAACTGTTTTATTTACACACAAAGCAATTCTGTTGGTCAACTTAATTTACTCCTGTAAAATGAGTTTGAACAACCCTATTAAGTTAAGTCGGACCCAACCCAGAACTAAACCTAATAAATTAAGTTGATCCGACCCCAGTAAGTTAAGTTGGACCAACATAATTGCTTGATGCTTAAAGAAAGCAGTTTAATCGTGTGGAAATACTTTCCAAGATTGTATTAAGTTCGTTGAAAGCGTTGTTTTTTGGTGTGTAATAGCTGTGGTGTTAGTGTCCCGTTTTCAATGGAGAGTTTTAATGTTTAAAAAAACTATAATAAATAAATCCACCTTCACCCCAGGTAGCTGCATTGCTTCATCCACAGGTGGTGTAAATGTGTTACACCTGGTTGCTACTTACTTTGACTTATTGATGGACGTTTATGGCAAAATTTGAAGAAAGTCCCTCAAGTATTTCCTCAGATATCGTATTCAGGGTTACGGACGAACAAATTACCGAACGGACGGATGGACGGACAACCCAAAAGCATAATGTCTTCGGTCTCGCCAGCACGGCAGCATGAAAATATCCGAAACACATACCCTGAATTATTTCCTTTACACTAGTAGTCCACTGTCTCGTAGTGGTGCTAATGTCTGGTGAAAGCTGTTGCACCCTGTACCCCGTCCTCTGCAGAAGACCCAAACCTTCCCACAAAGCACGGTCACTAACCGAGAGTTAACTACCGCCACGCACCGAGCTGAGTAACGTCCACTGATTCTGCCATCGGACTCTACGTGGACTCCTCGTGATAGTACAGCAGAAGCTCTCCACTCACCCCATCAGACCGCCGAATATCTCGGTGACGTAGGAGTAGTCTCCCCCGGACTTTGGGATGGTGACGCCCAGTTCAGCATAGCAGAGTGAGCCCAAGGCCGCGATGCAGCCCCCGAGCACCCAAACCACCAACGCCAGGCCCACCGAGCCCGAGTGCTCCAGGACCCCCTTTGGAGAGATGAAGATCCCGGAGCCGATGATGTTCCCTGAGGAGAGGAGGGAGAAGGTATCAGGAGGTGTATTATTTCTGTTCACAAAATAAAACAAAGCCTCCGCTTGTTATCCAGATAAAACATGGAAATCACATGTTAATACCAGGTGGACTTGAGGTCTTCATATCCACGGAAACAAGGGGATCTGACTTCTTCCTTCCTGTGTGAATGTGTCTTTTCACTTCTTGTGTTTTTTGCATGTGATCACAGGTGTGGACTCGAGTCACATGACTTGGATTACATATCGATGGTGCTATCGATAACATCGATAGCATCGAGCAACACATCCGTGTACAACGGTTCGTATATCACACGAGAAGTTACTGGTGTGTTTTCCTACAAAAGTCCAGCAACTCGTGTCAATGTCCGCTCGTTACATGAATACAGTCTTTTCAAAATAAACTTCTGTCGTCACAGGAAACTTTAAGTTTAGACAACAAAACTACTCGGTTAAGTTTAGGAAAAGGTCGTCGTAAAACTGACCATGAAAGTGCTGTAACTACATGACGCAGAAAGACCCCCCCCCCCCCCCCCCCCCCCGCCCCCCCCGTGTGCTTTAGTGGTCTTTATACTTCCTCGTTCATAATTACAAGAATAAAATACGAAATATTTTTTGCAGGTGTGCAACGTCAGTCCACAACCCACTGGATGACGTCAGGACCACTACGTCCACTTCTTATAAACAAGTCTTTGGACTTGAAACAGAACTCGCTCTTCTCTTGTTGGACTCGTTGGTTTTGACTCGACAGCAAAACAAAGACTTTGCCTCACTTCTACATATTCTTTAATTTCTTAAAGATATAAAGAACCTAACAGCTGGTGAGGATAAAAATATACATTAATCCAGCCCAACATTTGCCCACATTAGCATCAGCATGCTCACACGGCCCATGTGACTTGTTTGGAAGAGGTTTTCTCATGGTATGCATCACCAAGAGCATCCCCAACATTTCTTTACTTAAAAAAACAGCAGTTGAGAGACCTCAGTCTGCACAATCCAAACCGTTCCCCTGTGAGTTTATACAGAGGGCATTAAAACACAAAGAGCTCTATACCGGAGTGAGTTAGAGAAGGAGGTAAAGGCCATCACTCAGGCCCGGGACAATCCCTCCTGCCCCGGAGCCTCAGTATGCAGCGTAGAGTACCAGCAGATCCGACGCATTCAGACTACAGCGCTACCAGTAGCGCGGCAGAAAGCAGCCAAGTGGCACAGACGGCCATTACATAACCAGACATAAATTATCCACTCGAGGGCTGCAGAGGTGGGAAGTGACCGACTCACCTCCTGCATCCTGCAGCTTCCTAGAAGTGACAAAAAACTAAAAAACTGATTGTGGTGTTGTGCAGATGAAGCTCTACAAAAAGAGGTGCAGTTCACTTTAAAGTGGCAATAAAATGTCTGTTAAGTATCGATCGCTGAGGGAGGAGATCGAGCCGATGGCCCGCTCATGAAGGTATCGTGCAATATTTATATATTTGCAGTGTTACAAACAGTTTTTCCTCCATTCTATGCACTCAAACGCCTGTTAATGTGGATTTTCCTTTGTTTCCACTCAAAGAAGACATTGAAATCTTAAGGAATGCCACTTTAATCTGGAGGCAGAAAGTGACTCTTGATGCTGATCCCGGAGCAGCCAGCTTGTTCACTCAGCTGCTCTCTGAATGGAAAAGGTGCTTCAGCATTCTGCACACGGGACCTTTCTCGTCTTTTTGCAACAAAACTAAAAAATGTCCGCCTCAAAGCGAGCGACAACAGCTGAGCCGAAAGAGGGAAAACGTGGTCCAGTTAGCCAAAAGAGCTAAAGATCAGACCTCACGAGGGTCACGGCTGTGACTGCTGGGATCCCGTCCTGCAGGACGCCTGAACGCCTCTAAATGGACTGCAAAGTGATTTAAATATTTCCTCTCATTCAAGATTAGGGACTTAAGCTTTGTTTGTACTCCTACATGACGCCTTACAGCGTTCATTCTGAGACACCAGAGGACCAACAAACGAGCGTCACTCAGAGGTCTGATCATAGACCGAAGGTGTAACCTCCACTATAGAGACGAGGGATGTTATTATCTGTAAACTCATATCTCATATTCATAAACTACTTTATTACCTAAGTATTACATGTGTTATAAAGAAACATCCTGTAAACTGTCTGACTTTGATTGATTGTAACAGTGTTTCTAAAACAGGAGAGAAACACGAATACATGTTCTACATGAACTGATGGAGGTCTGATAGAGGATCAGGACCAAGGATCAGGACTACACTGAGACTGGGTCACATAGAGGATCAGGACTAACTGAGACTGGGTCACATAGAGGATCAGGACCAAGGATCAGGACTACACTGAGACTGGGTCACATAGAGGATCAGGACTAACTGAGACTGGTTCATATAGAGGATCAGGACTACACTGAGACTGGTTCATATAGAGGATCAGGACTAACTGAGACTGGTTCACATAGAGGATCAGGACTACACTGAGACTGGGTCACATAGAGGATCAGGACTAACTGAGACTGGTTCACATAGAGGATCAGGACTAACTGAGACTGGTTCACATAGAGGATCAGGACTACACTGAGACTGGTTCATATAGAGGATCAGGACTAACTGAGACTGGTTCATATAGAGGATCAGGACTAACTGAGACTGGTTCATATAGAGGATCAGGACTAACTGAGACTGGTTCATATAGAGGATCAGGACTAACTGAGACTGGTTCATAGAGGATCAAGACTAACTGAGACTGGGTCATAGAGGATCAGGACTACACTGAGACTGGGTCACATAGAGGATCAGGACTACACTGAGACTGGTTCATAGAGGATCAGGACTAACTGAGACTGGTTCATAGAGGATCAGGACTACACTGAGACTGGGTCACATAGAGGATCAGGACTAACTGAGACTGGGTCATAGAGGATCAGGACTACACTGAGACTGGGTCACATAGAGGATCAGGACTACACTGAGACTGGTTCATAGAGGATCAGGACTAACTGAGACTGGGTCATAGAGGATCAGGACTAACTGAGACTGGGTCACATAGAGGATCAGGACTAACTGAGACTGGGTCACATAGAGGATCAGGACTACACTGAGACTGGTTCATATAGAGGATCAGGACTAACTGAGACTGGTTCATATAGAGGATCAGGACTACACTGAGACTGGTTCATATAGAGGATCAGGACTACACTGAGACTGGTTCATATAGAGGATCAGGACTAACTGAGACTGGTTCATATAGAGGATCAGGACTACACTGAGACTGGTTCATATAGAGGATTAGGACTACACTGAGACTGGTTCATATAGAGGATCAGGACTAACTGAGACTGGTTCATATAGAGGATCAGGACTAACTGAGACTGGTTCATATAGAGGATCAGGACTAACTGAGACTGGTTCATATAGAGGATCAGGACTAACTGAGACTGGTTCATATAGAGGATCAGGACTACACTGAGACTGGTTCATATAGAGGATCAGGACTAACTGAGACTGGTTCATATAGAGGATCAGGACTACACTGAGACTGGTTCATATAGAGGATCAGGACTAACTGAGACTGGTTCATATAGAGGATCAGGATTAACTGAGACTGGTTCTTTTAGAGGATCAGGACTACACTGAGCCTGGGTCATAGAGAGGATCAGGACTAACTGAGACTGGTTCATATAGAGGATCAGGACTACACTGAGACTGGTTCATATAGAGGATCAGGACTACACTGAGACTGGTTCATATAGAGGATCAGGACTAACTGAGACTGGTTCACATAGAGGATCAGGACTAACAGACTGGTTCACATAGAGGATCAGGACTAACAGACTGGTTCACATAGAGGATCAGGACTAACTGAGACTGGTTCACATAGAGGATCAGGACTAACAGACTGGTTCAGGACCAGGTAAAAGCTCCTCACAGTACTTAACGTTTGAACCTTAATGCAGGTTATCTAACCTCTCTGGTCTTGTTTTTTAAGTCCTATTTAGAGTGAAAAAAGTGACTTTTGGTGCTGAAGTTTGGTTGAAACCAGCTGGTTCTCCATCAGCCTCCTGAGAGGTGAACGTAATATTAATAACCCACCAGTTATGTTTAAGAGCAGAGTGATGCAGACATGCTCGTGTGTGTGTGTGTGTGTGTGTGTGTGTGTGTGTGTGTGTGTGTGTGTGTGTGTTCTGCTGGCCGTTCTGCTCCAGCAGACAATGTTCTTCTGCTTGACCACCAGACTGCTGCTGGACTTCACATTATTTTAGCCACGTAAGCACTTACAACTCAGTTTGGATGAACATGCAAACAAACATGGAGACTTTGTGACGAACACACACACACACACAACCCCCCATGTAGTGGTCCACAGGAGCTTTATCTAAGCCTGCTTGTCATGCATCGGGTCCTGCTCAGAGACACTTTGGTATGTAACTCTCTGCAGCTCTCTGCTTTTTGTTTTTTTCCTGCCTCACCTATGATGATGGTGCACGCGCTCAGCAGCCCGATCTCCTTCTTCAGCGTCACCCTGTCGGGGATTTTCTCCTCCTCCTCCTTCTTCCTCCTCTTCTTCTCCTCCTGCTGCTGCTTCTTCTTCTTCTTGCCGTCCGTCACGGTGCCGTGCGGCCGGCAGCTGATGCCCCCGCTGCTGCCGTTCTGTCCATCCATGTCCGCCTGCCCGGGTCCGGTCCGGTCCGTCCAGTCCACTGTGTCCACCCAGTCCCAGTGCTCCCAGTGCTCCTGTCCTCTCCTCGCTCCGTATTCATGCAGACTGAATGGGCTGCGCTTGCGCAACAAGCTGCCGCTGTCCAGGGTAGAATGTTAAATACCCTGGACTCTCCGCGGTGCGTTCAGGGACGCCGGGAGGAACCGGGCCGTGTTTTTACTGAAGTCAGACACTTCAAGTGCAGCATCGGTGGTGGAGAAAGTAGTCCAGAAGTCCTGTAACATGTAACATGTAACATGTAACATGTAACATGTAACGTGTAACGTGTAACGTGTAACATGTAACGTGTAACGTGTAACATGTAACGTGTAACTTGTAACGTGTAACGTGTAACGTGTAACATGTAACGTGTAACGTGTAACGTGTAACGTGTAACTTGTAACGTGTAACGTGTAACGTGTAACGTGTAACGTGTAACGTGTAACGTGTAACTTGTAACGTGTAACGTGTAACGTGTAACGTGTAACTTGTAACGTGTAACGTGTAACGTGTAACGTGTAACGTGTTACGTGTAACGTGTAACGTGTAACGTGTAACGTGTAACGTGTAACGTGTAACGTGTAACTTGTAACGTGTAACGTGTAACGTGTAACGTGTAACGTGTAACATGTTACGTGTAACGTGTAACGTGTAACGTGTAACACGTACATCTTTAAATATTACATTAATAGTATTTCTGTATGTGTGAATGGAGGCTACCGAAGAAAAGTAGCCTAATCATTCCAATAAATAAAACAAATCATAATAATATGCAGAAACATTTCAACTCTCAATCAACTTTTACAGCCGAGTGAGTATCTATAATTATAACAATCACATGAAAGAACACGCTTTGTTTACTTCATGTTTTGAGTGTAATCAAAGTGAAGTTGGAGGAAAGCCTGATTATGAGAACATAATATTGTACAATTGTAATATTGTTTTTTGGATACATGTATTTATTTAGGTGCACATTAATCAACATTTCAGTCTCCACCTCGATGTAAATGTGAGTTATCTAGAGACAACTTCTGTTGCTGTACGACACAATACAACACAATAAAATACATAAATACATAACAAAAGCAGCATATTCATGAAAACAATGAGAGTAACAGTGCAAACCCATGAACCTTAAAGACGAGCAAGCATCTCCAACATGTTTAAAACCATTGAAGTTAAACAGATTGAAATAGATTCACAGAACAATAAACACACTTATCCTCTGACACATCAACCGCTAACAAATAACAACACAACGATTTAGTTTCCTCTAAAAAACTGATCTCCATTCGTCTCGAGGTACATTTACTCAAGTACTGTGGTTAAAGTACACATTTGAGGTACTCCAACGTTCTACTCCGCTGCATCTAAGAAGGTCACGTTGTGCTTTTTACTCCACAACGTTTATTTGATGACTATATGACAATATGGGAGAGCTCAGCTCCCGGCAGCAGCAGCAGCAGCGTCTCCTCCTCCTCCTCCTCCTCCTCCTCCTCCTCCTCCTCCTCCTCCTCCTCCTCCTCCTCCTCCAGGAGCAGAGCTTCTCCTCTCTGCTGGAGACCCAGGACGTATTGCTGGACCCTCTGGAGGGAAGGGAGGCACGGGAGAACCAGAACCAGGACTGAGAGGGTCAGACTGTCAGACCCTGCTGCAGTAGAATGAGAGGTTCTGGTGCTCAGAGACCACTGTAGTCCACAGGGACCAACAGAACCAACACAACATTAAAGTTCCTCGTAGTAACTTAAAGTAAAACTCAGCCCAAGTTGTTTGTTTTTTGTTGTAGCTTATCTAGTTCTATATAATATCTAAATAATTCCTGTAATAATTCCGTGTAAATCCTATCCAGATCATTAACCTTTATGTTTTTTTTAAGCTAACTATGTACAAATATACACTATTACACACCCATGGCCAAGGTGCAAGACACCACCAAGGCTTAGCTGTCAATGGGTGGAGGGCCACTTAGTCCGCTAGGCTGCCAGGATAGCTTTGAAAGAAAACAAGCCTTGTTCCCTGAGGAATATGCAGTATGTCGGGTTAGACACGCCCAGAGAGTGAGGTGGAAGAACATGGGATGTGCAAACCAGGGTTATAATGTACAATCTGATGCACTGAGAGGAGGAGCAACTCTGAAGGAGGAGCTGCAACTTCACATTTCCTGAAGTGAAAGTGAAAGTTAGTCTGAGCGACAGCAGAGCTGCAGTCGAGACAAGTCTCTGTTTCTCTCTAAAGAAACATTCAACTGAATCCAGCAGCTTCTTCTCAACAACACAACAGAGTCTCTGACAAACTCTGGTGAGTAAACTGTTCTACAGACTAAATACAGTCAACATGTAGTTCAAGAGAGAAACCAATACTGTAGCCAAGAAACATCAGTACCATCAGATAAACTAGGCCTGCTAACAGCTAACTAGTGGAGCTTAAATGTGCACTATCTGATTTTATCTCTTGACTTTAATTACCTGTAAAGGCAGAAATGTGACGTATTACAACAAGCTGTTACACAACTTGGTAAATATCCAATGTGACTGTTTCTGTAGTTCCTGCTGTCTGTCTTTGTGACGCAGTTCAGCTGATAATATCTGATGTAACATGAAACCTCACAACTACTCGGACAGGAAGTTCCACTGGACAAATGTTTAGCTGAGGTCCACGTGGTGACCGTGGGGGTTGTGGAGAGAAATGATATCTATAGTGTAATAATATGTCTCATTTATAAAGTGTGTAGGATCCATACTTAAAGTGTACGTGTGCACAAAAGCTGGACATGACGCACGGCCAAATCTGACTTGTAAAACCTGATCAGCCTCATCTTCCAGCCTCTACACGCCCACATTCAACCACTAACTGTGAATACCAGCATTGTAGTAGTTGTGACTCATCAGCACTAATAATACTGCTGCTTTGAGAGTTTATGATGAAGAGGGTTTAGACGTGCAAAGTAACATGTGATATGAAGTGACATTAAATGTGTGAGAGGCGTCATCATATCACTTTTAATTCATACAATCTGACTTCAATTCACCACCTTGGGTCAGAGGCTCAGGTGAGATGATATAAACAAGAACCAGATGTGTTGGGATGTTTTCACTGCAATGCTGAAGACAGATTGGTTTATCATTGTTTTATTGATGTATTTAGTTTATTCTATTATTAGAATAACTAACAAGCAGCTAAGAGTCAAATGCTACAGTCATAAAAGAGACAGACATGAATGCATGATGTTAGTGACTCATAGTGATGTCATCTCTTCAAACCTTCCTGTTGTCATGACATCATCCCAGACAGGTGCTCAGACCAGGTGTAAACATTTAGAAAATATGAACTCAACCGCATACTACTTACTGTGTACTTCTACTTCAGACGGATGAGTTGTACTACGACATTTACCTGGAAATGTTACCGTTACATTACAGATTCAGATTTGACTCAAAAAATATAACAATTAAACTATGATGCATTAATATTCATTAAACTATCCAACATCTGATTAGAGTTTAAACCTCCACCTTGAACTGACGTTAAGTACATTTAAGTACATCGTGCTGATGAAGCCTCTCTTTCACTCTTCACTTCATTTGAATGCAGGACTTTTACTGTAATAATAGATTTACTGTTAATTAGTAAATTAATAACAGTTTTATTTTTGCCACACACTTGTCCTCAGACTGTAGATATGTCTGCTGCTGGAGAAGTTCCCTGTGACGTCTGCACTGGAACCAAACTGAAGGCCCTGAAGTCCTGCCCGGTGTGTCTGGACTCCTACTGTGAGACTCACATGGAGCCTCATCTGACAACGGCAGGTCTGAAAAGACATAAGCTGATCGACCCTGTGGAGAACCTGGAAGGCAGGATGTGTACGGAGCACGATAAACTGCTGGAGCTGTTCTGTAAGACCGACCAGATGTGTGTCTGCATGCGCTGCACTGTTTTAGACCACAAGAACCATGATGTTGTTCCTCTGAAAGAAGAATGTAAAGGAAAGAAGGCCGAGCTGGAGAAGACTGAGGCTGAAATTCAGCAGATGATCCAGAAGAGACGACTGAAGATTCAGGAGATCAAACACTCAGTGGAGCTCAGTGAGGAAGATGCAGACGGAGAGAAAGCAGATGGTGTTCAGGTCTTCACCGCTCTGAAGGAGTCTGTTGAGAGAAGCCAGGCCGAGCTCATCGACACGATCAAAGAGAAGCAGAGAAAGACAGAGAAACAGGCTGAAGGCTTCATCAAAGAGCTGGAACAGGAAATCTCTGAGCTGAAGAAGAGAAGCACTGAGGTGGAGCAGCTCTCACGCTCTGAAGACCACCTCCACATCCTCCAGAGCTTCAGGACCCTGAACACTGCTCCACCCACCAAGAACTGGACAGGAGTCAGAGTCAGTCCACCTTCATATGAGGGGACTGTGAGGAGATCTGTGAATCAGCTGGAGGAGACGATCAGTAAACAGATGAAGAAGCTGCTTCCTGAGGTCGAGCTGAAGAGGGTCCAGCAGTCTGCAGTGGATGTGACACTTGATCCTGATACAGCACAGGCCCAAATCATCCTGTCTGATGATGGAAAACAAGTTAAACATGATAATGACACACACAGTCGCCCAGACAAACCAGAGAGATTTGATACTGGTCATAATGTCTTAGCAAAGCAGAGTTTCTCTTCAGGAAGATTTTACTACGAGGTTCAGGTTAAAGAGAAGCATGAGTGGTCTTTAGGAGTGGTCAGAGAGTCGATCAACAGGAAGGGAAGAAACACAGAGAGCCCTCAGAATGGATTCTGGATGATAAGTTGTTCGTGGCAAAATGAGTACAAAGCTCTTGCTGACCCTCCAGTCCTTCTCTCTCTGAAGTCTCAGCCTGAGAAGGTGGGGGTGTTTGTGGATTATGAGGAGGGTCTGGTCTCCTTTTATGATGTTGATGCTGCAGCTCTTATCTACTCCTTTACTGGCTGCTGCTTCACTGAGAAACTCTACCCATTCTTTTGTCCTGGTTTTGGTTGGGCACATAAGTGGGGGAGGGAGGGGTTTGATAACCGTGCCCCTCTGATCATCTCTCCTGTCAATCCCACAGAGTAAAACAACCATTTGATTTTCAACATAAAGATCATTTAATGATCTTTGTAGATTTATTGATGATGTACAATTTATACATTATTGTTTTCTTTCAGATTCTGATCAGTGTTTTTTTCTCTGTTTTCTCTGTAATTGTTGTTCTTTGATGTGTCACATTGCTTCTTACTACTACAACACAGATGCCAGTCGTTGGGTTCGTAGAGACTTTCCAGAGGTCCCTGATGGACACGGTGATTCACACGTAGGGTTGTGCTGCGGGGCTTAATGCATAAAGTCACGTACACATACAGACATATAACCTTTTTCTCATTTTTGAAATTTTACCATAATCAATTATTGCTTAGGACTGTGGCTTCTACCTCGAGACGCGGTGGAAGTCCACACCCTTGCTAAAGGGTACATATATATAAGTTTACTCTGTATTTAACCTACGCTGGGCAAAGAGTGTATCTTGTTACCATATAATTTATATTTGTTGTGATATCATGTATCCATGTAACCTGTTGAGAATACGGTGTTGTATCTATCAGATACTTTGTATTGTTGTCAACCAGTGAGCAAGTGTGCCATACGTCCAAACCACCAGCAGAGGTCGGTGTGTTAGAGTTAGAAGCAGGGGGGGAATTGTCATGCCCCGAGACAGAAAGTCCATCTATACAGCTTGCCCTGGGGGGGGGGGGGGGGGCTTTTTGCTGGTTTTGCGAAGCTGGCTATAAAAACCCTCGATCTTAGACGATCGTGGCGGTAGTTGAGGAGAAACCTATCAGGTGTGGATTAAAAGTAGATTCATCAAATCTCCGGACTATTGGAGAAACGCTTGCTCACTGGATTTCTTAATTTTTGGAATCCTTCTGTGGATTACCTTTTCTCTGTATTGGAACTAAAAATAAATCTATTCTGGATTAAATAAATCGAGTGGAAACTTTACACTTTTCTGTTATTCACTTTTTCTCCTCTTGACAGAATACCAGAATCTAAACAGAGGGGTCTCCTGTTAGGAGGAGATCAGCCTCTGGGGTGAGTTGCAGGACATCACACCACAGCAACGCTACTGACACACAAATCAAAACACACACACACACTCACATCCGTTCTTACAGTAAGAGAGAATCAGGGAAACCCCCGCCCCAAGCCAGCCATAAACAACAGTGAGCTTGGGTGAGATTTATATCTGTTGGTCTCTACGTAGGGGCATCCACAGTGGGCGACCGGACAATCGGGACCGAGAATCTAGACGTCTTTTCTCTGAAGGCTACGGGCCTGCTAGCCGTGTCCCGTTAATCCACGATCACCTGCGAGGCCCCTCAGTTTTGCACACACTTCTGAGGAGCTTCGTTCCTTTCCGTCTGTTGTAAAACAGCCTCTACATTTTTAGAACGTGGAGGTAGCACCGCACGCGACACAGACTTTACCAAACTGACTAATACATCTATTGTAGTATAATGTATTGTAAAAACTGCATTACTTGCCTTCAAGATTGTTGAATCAAGAAAACAAAAAAAGCGTTTGCACGTTCCTTTAATGTCTGCCTACCAAATTAAATTACTTTATCATCTGATCATTGTTTATAAGAAGGTTTGCATTCTGGCACAAATGACTAAAGAACCAGTTCATAAATAAATTCTTTCTAAATAAACAGAAGTTAAATAAAGTGAGGACGCCCTCTAGAGGAGTTCATAACAAACTGCAGCCTGTGTTCACATGAAGACGTGCTCTTCATGAATAACTACAGTCTGATGCTGAAGCAGAGTACGCAAAAGAAAAGCAGAATGCACAATTCATTTGAGTCAATTATGGTAAAAAATACTCTGTCTGATATAATTGGCAAACATTTTGTGTGTTTTGTAGTTTTAGAGCTCAATCTAAAATCAGTAACTTTACTGTCACTGAAGAAGAAGAAGTACTTAAAAAGTGCTTTAAAACAATCACAGAGTGGCCCATGAGACTGTATAGTGTGTGGAACAGATACTGGTTACAGTCAGAATGACACATTAGCAGAGAAATGACAAGATACATTTAATGTACAAAATAAGAATCAGGTTGTCATACTTTACTTGTGGTTTTCCATTTTTGGAGGCTTTTTACTTTTCCATCTCTTCATCTAAGAGGGAACTATTGTACGTTTTACTTCAATAAATGCAGATTTACATTTTACATTCAACATAAAATAAATTTATATCACTGTTGTTCTGTAATCTGGTAATTCAAAACCACAATGTTGTTGTTATGCTGTCTATTTGTAAATATATGTTCTCCTTGAAAACAGTAAAAACTCATCTATCCAAGTCTATGTCAGGGTGTTTCCCAAAGAGGCAGTAAAAGCTCCTTCACAGAGCTTCACTGAGAGGAGGAGCAACTCTGAAAGAGGAGAGCTGCAGACTCACTTCTCCTGAAGTGAAAGTGAAAGTTAGTCTGAGCGACAGCAGAGCTGCAGTCGAGACAAGTCTCTCTGTTTCTCTCTAAAGAAACATTCAACTGAATCCAGCAGAGTCTCTGACAAACTCTGGTGAGTACACTGTTCTACAGAGACTCTTCATGTTTGGTCCTCGTTTAGTTCAAACCAGGATCCAGAACAAAGACAACACACCAGAGAAACTAGGCCTGCTAACAGCTAACTAGCCTTTAGCTTAGACTCCTCCTTCTCCGTACTTTTGCTCTCGTGCGCACAGTGCAACTTCCGTCATTTAGCTCTGACAGCCGCCTTCAAAATAAAAGCATTCCGTCTTGAAACAGGAAAAAACATGACAAATTTAGGAAACAGACAAAAACATGTAACAAAGGCAACAAATTGATTGCCCAACACGAATTGGGTTACTTAGTTTAGTTTAGTTTAGTTTATTGAGCGTGTGTGTGAGAGTAAACATGGACTTTTGTGTACAATGTTTTCTAGTATTTTTAAAAAACAAGACAATATCGATATGGGTCTATAGTTATTAAACAACGTGGAGTTTCTGCTTTAAACAAAGGAATAACTTGTCAATCCTCTGGCACAGCACCTGTTTTCAAAGACAAGGTGGAGATGTGAACACGCTGCAGTATTCACTGTTTCACCTGTTTGACAAGGAATGCAGAAATGTTGTCATGGCCGCTGAAGATGTTTTAAGATCATAATTATATCACTTATGTCTTGAACATCAGGGGGCAGAACACTCGAGATAATAGGGACATTTGTTGGAATAACATCCAGTGGATTCCCATGACAAGCAGGAATATTGTTCTCTAATTCATGACCAATATTTACAAAGAATTCATTACATTGTTGATCTTTATCAAATGACTTGTTAAGAGAATTGTCACCGTCCAAAAAGACTGAAGGAAGCTCTGGGGAGTCTTTTCTCTTTGCAGCACCTGGTTTATTACTTCCCACGTGGTTTTTATATCTTCTGAACACTTCATACATGATTTTTATATGATATGCCAAATCAGCATTATTTCCACTTATAGATCATCCCATGAAATACTGGTAAGAACATCTTTACATTTTGAAATGTTTGACTTGCTCATAGTTCTATTAATCTTGATCACAGAGTTCTGGAAATGATCAGACAAGTCTGAATACAAGACTCCAGATTCTCCAGAAAGATTCTTCAGATGTTATCAATCAAAGTCACTGAATGTTCTGTAACTCCTGTTGCTTCATGAATAAGAGGGAAACAGTAACTAGAGTAGAGAATGTTGAGAAGATCCCCAGCAGGAGAATGTAGTGTGTTTGGTAACGCTTTATAATAACTACACACTATGAAGCATTAGTTAATATGAGTAAACACTTAATTCATCATTTATAAAGCATTGTTCCTACATTAACACTCATTAGTATGCAATTCATAACAACAGTTATAAATGTTTTATTCTTGATTAATAAGCTCGTCTATTATGTGTTTCATTGTTGTGTTTTCATACTTTATAAATGATGGATTCCCCATTTGTAAATGAAGTATTATATATTTTACAAACCAATTATTAAGGAGTTGTAGATGATTAATAAGATAATTTATAAAGTGTTAGTAAATGATTAATAACTTATTTAGATGTACATTATTCATGCCTTTATATATATAATGATTTAGATATGCACTAATGGTTAGGGACTATGTTAATATATGCTTTATAAACGCGTATTAATACTGCAAGTCATGATTAATTCATGATTTATTAAGGTAGTTACTAGTCCTTAGTAAAGTGTTTTGTGTGAGCTCATCTAAATTGAGGACTATTTATGCTTTACAAAGCATTTGTAAATGACATTGAAAGGCCATCAGTGCCTCAAAACCCATAGTTTTTTAACAGAAAAGGCAAATAGACACAACACAAAGTGATCAAGAACATATCTATTTATTGCAAGATGCAAACAATATACTGTTAAATACAAACCTCTCAGCCATTCATTCATGTAAGAAACAAACAAACAAAGACATTCTCGTTCAGGAGAACATGGCTGGATATAAAACATTTGTAAATATACGACTAGAGCTAACCAGGAGCTTTGCATATTAGTTTACATTTACTTATTTACTTATTAATTTTAACCAAGCGATAATAACGCGTTAACTTGCCCAGCCCTAGTTTTAATGAACAAATAATCAAACGATATATAGTAACGGTTTTGTTTTTTTCACACTTGTTGTCCTCAGACTGTAGATATGTCTGCTGCCAGCTGTCTGCTGACTGAAGATCAGTTTCTGTGCTCCATCTGTCTGGATGTGTTCACTGATCCAGTCACCATACCATGTGGACACAACTTCTGTAAAACCTGCATCACTCAACACTGGAACGTTAATGTCCCCTATCAGTGTCCAAACTGTAACAAGCTTTTCTACACCAGACCTGAGCTGCAGGTCAATACTTTCATCTCTGAGATGGCTGCTCAGTTCAGACAGTCAGCTCAACAGAAAGCCAGCAGCAGCAGCTCAGAGCAACAAGCTGCCAAACCAGGAGAAGTTCCCTGTGACGTCTGCACTGGAACCAAACTGAAGGCCCTGAAGTCCTGCCTGGTGTGTCTGGTCTCCTACTGTGAGACTCACCTGGAGCCTCATCTGACAACGTCAGGTCTGAAAAGACATCAGCTGATCGACCCTGTGGAGAACCTGGAAGGCAGGATGTGTACGGAGCACGATAAACTGCTGGAGCTGTTCTGTAAGACCGACCAGATGTGTGTCTGCATGCTCTGCACTGTTTTAGACCACAAGAACCATGATTTTGTTCCTCTGAAAGAAGGATATGAAGGAAAGAAGACCGAGCTGGGCAAGACTGAGGCTGAAATTCAGCAGATGATCCAGAAGAGACGACTGAAGATTCAGGAGATCAAACACTCAGTAGAGATCAGTGAGGAAGATGCAGACAGAGAGATAGCAGATGGTGTTCAGGTCTTCATCGCTCTGAAGGAGTCTGTTGAGAGAAGTCAGGCCGAGCTCATCGACACGATCAAAGAGAAGCAGAGAAAGACAGAGAAACAGGCTGAAGGCTTCATCAAAGAGCTGGAACAGGAAATCTCTGAGCTGAAGAAGAGAAGCACTGAGGTGGAGCAGCTCTCACGCTCTGAAGACCACCTCCACCTCCTCCAGAGCTTCAGGACCCTGGACACTGCTCCACCCACCAAGGACTGGACAGGAGTCAGAGTCAGTCCACCTTCATATGAGGAGACTGTGAGGAGAGCTGTGAATCAGCTGGAGGAGACGCTCAGTAAACAGATAGCCAAAGTCAAGCTGAAGTGGGTCCAGCAGTCTGCAGTGGATGTGACACTTGATCCTGATACAGCACATCCCAAACTTATCCTGTCTGATGATGGAAAACAAGTTAAACGTAGTAGGCAACAACAACAGAATCTCTCAGACAATCCAGAGAGATTTGATAAATCTTTTAATGTCTTAGCAAAGCAGAGTTTCTCTTCAGGAAGATTTTACTACGAGGTTCAGGTTAAAGGGACGGCTCAGTGGTCTTTAGGAGTCGCCAGAGAGTCGATCAACAGGAAGGGAATCATCACAATGTCTCCTCAGAATGGATTCTGGATGATAAATTGTTTGCGTGGGAATTATGAAGCTCTTGATGACCCTGATATCCGTCTCTCTCTGAAGTCTCGGCCTCAGAAGGTGGGGGTGTTTGTGGATTATGAGGAGGGTCTGGTCTCCTTTTATGACGTTGATGCTGCAGCTCTTATCTACTCCTTTACTGGCTGCTGCTTCACTGAGAAACTCTACCCATTCTTTAGTGCTGGATTCCCATCATTCTTGGATTTCATTAAAAACTCTGACCCCTTGATCATCTCTCCTGTCAATCACACTGAGTAGAACAACCATTTGATTTTCAACAGAAAGATGATTTAATAGAATACATGTAGATTTATTGATGATGTAGTTTATACGTTTTTTTTTTTTTTCAGATTCTGATCAATGTGTTCTTTTCTTGTTTTTTCTGTAATTGTTTCTCTACTACAAACAGATTTGACGAAACTGTCTAATATATCTATTGTTGTATAATGTATTGTAATAACTGCATTACCTGCCTTTAAGATTGTTGAGTCATGAAAACACAATGTACTCTGAAATAAGAAGCTTTTGCACGTTCCTTTAATGTCTGGCTGCCATATTAAATTACTTTATTATCTGATCATTGTTTATAAGAAGGTTTGCATTCTGGCACAAATTACTAAAGAACATTTTATAAATAAGACAAAAGTTATTTGATTTTCTTTCTAAATAAACAGAAGCTAAATAAAGTGTTCATGTTGTCTGATGAAGGTACTTTGTTGTTGATTAATATCAAGTTGAATAAAACATTGTTATTTATAATCACCTCAGAATCATGTTGAGCTGACGAGCTCCAGCACAACATCACATATTAGATGGTTGGTAGTGTAACATAATGTAGTGTTGTTTTATCATTTTAAACCAGTACTACTAGTTAGTAGAGAAGGAGTGAGAAGTGAGGACGCCCTCTAGAGGAGGTCATAACAAACTGCAGCCTGTGTTCATATGAAGACATGCTCTCATCTTAGTCCACTAGGTGTCTCTGTGTTCATATGAAGACGTGCTCTCATCTTAGTCCACTAGGTGTCTTTGTGTTCATAGAAGACATAAGAGGGTTGTCTGGTAACCGCAAGGTCGAAGGTTCCATCCTTGACTGGGACGTGTCATGTGTCGAAGTGTCCCTGAGCAAGACACTGTACCCCTAGCTCCCTGGGCGCCTGTCATTGGCAGCCCACTGCTCCCTATATACAGGGATGGGTCAAATGCAGAGAAAAATTTCCCCCATAAAGGGATAAATAT
Source organism: Leptoclinus maculatus (assembly GCA_032191485.1). Classification (NCBI taxonomy): domain Eukaryota; kingdom Metazoa; phylum Chordata; class Actinopteri; order Perciformes; family Stichaeidae; genus Leptoclinus; species Leptoclinus maculatus. Next base: position 120,460 of record JAVDOI010000135.1, read on the forward strand.
AGTGTATATTTTTTTTTTTAGTGCATTTGGAAATACAGAAGCTTAAATTGTGGGAAATATTATGTTTTCGGTGGAGCCACTGTTCTCAAACTGGCAACACACATGACGTAACGGACAGCGTGCTCTCTGACACGCCCACCACCAAAGAAACACTTCCTACTCCAGTCGGCACTTTGCGCTGTGAGACGCGCTACATGAAGCTAACGTTAGCTCGGTGCAACATGGCTAATAGACCAGAAATAAAAGATCCTCCAACGGCCTACAGGTCTGGTGTTTGGAGCCACTTTGGTTTCTCTGTGAACTATGAGGGCGATGGTGAGAGAGTGGTGGATACAAAAACAACGCGATCAACAAGCGATCACCAAGCGATCACCACGGCGATTGGTACATTTATAACCGCGGACATGAGACCCGACTCTGTAGTGTAAAACGCTTTATGAACCTGCTGAATGTTATTGAGCCCATTTTGAGCCCATTTCAGCCAAACCGTAATTTCCGCTTTGTACAAGAAAACAAAAGCACAAGTAGAGAATCACATGTCGAGGCACCCGCTGCTGCTCTGACAACGGATGCCTGGACGTCGAGGGCTACACAACGCTACCTGACTGTAACACACATTACCTCACCACTGAATGAGATGAAGAGTCATGTTCTTCAGACACAACGCTACCTGACTGTAACACACATTACCTCACCACTGAATGAGATGAAGAGTCATGTTCTTCAGACACAACGCTACCTGACTGTAACACACATTACCTCATCACTGAATGAGATGAAGAGCCATGTTCTTCAGACACAACGCTACCTGACTGTAACACACATTACCTCACCACTGAATGAGATGAAGAGCCACGTTCTTCAGACACAACGCTACCTGACTGTAACACACATTACCTCACCACTGAATGAGATGAAGAGCCATGTTCTTCAGACACAACGCTACCTGACTGTAACACACATTACCTCACCACTGAATGAGATGAAGAGCCATGTTCTTCAGACACAACGCTACCTGACTGTAACACACATTACCTCACCACTGAATGAGATGAAGAGCCATGTTCTTCAGACACAACGCTACCTGACTGTAACACACATTACCTCACCACTGAATGAGATGAAGAGTCATGTTCTTCAGACACAACGCTACCTGACTGTAACACACATTACCTCACCACTGAATGAGATGAAGAGTCATGTTCTTCAGACACAACGCTACCTGACTGTAACACACATTACCTCACCACTGAATGAGATGAAGAGTCATGTTCTTCAGACACAACGCTACCTGACTGTAACACACATTACCTCATCACTGAATGAGATGAAGAGCCACGTTCACTAGGTGTAGTTCCATCATTGTTCATACTACAATTATGGAGAAGATGTAAGTATCAATACTACATTAACGTTACATTTTTTAAGGAGCAGTTAAAAGTTAGTTTTTTATGCTTATGTGTTGCTAAGCAGTATAGTTCCATCATTGTTCAAAGTCAAAGAATAGCTTTATGATGTTGAATAAATATATTTTAAAATCAAGTACGTTTCTCTGGCATTTATAGTTTTCTACTGTATTGAAAACGTACCGAACCGTACCGAACCGTGGCTCCACTGTACCGTACCGAACCGAACCGTGACTTTTGTGAACCGTTACACCCCTAATAAACAACTATGAATTGAAGCAGAATATTTCGTTAAATAAAAAATTATTTTGATTATTATTTTATTTTCAATAAAGTTTGACTTTTGGACTTCAGAACGCTAAAGTCACACAAGTCAGAAACAATCCTACTCAGCCACCACTGGAATCTAATTGTACAAACAGTTTAATACTGATAATATTAGAGTACCCTGATCTTTATCTGCACCTGTGTAGAAACACTGTGTTTAAACACAATGAATAGACACGCTAAACAAAAAGCTCCGCAGCATTCAAATATTGATATTCATAGTTGACTATATGTCGCTGTCCATTGACGGCGGGTGCTGAATTAATGTTGCCCTGACATACAGTGAAGGGAGGGAAGGGACAGGTATGTGGTCCTTGGCCGGTGGACCCTCTGCCTCCGCCATCCCTCTTACACCGGGCACACAGATGGGCACAAGTACTTACACAATGTGGGCGCTGGGCATGAAAATGACAACTGTGTCGAGAGGAAACTTGCAATGAGTTGTGCTGCACTTTGAACAGAGAAGATGTTTTTTCCCAACAGCATTAATGATGATTTTCCTTATATTCCACTGATCCTAGTTTGATTTTATTAAACAAACAATCAAAAGTTATGTAATAACTGTTTTGTTTTTGTCACCCTTGTTGTCCTCAGAGTGTAGATATGTCTGCTGCCAGCTGTCTGCTGACTGAAGATCAGTTTCTGTGCTCCATCTGTCTGGATGTGTTCACTGATCCAGTCGCCATACCATGTGGACACAACTTCTGTAAAACCTGCATCACTGAACACTGGGATATTGATGCCCCTTATCAATGTCCCAACTGTAAAGAGGGTTTCAACACAAAACCTGTGCTGCGGGTCAATACTTTCATCTCTGAGATGGCTGCTCAGTTCAGACAGTCAGCTCAACAGAAAGCCAGCAGCAGCAGCTCAGAGCAACAAGCTGCCAAACCAGGAGACGTTCCCTGTGACGTCTGCACTGGAACCAAACTGATGCCCTGGATGCTCTACCTGTTGGGTCTGATGTGTGTTTTCATGCTCTGGATAGTTTTAGACCACAAAACACATGTTGTTGTTCTACTGAAAGAAGAATACGAAGGAACGAAGGCCGAGCTGGAGAGGACGAAGACTGAAATCCAGCAGATGCTCCAAGAGAGACAAATTATGATTCATGAGATCAAACACTTAGTGGAGGAAAGTAGGGAAGATGCAGACAGAGAGATAGCAGATGGTGTTCAGGTCTTCACCGCTCTGAAGGAGTCTGTTGAGAGAAGCCAGGCCGAGCTCATCGACACGATCAAAGAGAAGCAGAGAAAGACAGAGAAACAGGCTGAAGGCTTCATCAAAGAGCTGGAACAGGAAATCTCTGAGCTGAAGAAGAGAAGCACTGAGGTGGAGCAGCTCTCACGCTCTGAAGACCCCCTCCACCTCCTCCAGAGCTTCAGGACCCTGAACACTGCTCCACCCACCAAGAACTGGACAGGAGTCAGAGTCAGTCCACCTTCATATGAGGGGACTGTGAGGAGAGCTGTGAATCAGCTGGAGGAGATGCTTAACGAAGAGATAAGTTATCTGCTTTTCGTCGAGCTGAAGAGGGTCCAGCAGTCTGCAGTGGATGTGACTCTTGATCCTGATACAGCACATCCCAACCTCATCCTGTCTGATGATGGAAAACAGGTTAAATGTGGTGATGTAAAGAAGAATCTCCCAGACAATCCAGAGAGATTTGATGCATCTATAAGTGTCTTAGCAAAGCAGAGTTTCTCTTCAGGAAGATTTTACTACGAGGTTCAGGTTAAAGGGAAGACTCAGTGGTATTTAGGAGTGGTCAGAGAGTCGATCAACAGGAAGGGAATCATCCCACTGACTCCTCAGGATGGTTACTGGACGATATGTTTGTTGAACGGGAATTTGTACATAGCTCTTACTGCCCCTCCAGTCCTTCTCTCTCTGAAGTCTCAGCCTCAGAAGGTGGGGGTGTTTGTGGATTATGAGGAGGGTCTGGTCTCCTTTTATGACGTTGATGCTGCAGCTCTTATCTACTCCTTTACTGGCTGCTGCTTCACTGAGAAACTCTACCCATTCTTTAATCCTCATCTTAATGCTGGTGTTAAAAACTCTGCTCCTCTGTTCATCTCTCCTGTCAATCACACTGAGTAGAACAAACACTTGATTTTCTCGATTCACTTTCATGTAGTGTAATAAATGTATTTTTGATGAACGATGTATACATGTGCTGTTTTTATAAGATTCTTATCACTGCTTTTTCTTCTTATATTCAGCCCCTGGTTTAAATTTGTAGTCTTTGTTTTAGCAGTGTAGTTGTGAATATGTAGGTAGTATTAATTAACTGATGTTAGTATTTGTCGTACTCTCTGATGGAGTGAGATTAGACTCTGGTTCTGATCCAAGTACCAGAGATAACTATGCCGTACCAGTTTCACCTGTGTATGACAATTCATTTAATATAACGCTATACTTTAAAGATATACGTTCACTTTTCTCTGCTAGGTAGGTTAACTGGTCCTCCTGAAATATCTCTTCAGGTCATCATGAATAATAAACATTCAAAACAGGTGGACACAACAACAAAGGAGCTCAAAGAAGAGTCATTTAAAAGTCATGCACAGAATATGCAAAGAACCGACATTAATACTGAATGAGGGTCAGTAAACCTACATACATGCATTAAGATGGCAGGACCTCCTGACCTCTGACAATGAAAAATGTTAGTTTATTACATTTGTATTCACTAAATCATAGGTATAAATATATTTACTCCAAACAGGAGAATGAAAATACCTTTAATATACAATAAGAGGTTTTTCTTGTGGGTTTAAAACTTCCATGAGAATGGACGATTGATGCTACAAATGACTGATATTTGATTATTGTGATGCAAAAGTGAAAAACAAATGACAAGCTCTCTATTTTAAAGGTGCTAAATTTGAAATTCAGAGCATATCTATTGCCTCTAACGTGTTGATGGCTGAGCCGGCGGCTTTCAGCTAACAGTGCTGACAGAGCTAACAGCGTTTACCTGAGAGCTAACAGCGTTTACGTGAGAACTAACAGCGTTTACCTGAGAGCTAACAGCGTTTACGTGAGAGCTAACAGCGTTTACGTGAGAGCTAACAGCGTTTACCTGAGAGCAAACAGCGTTTACGTGAGAGCTAACAGCGTTTACCTGAGAGCTAACAGCGTTTACGTGAGAGCTAACAGCGTTTACGTGAGATTTAACAGCGTTTACCTGAGAGCTAACAGCGTTTACCTGAGAGCTGTTGAGCTAACAGCGTTTACCTGAGAGCTAACAGCGTTTACGTGAGAGCTAACAGCGTTTACGTGAGAGCTAACAGCGTTTACCTGAGAGCTAACAGCGTTTACCTGAGAGCTAACAGCATTTACGTGAGAGCTAACAGCGTTTACCTGAGAGCTAACAGCGTTTACGTGAGAGCTAACAGCGTTTACGTGAGGGGGAACCGGAGGGTGGGCGCTACGCTCCTGAGACGACGCATCAAATGATTTGTAATGTTTGTACACTTGCAGAAAAAGTGTAAAGTTAAACATTTTTAGTAATCTTTCGTAGTCTATCTTTAACAGTTAGTGTCGTAAGCAAAAGTGTATCTGCATCAGCTTTAAATCCAAACCTTCCTGGTTCAATAAAGACCCAGAACATTCAGATTCCACCTCCTGAATCCCTCTGAAAGGGTTCTCTCGGCCCTCCCTGAGAACCTGGAGACGATCAAAGCAGGAAACTCAGCATCAGACAACAAAGTGTAGTTGTTTGAGAGCTTTACACCTTTTACAGTGAAGATTTAGTGATAAACTGAAGGATGAAGTGTTCCTCATGTCTACAAACGTATGATGATTTTATATAATATGAAGAATTGATGTAGATTAAACCATATAAAGGAGTTAAAAACATGCAATTTACACATTAATGCAGCAGTAATATTAATGCAGAAACAGATATAATCTGAAGAAATTTTACTGATCAATAAATACTTTTACTTTAACTACATATAGCTGAAACATACTTTTACTTCAGTAAGGTTTTGAATGCATGACTTGTACTTGCAGTGGTGTATTTCCACAGTGTGGTATTAGTACTTTTACTAAAGTAAAGGATCTGAATACTTATGGACAGAAACAATATTTTTGGAAACATTGTATTTGTTGTTTTACTTGTTTTAAAGTCTTTCCCCAACCAGAGAGTCGGTGTGACGAGATGAGAGAGAAAGATTTTTCAGTTTTCACAATCAATGACGTCATCTATAGGCGACCTACACGGGCGGTGTGTATTGCGCATGCGCAATGACGGTAGTCCTTGGCTGCGTCGGCCTTGCTGTAGGTTACAGATCCGGTGAGAGGCGACACAACACGGGCTAAAATGCAGCAGAGCTGGACGCAGTTATACCGCTCTCTGGCCACGGTGAGGACGGATTATATTTAATCTATTAACCAGCGTGTGCTGTCTGGAGCAGCTTCTAACTGGGTCCGGATAGAGTGTGGTCCTGGGGGGTACTGGTTACTGGTTACTGGTGTTTAGAGACCTACGGCCCGACGGGCCTGGTTAACTCGTATGGAGAGAACGTAACGCCAGACTGCACCGGTAACACGGGAGATTCAGAGTTGTTGTGGCTGTCAGCGAATAAATATGTCGCTTAATACACATTTGATACATTAACTAACTCTATACCTTCCCCTTTATTAATTCGGCATAAGCAAAATTAACAAAACATTTAAATAAAATGACTTATTTTGGTGTTTGAATGTTTGAAACACATTCGTTGAGCTCGTTTGTCAGTGTTATCTGACGGTGCTTCGTTCACTAATTGTACACATTTTGAGATGGGCTCACGTGACATTTGTATTATGTTTAAGGGTAACGTGTTTCTATATGTAACGTTAACTTAACTAGTTAATTTAATTGTCGTTACAGTTGACAGCCGTCTCCCAAACAAACCACGTTAGCATGCTAAGGTAGTGTTAGCACGCTAAGCTAGTTAGCCGTGGTTACCTAATGCTAACTGTTATGAGACTTCTGGCTGTGACGTCTTACACATTTATTCCTAACAGCTTCTCTCTTTTTGAGAAAGTCTTCAGATACATGTATTCTATAACAACAACTAATTAGTTAATAAACTTATGTTCCTGTTTCCTTAATGTGACTTTAGCTCCATGCTGACTACAGACTATAGATTAACTTGTTTATTTCTTACAATCCTCTCATTTCACCTGTATACATTACTGACATTTGTTTTTTTGCACCTTATTGATAATATTTATGTGTTTTTATAATGAGTTTATCTTCTGTCTTTGTACTGTAACTGTCCTCTGGATAAATGAACTTATTTGATCTTAAGTCAGAGCTTTAGCTCCATGATGTCTTCACTGTGATGCAGACAGTGTTCAGGTTGTCTTTGCTTCTCCCCAACATCTGTTGTCACTGTGTGTGTTTGTGTGTGTTTTTATTACACACTTGAGCGGCTGAACAAGGAAATTGTGCTGAATGAAAATCACAAAACAAATAACAAGCAGGTTATTGAGTCTGAGAGTTTCCTGTAAAACACTGTCAGATGTTCCTTTCTTACCAGAGGAACTGATTGGATTCCCTTTACTTGCTTTAGTTGTGGTAGTTGATCCTGTATTGGATCGTTGTGTGTGTGACCATCTTGTTTTAAGGTTTTCTTTCTTCTGTTTTCCCGTCACAGAGGAGCCACCACCTTCCATGCAAACTGCACGGAGCCTCGGTGCTGTCTGTCAGAACCTACGCTGACAAAGCAGCAAGTAAGTCAGCTCGTACATCTGATCACCGTCTGAGTTAACGGCACGAGACTCCGGACTGTAGCCGGATGTGTGATCGTGGTTCTGTTTCCACATTTAGGAGACACTGGACCGAATGTGAAGACTTAAAAACAACGGTTTAGTCGTATTCAGAATAACAAATGTACGAGAGGTCCAGACCTGTTTACTGATGCTCTGACTTTGTTCACCGCTAGAAAATCATTTATTATAACTTCATCGGAGCATTTTGAGTCCTGTGATGAAGTTCTATCGTAGGACTCTGAACTCAAACTTTGATGCTGTAGTTCTCCCAGCTTTTCATGAGTGAGTGATACATTCTCTGTTACTCTGTTGCCCTGAACTGTTGCCCTGATCTGTTGCTCTGAACTGTTGCTCTGAACTGTTGCCCTGAACTGTTGCCCTGAACTGTTGCCCTGATCTGTTGCTCTGAACTGTTGCTCTGAACTGTTGCTCTGAACTGTTGCTCTGATCTGTTGCTCTGAACTGTTGCTCTGAACTGTTGCTCTGAACTGTTGATAAAAGTTGCTGCGTTGCCTCCGTAGTTGATGCAGACGTCACGGTGGTGGGCTCCGGTCCAGGCGGCTACGTCGCTGCCATCAAAGCGGCGCAGCTCGGCTTCAAGGTAAGCATATCATGTTTATGTCCAAATATAAATCCTTTAAATGTAACCAGAGATGTTAAAGGGTTGAATACTCTCCTCACTGTGTAAACGGTGTATTGTGATATTTATGTGATAAAGATGATGTTAATAATATATTCATCTTCAGGATTCACTCAGAATGAGAGATTTCTTCCGTGTTGCGTCTTTAATTATGGAGGAAACATTAAATCTCTTCATATTTGAACATCATCAGAACCGTGTTCATAGATGTAGTAACGTTAGAATAAAGTTCACAACCAGCCTGAACATTTCATAACCGGTTTATTTTAACGTACTCCTAATTTGTTTGTTTATTCTATTGTACTTTTTCATATGTTCTAATTCTGACATCTGTGCAAAACCCCCAAAAATCTCTGAAACCAAATTCACATCATTTATTGATTTGAACAGCGTCTCTACAACCATAACTCCAGAGTTATGGTTCATGTTGCAGCTCATGTTAACCTAACATCTTGATGGAGATATTGTCGAGTCGACTATCGAGGATTTAACTAAATATTTTATGATGAATGCTCATCAGTGATGTGGATATAAGGACGAATAATAGAAGTTATGCTTTACTGTAAATCATCCTTTAAGAGCAGGAAACGTATATTACTATTGTTATTGTTATTATCACCATATAGATATTAAAGCGACGTATTATCAGCTCTAATTCATGTTAACGCACAAATCTGTTAAATATTCTGAATAATATTTCAGCCCTGATGAGATGAACTTGTTGTTTGATGATTGTTATCTCGTTGGAAACTAATGAATGAAATAGAATCTGTTTGCACGTTTCCTGCTGAATGTTTCTTATGAAGTCTGCAGACTTTCAGAACTTTAACTTATTATTTTTAATCTTGTATCTGAGGTTTATTTCTTTCTTATCCTCGCTGATAGAAAACACTCAATATTCACGATTAATACATCTTATTGTTGGTAAATAACGTACTTCCTGTCCTTTAACAGGTGGTGTGTGTTGAGAAGAACGCCACGCTGGGTGGAACCTGTCTGAACGTCGGCTGCATCCCCTCAAAGGTGATCAGCTGGTGTTTCTTCTTCTGTGGTTTGAGCGACAGCAACATTATCCTGTTTTATCTAGTTTATCTAGTTCATTTTACAGTCTGGAGTTCACTTGTCTGCTCAAATAGTGGAACATGAGATACATGGAGCAAATGAACGCCTCAGGATTAAGATGTAGAATAAACCACTCTCTACTTGATGTTCGTGTCTTCAGGCTCTGCTCAACAACTCCTACTTCTACCACATGGCTCACGGCAAGGACTTCGAGAGCAGAGGCATCGAAAGTAAGAAACCTGGAACACGTTCAGGTCTTAAGTTTGAGACCGAGCGGCTCATCAACAACTCGGTTATTGTCGTTGGTGAATATTCATATTCTCACTGTCGTCTCTTTAGGATATAATGCTGACTCCAGGTCTGTCTCTCAGTTTCAGGACTCACATTGAACCTGGAGAAGATGATGGCTCAGAAGAGTGGAGCAGTTAAAGCTCTGACCGGAGGAATCGCTCATCTATTCAAACAGAACAAAGTCAGTCAGTCTGTCTCTATATATGTCTCTGTCTCTCTCTCTCTCTCTGTATATGTCTCTGTCTCTCTCTCTCTGTATATGTCTCTGTCTCTCTCTCTCTGTATATGTCTCTGTCTCTCTCTCTGTCTCTCTCTCTCTCTCTCTGTCTCTCTGTCTCTATATATGTCTCTCTCTCTCTCTCTCTCTCTCTGTCTCTCTCTCTGTCTCTATATATGTCTCTGTCTCTCTCTGTCTCTCTCTCTCTCTCTCTCTGTCTCTCTCTCTCTCTCTCTCTCTCTCTCTCTGCCTCTCTCTCTCTCTCTCTCTCTCTCTCTCTCTCTCCGTCTCTCTCCGTCTCTCTCTCTCTCTCTCCGTCTCTCTCTCTCTCTCTCTCTCTCTCTCTCTATATGTCTCTCTCTCTCTCTCTCTCTCTCTCTCTCTCTGTCTCTGTCTCTCTGTCTCTATATGTCTCTCTCTCTCTCTCTCTGTCTCTCTCTCTCTCTGTCTCTGTCTCTCTCTCTCTCTCTCTCTCTCTCTGTCTCTATATGTCTCTCTCTCTCTCTCTCTGTCTATATGTCTCTCTCTGTCTCTGTCTCTCTGTCTCTATATGTCTCTCTCTCTCTCTCTCTGTCTCTCTCTCTCTCTCTCTCTCTCTCTCTGTCTCTGTCTCTCTGTCTCTCTCTCTGTCTCTGTCTCTCTCTCTCTCTCTCTCTCCGTCTCTCTCTCTCTCTATATGTCTCTCTCTCTCTCTCTCTCTCTCTCTCTGTCTCTCTCTCTCTGTCTCTGTCTCTGTCTCTGTCTCTCTGTCTCTCTCTCTCTCTAAATGTAACTGAGAGTCTGAACCCCCCCCCCCCCCCCCCCTCAGGTGACCCACGTTAACGGGTACGGGAGGGTGAGCGGTAAGAACCAGGTGACGGCCGTGGCAGCAGACGGCAGCGAGCAGGTGATCAACACCAAGAACATCCTGATCGCCACCGGCTCTGAGGTCACACCGTTCCCCGGGATCCAGGTAGGACTCATGAGGCTGGAAGACTCTGAACTTCAGTTCAATTAAAGGACGTGTAACTGTTGAAACGGTCTCAAATGTTCTCTCTCAGATCGATGAGGAGAGCGTCGTGTCGTCTACGGGAGCTTTGTCCCTGAAGAAGGTTCCAGAGGAGATGATCGTGATCGGAGCCGGAGTCATCGGAGTGGAGCTGGTCAGCATCTCTTCTGTCCAATCAGAGCCTAGAACCCTAGAACCCTAGAACCCTAGAACCCTACCACTCAAATCAGTGATAATAAACTGATACCGGACATTTGGTCCTCGTGTGTCAAACGTTAAACTACCTCAGAGACGGACACGTCGATGACCGATGAGAACCAATGAAGTAGAGAACTTGTGTGTCTGCTTCATCGGTTCTACCCGTCCCGTTAACGTTCCCTAGAGTCACACAGCTGTTGATCCTCCCGTCCTGCAGGGCTCCGTGTGGCAGCGTCTGGGCTCCAAAGTCACAGCGGTGGAGTTCCTGGGCCACGTGGGCGGCATGGGCATCGACATGGAGATGTCCAAGAGCTTCCAGCGCATCCTGCAGAAGCAGGGCCTCAAGTTCAAGCTCGGCACCAAAGTCATGGGAGCCACCAAGAGGCCCGACGGCAAGATCGATGTGGCGTGAGTACCAAACAAATCTTTTCTCCTTCGACTAAAGTAAAGCAGCCATGTGTAATCACGCGTTGGTGTCTCAGGGTGGAGGCGGCGGCCGGAGGGAAGAACGAGACTCTGACGTGCGACGTGCTGCTCGTCTGTGTCGGCAGACGACCGTTCACACAGAACCTGGGTCTGGATTCTGTCGGCATCGAGCTGGACAACAGAGGACGCGTCCCCGTCAACAACCGCTTCCAGACCACAGTACCCAGGTACCACCGACAGCAAAGCCTCCTACAAACTCTGCTCCTTATGAATTACAGAATGAATGAATAAACTGCTCGTCCTCCTTCAGCATCTACGCGATCGGCGACGTGATCGCCGGCCCGATGTTGGCCCACAAGGCCGAGGACGAGGGCATCATCTGCGTGGAGGGGATAGCCGGCGGCGCCGTGCACATCGACTACAACTGTGTTCCCTCCGTCATCTACACGCACCCAGAGGTGGCCTGGGTGGGCAAGACGGAGGAGCAGATCAAAGAGGAGGTGAGGAGGAGGAGGAGGAGGAGGAGGAGGAGGAGGAGGAGGAGGAGGAGGATAGTACAGCGGTCTACAGATCAAATATAACCGATGTGTAAATCTTGGAATGACTCGTATTGGCCACTTGGGGGCAGCAGAAACAAGCTGTGAACGTTAGTAATTGCTTCCCGAGCCTCTCGTCCACGAGTAGATGCATGTCTCATTTTATCCGACCAACCGTCCAAAACCCCAGAAGATGAATTTCATAATGTTTATATCACTTACTTTAGAGAAGATGATCTGACATCATCTAACAAAACCAAGACAGTCGAACCAGAAAGACTCATTTGAGTTCTCTCAGCCAGTTAAGATCATGAGGAGGTGACGAAGGAGCAGACGTCACTTCAGTCTGTAAATGTTGCATAAGTAAGATGTTTTCTAGCAGTCTTTTTACATTCCTCTTCCTCCTCCTCTTCCTCCTTCAGGGCATCCCGTACAAAGTCGGCAAGTTCCCTTTCGCCGCCAACAGCCGAGCCAAGACCAACAACGACACAGACGGCATGGTGAAGATCATCGGCCACAAGGAGACCGACAGGATGCTGGGAGCTCACATCGTGGGAACTGTAAGACTTCACTTTGAATCACCGAACAGACGACCGGCGGCCATGTTCAGCCCTGCTGTAGAGCTCCAGTTGGAAGACTTACCCAGCTGTTTGTAGTCGATCAAGTTAAACGTTTTCGGAGCTGCTATGTTCCACATTTTGATGCCGAAACGCTGCGTGTAGCATTAAAGCATGGTGGAATCAGCAAGCTAGCTTGCTAACTCTTCAGCTGTATGCTAGTTAGCATTAAGTGGAATCAGCGGCTGCCAGGTAGCATTAACGCACGGTGGAATTATGCAGCTAGCTATCTCGCTAATTCCACCAATGCTTTAATGCTGCACTGGTTCCAGTGAGCCGACCACAGTCGTCACTCATCTGACGGGAACAATGTGCTTTCTCACGTTGTGACAAGAGTGTGTGTTTGAAGCATTAAGTTGTTAGGTTTTACTCATTTAGCAGCTGGTTAGCCAGCTAGCTAGCATGCTAATTCAAAGTTGTCACTCATCTGGCGATAGCAGTGTGCTTTCCTAAACTGTGATAAGAAGTTTACTCATGTACTGTGGCGCTCTACGTTTTGTAGTGTAGTGTTTTGTAGTGTAATGTTTTGTAGTGTAATGTTTTGTAGTGTAATGTTTTGTAGTGTAGTGTTTTGTAGTGTAGTGTAGTGTTTTGTAGTGTAGTGTTTTGTAGTGTAATGTTTTGTAGTGTAATGTTTTGTAGTGTAATGTTTTGTAGTGTAATGTTTTGTAGTGTAGTGTTTTGTAGTGTAGTGTTTTGTAGTGTAGTGTTTTGTAGTGTAATGTTTTGTAGTGTAATGTTTTGTAGTGTAATGTTTTGTAGTGTAGTGTTTTGTAGTGTAGTGTTTTGTAGTGTAATGTTTTGTAGTGTAATGTTTTGTAGTGTAATGTTTTGTAGTGTAATGTTTTGTAGTGTAATGTTTTGTAGTGTAGTGTTTTGTAGTGTAATGTTTTGTAGTGTAGTGTTTTGTAGTGTAATGTTTTGTAGTGTAATGTTTTGTAGTGTAATGTTTTGTAGTGTAGTGTTTTGTAGTGTAGTGTTTTGTAGTGTAATGTTTTGTAGTGTAATGTTTTGTAGTGTAGTGTTTTGTAGTGTAGTGTTTTGTAGTGTAGTGTTTTGTAGTGTAATGTTTTGTAGTGTAGTGTTTTGTAGTGTAGTGTAGTGTTTTGTAGTGTAATGTTTTGTAGTGTAGTGTTTTGTAGTGTAGTGTAGTGTTTTGTAGTGTAGTGTTTTGTAGTGTAGTGTGTTGTAGTGTAGTGTTTTGTAGTGTAGTGTAATGTTTTGTAGTGTAGTGTTTTGTAGTGTAGTGTGTTGTAGTGTAGTGTTTTGTAGTGTAGTGTTTTGTAGTGTAATGTTTTGTAGTGTAGTGTTTTGTAGTGTAGTGTAGTGTTTTGTAGTGTAATGTTTTGTAGTGTAGTGTTTTGTAGTGTAGTGTGTTGTAGTGTAGTGTTTTGTAGTGTAGTGTAATGTTTTGTAGTGTAATGAGCACACTTGTGATTCTAGTGTTTGTTGTTTCTCTTTAGGGGGCCGGAGAGATGATCAATGAAGCTGCTTTGGCCATGGAGTACGGAGCTTCCTGTGAGGACATCGCCAGAGTCTGCCACGCCCACCCTGTATGTCCACACACACACACACACACACACACACACACACACACACACACACACACACACACACACCTCAATATTTAGAGTTTCTCATTATAACACAGGATCTTTTGTTCAACACAGTGGCAGAAATGTGCTTCCATAGCTCATAATAAAAAGACAAGAAATATAACCAGTTAATACACAACCAGAAAACTCAACTCTCCCTCTCCTCCTCTCTCCTCTTCTTCCTCTCTCCTCCTCCTCCTCCTCTTCCTCCTCCCCCCCCAGACGGTGTCGGAGGCCTTCAGAGAAGCGAACCTCGCCGCCTCCTTCGGCAAAGCGATCAACTTCTGATCTCCTGCCGTCTCACCTTCAGTGTACATAACAAGAGAAGGAAGCAGGAAGCAGGAAGCTTCATCCAGACCCAGCGGATCCTCTGTGTTCATCCAAACTGTCCCACATTTATATCTCATCTTATTTAAATGTTCTCAATAAAACCACAACGGAGGGTCGACCACATAGTTTAAAGAGCGTATATTCATTTACAGGACACAGAGGTATAAATATTATATTATATTGTGTCTGGGCGGCTTTCTCTTGTAAAGGAAGTTTTTTTTTGGTGTTTTTTACAGATTTTAACACCACAAATATGACGCGTGATCACAGCAGGAAACGTTTAAAGTTTAAAGGTGAAATCAAATGTTGAGCTTCAGTCTGAATCACAGCAGCTGTTTATAGATATAAAATATATATTAAATATGAAAACAAGAAACGCAGAAGAAGCTTTCTAAAAAGAAATGGAGACTATTAAGTATTTTAAACCTCTTTTAAATTTGTTCCCCCAAAATCAATACTTTTAATCAACTTAAATTGAACAAGTTGCGTCCCATTGAGGAAACGGTCAAATATAAAAGCTGCAGATGAAACAAAATCCTGATTTTAACTAAGTGCACCTTGAGTTTGAGGATTATTTCTGATTTGATTTAAAGTTGAGAATTGAACTGAAGGAACAAAATGAGGATTAAGATTTTAATAGTTCAGCTCATTTATTAATGAAACACAGTATTTGGACTCTTTAAAGGTTCCATGTGGAGTTTTTAACCCTTTATTGGCGCCATGGAGCCCGTTCGGAGCTGATCTTAAGGAGGCCGTGAGACGCCAAGATTAAAATCCGTGAAGAAGACGACGAGCTGGCGAACAGTTCAGAACTTAAAATCTGCTCTTTTAAACGCTCTACAGGGAACCTTTAAGATCAACAAGCTGCTGAGACGTCATGAAGCTCAGCGTTGATTCACCTGAAAGGAGGCGTGACTCCTGCTCTGATTGCTGCGCTGTGATTGGCTCTGGCCTGCTCTCGTTTATCTCATCAACTAATCAAATAAAATGCAGTTTAACGAAACCTCAGAGTGGAACTTTGATTTACTGACGTCGTTGACTGATTTACTTTTGTGAGTTCTCTTCAGTAAAAGTAATAAAACAAATAGTCTACAATGCAAACCCACTCAAAGTGTTATTGTATGAATATAGATGTGTAAGTATGTGCAGGGGCGTCGTTAGGCCTATTTTAGGGGGGCTGAAGCTATGAACTGTCTGAAACAATGGATATCCGCGGCCCCAAAAAAAATTGCTGCGCTCTACGCGTGCAAACATGCCATCCCCTTGGGGCTAAGCCCCGCCCCCTTTCTTTGAATAATAGAAACGCCCCTGGGCGTAACAATGACAAACTAAATGTTTTGACAAACATTAATTTATTCGACCTGAATACTTTTCTCCTTTAGAAGTACATAATGTTCTAAGAACAAAGGTTTGCTTTTTGTTTGTCACAAACCTGTTTTAAAGCGCCTGAAGCGCCTCAGAATGCTGAGGAACCTGTTCACTGGTTTTACTCCAATCACACCACGTGAATGATCCAATCACAGCCTCACAGGGAGCTCAGACGTGTTGGAATGATTTGTGTAACTAACAATAATAACTGATCTTGTGGCAACATTCAAACCTCACGTCATCATCATCGCGCCCTCTGACCCGCAGCAGAGAGGCTGTCAGCTCTCACTGACTGCGACTCATTGAGCTTGATTTTGAGTGAGCGGGTCAATATGACCCTGAACATCAGAGGTGTCTAATCTCCATGTATCAACATCACCCCATGAAAAAAAGAAAGTTTCAAAATGTAAAAAGAATTTAGTTATGGTAGACGAATGCAATTCATATCTAGGTCTTTCCAATGTACCTAAAGAAAATAGTTTGAACATGTATTTGTCATGAAAACGAGTGAGTTATCCTAATTGAACTCTGATCTATGGAGGGGTGAATAACTCCATTCCACTAAATACTGATTGAATTGTTAGTAATGGTGTTGGTGATGAGGTACAATCTATATTTATTTGGATTTTTTGGTTTCTGATAACTTTTGGATGATTAAACATGGGAACATCATTGCTGTACCTGAGAAACGAACATAACAGGAAGGTTGCAACCTCCAAGTAGGTTTTTACAAACATATTTGGTGCATAACGGTCACAATAAACATAGTAAGAGAAAAGAAAAACACATCATAGGATGGGATGTGCCTTTTTACATCAACATGCATCAAGAAGATCAGTTTCATCTCACAAAAATACCCTGATCTTCATAATTAGAGCAAAATGTGCAGCATTGGAAACAAAACAAAAACGGAGAAAACACAAATTTAGGTATATATAAAATAAAAATGGTTAAAATCCACATTATTTGAACTGCTGAGAAAGCAGGAGGTTTACAGTATTCTCATGAAAGTGAAGCCCAGCGCGCTCAGAATCGCTCCGGTGCCGCTCTACAACTCCTTCAGTGACGTCCATCGCTTCATAGAAACACTGGGATCAGCTCTCACTGCCAGCAGCCAATGAACGAGGAGCATATTTAATCCACTGACACACTTGTGAAACCTTTAAAACAGTGGATGCATTTTATTTTTTACTTGAAAAACAATGTAAACCTCGTTATCTTAGCCGGCACTGTGGAACAACGGTCTGTCCTGTTTTTATGTCTTTGTTAACATGCATCTGTGGGAATTAAATAGTTTACTCCACCAATTAAAACAAAGTTAAAAAGTATAAAAGTATTCATAGTAATTATGTATTTGTACTTCCGGAGGATTGTTAATGCAGGACCTTTACTTGAAGGTGGAGGAATGATAAAAGAGGAGCGATCACAATCAGGGGAACACGTTCAACTTAATGACATGAATTTATACAAACTCTTTCAGGAACAGCTGATCCGTTTGTTAGTTTTCTGCTCCAACATTTTAACCTGCATGCTGAAGCCCCCCTAAAATGTTCTTCAGCCCCCCCAAATAATTTGGCAATATTGGATTAAAAAAATTTAAATATATATATATTTTTATTTTGGTGATGTCATTAAATTAAACTATTGTTTCTGTTAGAGTCAAAAATCTAAATGACTAATTATAATATGTGTGCTCACAAAGTCTGGTGTCCTCACGTGAACTTTATGGCCTGCGTCCTCATGTGAATGTGTGTGTGTGAACTTACTCTGACATTAGGTTCTACAGCGTCTGGGAAAGAAAGCGTTCTCAGCCTGTAAATGATAATAAGGAAGATAGACACAGAGTTGTTTTGAGAAAGAGACCTTTGTGCCAGAGCAGATGCTCAAGTAAAGTTCTCTTCCCAGACTACATGGCGTGGACGCCATTTTGTGTGTGTGTGTGTCACCTCATTGTAAACCAATCCTGTGCCAGCCATTGCATGTTGTTTACTCAGTATGAATATCAGAAGCTCAGAGTCAGAACTCCGAGCGGCCTTGATGCATATCCTGATGTGAATCAACTCTGTCTCCTTCTTGCTAGAATAAATGTCCTGTGATTAATGATTTTCCATCGGTCTCGAGTGAATTTTTCTAACAGTTTCTCACATGAACAAGTTATTTATAACTCTAACATACTACATATGTGCGTGCGTTCTGGTTTGTATGTTTTCTCCCCTTCAAATTACAATCCAATAGCCATCATCATACTTAACGATATAAACCCCGGGCACTAGGACCTTGGGGAGGCTGCTGCGCTGGCTTTCTCACTCTGCCAAGTAACGTCTCTCGTCAACGACAGCAGCATTATAGCAAACAATG
This sequence comes from Leptoclinus maculatus, assembly GCA_032191485.1. Lineage (NCBI taxonomy): Eukaryota > Metazoa > Chordata > Actinopteri > Perciformes > Stichaeidae > Leptoclinus > Leptoclinus maculatus. Next base: position 138,588 of record JAVDOI010000135.1, read on the forward strand.
GATATCCACGGCCCCAAATGGGCCCCAAACATGCCATCCCCTTGGGGCTAAGCCCCTCCCCCTTTCTTTGAATCATAGAAACGCCCTTGGGTGTAACAATGACAAACTAAATGTTTTGACAAACATTAATTTGTTCTCCTTTATTCTCCTTTAGAAGTACATAATGTTCTAAGAACAAAGGTTTGCTTTTTGTTTGTCACAAACCTGTTTTAAAGCGCCTGAAGCGCCTCAGAATGCTGAGGAACCTGTTCACTGGTTTTACTCCAATCACACCACGTGAATGATCCAATAACAGCCTCACAGGGAGCTCAGACGTGTTGGAATGATTTGTGTAACTAACAATAATAACTGATCTTGTGGCAACATTCAAACCTCACGTCATCATCATCGCGCCCTCTGACCCGCAGCAGAGAGGCTGTCAGCTCTCACTGACTGCGACTCATTGAGCTTGATTTTGAGTGAGCGGGTCAATATGACCCTGAACATCAGAGGTGTCTCATCTCCATGTATCAACATCACCCCATGAAAAAAAGAAAGTTTCAAAATGTAAAAAGAATTTAGAAAAAAGACATGTTATGGTAGACGAATGCAATTCATATCTAGGTCTTTCCAATGTACCTAAAGAAAATAGTTTGAACATGTATTTGTCATGAAAACGAGTGAGTTATCCTAATTGAACTCTGATCTATGGAGGGGTGAATAACTCCATTCCACTAAATACTGATTGAATTGTTAGTAATGGTGTTGGTGATGAGGTACAATCTATATTTATTTGGATTTTTTGGTTTCTGATAACTTTTGGATGATTAAACATGGGAACATCATTGCTGTACCTGAGAAACGAACATAACAGGAAGGTTGCAACCTCCAAGTAGGTTTTTACAAACATATTTGGTGCATAACGGTCACAATAAACATAGTAAGAGAAAAGAAAAACACATCATAGGATGGGATGTGCCTTTTTACATCAACATGCATCAAGAAGATCAGTTTCATCTCACAAAAATACCCTGATCTTCATAATTAGAGCAAAATGTGCAGCATTGGAAACAAAACAAAAACGGAGAAAACACAAATTTAGGTATATATAAAATAAAAATGGTTAAAATACACATTATTTGAACTGCTGAGAAAGCAGGAGGTTTACAGTACTCTCATGAAAGTGAAGCCCAGCGCGCTCAGAATCGCTCCGGTGCCGCTCTACAACTCCTTCAGTGACGTCCATCGCTTCATAGAAACACTGGGATCAGCTCTCACTGCCAGCAGCCAATGAACGAGGAGCATATTTAATCCACTGACACACTTGTGAAACCTTTAAAACAGTGGATGCATTTTATTTTTTACTTGAAAAACAATGTAAACCTCGTTATCTTAGCCGGCACTGTGGAACAACGGTCTGTCCTGTTTTTATGTCTTTGTTAACATGCATCTGTGGGAATTAAATAGTTTACTCCACCAATTAAAACAAAGTTAAAAAGTATAAAAGTATTCATAGTAATTATGTATTTGTACTTCCGGAGGATTGTTAATGCAGGACCTTTACTTGAAGGTGGAGGAATGATAAAAGAGGAGCGATCACAATCAGGGGAACACGTTCAACTTAATGACATGAATTTATACAAACTCTTTCAGTAACAGCTGATCCGTTTGTTAGTTTTCTGCTCCAACATTTTAACCTGCATGCTGAAGCCCCCCTAAAATGTTCTTCAGCCCCCCCAAATAATTTGGCAATATTGGATTTAAAAAATTAAAATATATATATATTTTTATTTTGGTGATGTCATTAAATTAAACTATTGTTTCTGTTAGAGTCAAAAATCTAAATGACTAATTATAATATGTGTGCTCACAAAGTCTGGTGTCCTCACGTGAACTTTATGGCCTGCGTCCTCATGTGAATGTGTGTGTGTGAACTTACTCTGACATTAGGTTCTACAGCGTCTGGGAAAGAAAGCGTTCTCAGCCTGTAAATGATAATAAGGAAGATAGACACAGAGTTGTTTTGAGAAAGAGACCTTTGTGCCAGAGCAGATGCTCAAGTAAAGTTCTCTTCCCAGACTACATGGTGTGGACGCCATTTTGTGTGTGTGTGTGTCACCTCATTGTAAACCAATCCTGTGCCAGCCATTGCATGTTGTTTACTCAGTATAAATATCAGAAGCTCAGAGTCAGAACTCCGAGCGGCCTTGATGCATATCCTGATGTGAATCAACTCTGTCTCCTTCTTGCTAGAATAAATGTCCTGTGATTAATGATTTTCCATCGGTCTCGAGTGAATTTTTCTAACAGTTTCTCACATGAACAAGTTATTTATAACTCTAACATACTACATATGTGCGTGCGTTCTGGTTTGTATGTTTTCTCCCCTTCAAATTACAATCCAATAGCCATCATCATACTTAACGATATAAACCCCGGGCACTAGGACCTTGGGGAGGCTGCTGCGCTGGCTTTCTCACTCTGCCGAGTAACGTCTCTCGTCAACGACAGCAGGATTATAGCAAACAATGGATATCCACGGCCCCAAATGGGCCCCAAACATGCCATCCCCTTGGGGCTAAGCCCCTCCCCCTTTCTTTGAATCATAGAAACGCCCTTGGGTGTAACAATGACAAACTAAATGTTTTGACAAACATTAATTTGTTCTCCTTTATTCTCCTTTAGAAGTACATAATGTTCTAAGAACAAAGGTTTGCTTTTTGTTTGTCACAAACCTGTTTTAAAGCGCCTGAAGCGCCTCAGAATAATGAGGAACCTGTTCACTGGTTTTACTCCAATCACACCACGTGAATGATCCAATAACAGCCTCACAGGGAGCTCAGACGTGTTGGAATGATTTGTGTAACTAACAATAATAACTGATCTTGTGGCAACTTTCAAATATCATTATCATATCTCGTGTCAGTCCATGAAGAAAAGAGAGCATGCACATGTGTAGGATAATAATATATCAAGTTTTAAGTTAAATTAAAGCCTTTGATCGACATGTGAAGGTGGAGGACAGACGTAGGACGCCAAAGAAAACAATCACACACGTACAGAAGCTCTGACCCACGTGTTCAAATAGTTTGCAGAACGGAAAATGTTGACGCAGATGGTGAGGTGGTGAAATGAAGCCAGATTGTATGACTATGCTTCTCACCATTTAATGTTTACTTCATATCAAACGTTAATTATAGATCCACCTTATCATAAACATTCAAACCAGCAGTGTTATTAGGGCCCGAGCAACCGACGTCGGGCCGCGAAGGCCCTATTGAAATTCAAATACACATAGTACATCGGGCGCACGTTTGTGATGAAAGGTTTTCAAATTCGTGAGTTTTCATAGAAGAACCTTGACGTGGCGTGGCGGCCATTTTGTGCGGGAGGATGCGAGGGCCCGTTCATCGCTGCTCGCAGCTTTGATTTGTACTTATAGTGAGCACCTTTCAGTTTGAAAAGACACAAGCCAACTCTGATGTTAAATCAAAGTCTGCTCATTAATTCATCAGTGTTTTCTCACCATTGCATTGACAAAGAGGATAACTAACTTATGAAATCATTACCGCTGGTAGAAATCCAAGATGACATCAAACGGCATGAACATGTTTTAGAACAGAGAACACGAAGACGAAGAAGAGCTTCTTCTGGGTTCTCATAGCACACTAATACAACGGAATGCTTTATTCATGTTGTCTTCAGTCACATAATACAACGGAGGCTCTGAATCATTTCCATGAACACAGAAATGTCCAGTAACGCCCGCATCATGTCTGTTCCTCTCAATTCAGGACGAACACGTTGTAAGAACTGGGTCTTGGATTTTTTGCCATTTCTTTCTGAATTCTCTTGTGAATTTGGTCCAACTGGTGCAACTAATTTTGCACATTAAAAAACTGGACTTTCTCGATGAAAAGTATTAAGATACAATGTTAAGTCTGTCCTCCATGTTCACATGTCGATCAAGGGCGTCATACTGAAACACATCTACCATTAAAACCAACAACAATTCCCCCAGTGCATCTCAAAGCAACGTGTTATTAAGTTATTAATAAGACAAGCAAGTTACACAACAGACATGAAGCCGGTTTGAGGAGTTTTAGATAATAAGTCTTAATGGGCGTGATGAGAATGATCAGCATAAATAGAGATGTAATAGAGAAACTTTAGACACATCTCCCCGAGAGAAGAAACGTCCCAGAGCGGCTCATCACTGACCTCCATCTGCAGAGCTCCATCTCCCTGCTGCTCCACTCGACCTCCAGACGGTAAGACCAGCTGCACGCTCCTCCTCTCTGCCTGACTTCATGTCGACGACGCTAGTGCACTATCAAGATGCATCATGGTACCTCTGTATGTAGACAGGAACATGTCTGTTGAATGTGCAGTGACTTCAGGGAAAACATAGAAGGAAACTGCACTGCTCATTGAAATGATTTGGAAAGTGTTTGTGTCACATCTTTTAGGTTATTTTTTTTTACTTTCAAAGTCCACATTTTATTCCTGTTATTTAAATTCCTTATTCTGCACCAAATGTTGAGTCTTTTATCTCCAACACTGTAGAATAACCTCCACTCAGTATGATTTTAAAAGCTGCCAGTAGAGGATTCTTATTACTCTGCTCTCATGCTGTTCCTCTTTATTGTGTTTCTCTTCATTTGATGATTCATTCTTGTTATATTTTACGGTGAAACTCAAGTTCCTTGTGACATCAACCACTTTTCAGTTTCCTCATTGCCTATAAGTTTGACGCACAGATGCAAAATGTGTTGATTGGATGATGAAAGTAAAAATGTAATATCCTTTATTTCCAAATAAATAAAAGAAGGTGTTTTTCGTGTCACTACATGAACTGTTTCTCTCACAGCTCTCCGACAGTTTACTGCTGCTTCTCCATCATGAAGCCAGGTGCTCTGCTCCTCCTGCTGGCAGGTAAGCAGCCAGTGCTTTAGAATACAACCTTTATTTTGAAAGACTTTTGATGAAATCAATTTCAAAGTAAAATCCTCTTTGGATGCTGTGTCACTGTTTGTGTTTAATGCCCCCGCAGTGATGGCAGCTTTTTAAATTCTGCCTTCAACCCAGATTTGTACTTGAATGATTCTTTTAAAACACGTGCTCGTCCATGAAATCAATATAACTCAATAAGATGCTTTTAATTAACACAAGTAAGTTAAGTTGGGACAATTTAGTTTGATAGATTCAGTTGTTTATAAAGGACTTAACCTTAATCTACTTACACTTATGAATTAAATAATGGATTCAGATTACCGTAGTAACACACACTGAAAGAAAAATATTGATTTCATTCATTTCATCTTTTACACCCAGAATTCATTTTAAGTCAGAAGTGTGAGTTATGAAAGAACTGTATTCATTAATACATGATATTCTTTTCCTTCACATTCACGCTGTAGTTGCTGCCAGCCAGGTTGACCTCTACCTGTCTCAAGTAAGACTTACTAGTCCTGGTGGAGAGGTGGACATCAGCGCGTGTCCCATCACCTTTTATGGACGCTCATTCTCAATGATGGAAGTGAGTAAAATGAAACCATGTTACTGTTATTATCTAACAGACAGTTCAATGAGAGGTTTCACATCACTGTCATCTGTTGTCTTTACCTCGAACATTACACCAGAATTTAGTTTGTGATTATATTCTGGTTATTAATCTGCCAAATGAAATAGAAATAGTAAAAGTACAACATCTGCCTGTAGTGGAGTATTACTATAAAGTAGCTGAAAATACTCAAATACAAGTACCTCAAAGTTGTAGTTAAGAACAGGACTAACCTGCATCTCATTCCCTCATCAGCCTCTCACAGTCGGCTCACATACGAGTGATTCATTACAGAAGCTGCATCACTAAAATAGTTTCAGTCAGCTGAACATAATAAAATGTGTCATTTCATAAATGAAGAATAAAGTCTCAAGGAATGAAAGACGCATGAATAAATATTGTGTGCTTGTGTTTAAATGGAGAACTTCCTGTTGTTATTAAACTCAACACAACAAAGTGAGTTACTGAAACAACAGAAGGCAGCGCTGCACTGAGTCAACAAACATTGGTCCTGTTGACATAAGAACTGTTCCTATATGACAATGACCTCATCGTAGGGCCCATGAGGCTGTAGTATGATGTCTGGTCATGGTGTCTCTGTATATCATCATCATAATAATAATAATAATGTCCTCTAAATATGACCATTGGCTTCCCTTATGAGTATTTTCACACTGTAGGGCTCAACGAGGTCGTTGTCTATTCACACTATTGTTTCCTCATTATTTCTGTCCTCAGTTTATTGATTTGTTTCACATTACTCTGTTTGGCCTTCATGTTTGTGAGTATTACAGCTGACGTACTTTAGTTATTATTTTGTTATTGATCTTAATTTGTGATTTCACATCTTTTCTTGTGTTTTAGTTGTTTCAGTACATGTTTGCATTTATTTTTCTCACGGTCATGTCTTCGAGGTGTTTGAGGGGCAGTACTCACAGGTCACGTGACACAGGTCATGTGACCCGTGGAGTTTTAAATTTGAACACCTGTATTCATCACGCCTCAAACCCTGATGAAGATGTTGAGTTGAAACGCGTTGGACATCTGTGATTTATTTAAGGATCAGATGTTTTATTTGTACTAAAACAACAGTCTGTTGTGTGATCAATATCAAATGTCATAGTTCTTTATGAACATTATGAAGAAATAACAGATTATGAAGTGTTAAATAATTATAGACAATAAAGACCTCCATGATAGAACCAATAAACATAATTGATGTTGCAGAGCATATTAACGATTGCTCTACTGGTCATCATCTCCTGACCTTCCACATTTGTTCTCTCACCAAATATTACCCACAAATCTCCAAATGAGCCACCAGTTCACTGTGAACTTCACTTCCTTCTCTCGAATGATAAACAGCTCATAAGGTTCAAACAACGTGAGATGAGAAAGATGTTTTATTATTATTGGTTTGAGAAAAACAAATACCACTAACAGTTAAAATGGTTCAATATGTGTTACTAACATTTAATGAGATGAGATGATTATGAGTCAAAGTCTTTAAAAGATGAATATTGTTGTTACTTCATGAATGTTGTTTCTCTTTTTGCAGGTGAAGTTCAATTCAGATTCATCTGTTGCAGCTTGTTTCAAAGATGTCCCAAATGAAGCGTCACAAGACTGTGTGTTGTTGGACAACGGAGATGGATCAGACCGGGCGTTTGTTTACATAGCAAGTCTTACACTAGTTCCTGAATCAGTTGTTCATGCAGCTCTGCCAAACATAAAAACCACATCACCTTGCTATGTGTTCATGAACTTCATAACAGCTACGAGCCAAAAAGTAAGTCCTCATCAGTTCCATGTCTTTACATTGATGGTCTTTTGTAAATCGTGAACATTTCAAAGGGAACGTCAAATCAAAGTTTATTTCTGAAATATTTTGGAGACATTTCCTAATATTCTGTCTCTTGTCTGTTTGTGCTTTCAGTTTGCTTTTGCATTCATCAACTTTGGTCCACAAGCAGTTCTCTTTTTACTGAGTCATGGTGCTTACACACCTGATCCTATAGTAAGTATATATGAGCTGTAGCTGTGTTACTATGTCAACTTATGAACTTAAACTATTGTGCTTTATAGCGAGTGAAGTTGATGCTGACCTTCAGCCAGAAGAGTAGAGTCTGTTCCTCTGGTGTTTTAGTTCCAGTTGAGTCTGAAGAATCCTCAAAGACTCTTCTGAACATCTGGAGTTAAAACATTTCATCTGCAGACGGACAAAGAAAACATTTGGTTCTTTTTCCTCATCAGAAACAAAGATGGCTGTCAGAAATCACACATCCCTTCGATCAGTTAGTACAGGGGACGGCACCCTGCGGCTCTTCAGCCCCTCTGTTGGCTCCCTGAGTCTACATCCACACTAATACGTTTTCGTGTTAAACGATCTCCGTCCACTCGGCGTTTCAGCACCGTTTTCTAAAACATCTCCGTCCAGACTAACACGCCTGAAAACGAAGATCACGTGACTCTTCACGTACACTGGGCATGATGGTGCCGGTGTAAACAGGAAGTAGATTGTAACAGTAATAAAGTAGTCTTTAATAATGAAAGGTGGTGTTTGATACTTAAGATCTTCTCTAAAATCTTCCTCTATGAACTCAAACAGACACAGTTGGTGTAAAGTTGAGGTCAACACTCGTCTCCTCGGTGTCGTTGTTGTTCTCACTCGTAGCTCTGCTGGAGGCTGAAGTCTCTGTCTACTGGAGAGCAATCCATGTTTTGTTCTTTTATAGTTTATGTGTGTGGACGTCACAATAGTTGTGCGGAACAAAATAAGCATTAACAAGGAAAGGAAAGTCCTCCGTTTTGTGTCCGTCCTCCTCAAAGCCGCTAGCCGTGACTTCAGACGTCCTCCGTCGGGCTGATAACGCCGCTGGACACGCCGCCAAAATATAAAATGTTTTAATAGTTTGTCAACTAAAATGTGCGTCACATCCTATTACGTCGCTGTCAAGCTCCTTTCCCTGCAGGTGGCTAATTATGATATTATGTTGAGACGTTAAGAGCTCTCCAGGAAGCAGCGTTCCCGTGTATGTGTTTGGGGCTTTTATTGTGGAGGATGAGGCGGAAAGAGAAAAAGAGGTTCTGGTGAAGTGTGGGAGAAGTGAATAAAGTTGCTGCCGTCTTGGCGCAGATTACGGAGCCCCGTGTTTATTATTTTATTATTATCATAAAGTATAGGCGCAACATTAACCCTCGGTAAACTATCAATGGATAAATCCAAAAAAAGGAAAGTCACGGAGGAAAATAGAGTCTAATTCTGCGTGTTCGTATTGATTTGCTTTCTCTGCGATGCTGGTTTACCTGTATGCTTGACATGTGGCGAGAAATTTGCAAACAGCAAAAAATGTAATGTTGAAAGACACTTCAAGAACAAACACACAACATTTGCTGAAAAGTATCAGCTGGAGAGGAAGTGCTGCAGCAAACTCTCTTCATAGGAGTTTGATATTGTTCTAACAGGTCAAATAGCAATAAAATGTCAAGAATTGTCTTTATTCTTGTTCTATATTTTCATGAATACAACAAACTATAGTTTTTGTATATATAATATAGCTATATATAAAACTTTATACGCTGTGATATCAAATAGCTTTTGCAGCTCCAGATAAATTCTATTTGGTGGAAAATATGTCTCTTTGGATAGTAAAGGTTACCGACCACTGAGTTAGTACACACTTATAAATGTTATGTTTTATTGAAATACATTGAAGTTTCTGTGTGAATGTGTAAAGTCTTTGGTTGTGTTTAAGTAAAAGGACATGTGTCTCTTCTGGCTACTTGTGAAATGGTTCAAAGTATTTTTTGATGTTCAGTGGATTCTTTAAATGCTGCTGGGTAATTTATGTAAAATGCTTCTTGCTTCTTGAATGTAATTATAATGTATGGGAGGAACAAACTGGAGCACCATGAGCAGGGCTGATTAGAAATAATGATCTTTAATAATTATACCTTGATTTAACCTTTTTCTAGAGCGTGACTGCAACGGCCGGTGACTCAACTATGGATTCATGGTCATTAACTAAAAGTCAAACATCCAACGTAGTTTACAAGGAGATAAGCGGATGCAGAGTCTCAGGTAGGTAAATCATGCGGTTCACAAAGAAAAGGGACTGGGGCTCTTCAGGGATCCTCTAAAAAATGTGATATGTTAAAATTGCTGTTATTTCCATCTCTTAAAGTTGATATCAAACTAATTTCATAAACCTCCTTTCACCTCCCAGATGTCCCTTTAGCAGCCGGTTCAAGTCTGTTAAACCCAGACACCTGCTCCAATGCAACCTGTAGTCCGTCTTTAGTCCTCACTTCTGTCAGTTCATGTGGACCGATGGGGGTTTGCCTCGGCAACAACAGGTAAATATGTTCACTTTATATTTGTAGTAAAGTCTGAATAAATGTTTGAGTGACTGATTTAATTGAAGTGTACCACGTGGACTGAAAGAGACTTGAAACCTCTGAATACTTTCTGGATGAGATCAAGATCAAAGCAGCAGAGATATCCCGGCTCTACCCGAGTACAGTCACACTTCAAAGTCCCTGGATCCTACATTTCCCACAATGCAACCCTGTAAACATTATTACATACACATAGATGTTTATTATTTTAGACTTATTCATTATCTCAGAGTTATTAGAGTTCTCATAGTGTTTTCACAGGTGGAGTGGTACTCCCCTTTAATAAACTGATCTTTATGAGTTATTGGTGGAGTACTCTTTTAATTTCATGTCACGATTTATATTCCTCAAATGTATATGAAACTTCATCTTCAAAGGATGAAACATCTTTGTGTCTTTGGATTCTGCCTTTACAAATGAAAAGACAGTTAAAATGGTCTCTTTCCATCTCATCAGGTGTAAACCACCCATCTTTGTGTGCACTGTGACTGGGTCCACTGTCATCGATTTCCACAACAGAGTCCACTCTGTCCAGGATCGCTGTGACTACACTCTGATGAAGCCTCAAGGAAGCTCTGGTTTTGAGCTCGATGCAGGTTTCCGTGAGCGTCGCCGTAAAGACGTGTCGTTTTTGGACCACTTGATAATAACACAGTCAGGTGTAACAATGTATCTGGAACAAGGCGGAAGAGTTCGGGTGAGCTGCCACAATCCATCTAAAAACAGTGTGTTCATGGGGTCCTTTGATCAATCTGATGATCATTACAAGCCAGGAGTTACTTTGTGTTGATGTGGTGGTAGAAGTATGAAGCAGCATCAAATAGAAATACTCCAGTAAAGCTTTGTAGAATGAATTCTGTACTTGTGTTCAGTTGTTACTCTCCTCCAATGAAAAGGTGGCATACAAAGTAATCAGTGTTTTATCTCAGGATCTATTGGTGATCATATTTACTGATATGGAACCAGGACCAGTGTTTCCTTCACGTTTCCTATCTGCTGTGATGTAGGTCGGAGACCAAACACTGAATCTCGACACCACGACTCAGCTGCTTCACGGTGTGGAGCTCTCCAAGGACCAGACTGGAGTCACTGCCAAGATACCTTCCTCCAACATGACAGTCTTTTTTGATGGCAACACCGCCCATGTGTCAGGTACAGAACCCTAGATCCTATCTGGACTGAGTTTCAGAGTAAAAGCTGTGCTTATTAGGGTCAAAGTTAATTATTTTTCTCTAATTGTCTCCTGACATCAAACAGGACCAATGGAAGCTGTAGAGGGTTTGTGTGGAAACCCCACTGATCAGAGCCAGACCACCACCCTGAATGATGAGAAGAACATTGAGGATGGGTACGACTTAGTCTTAACTTGATGCACTGACTGATATTAATACATTTGTTATTCATGTCCTATCGGTTTCTAATGTAATGTGCTGTTTGTCGCCCCCTAGCTGCGACATTCAGCACAACGACACCGTCGACGGTACGATCAACTGCAACCGCTCATCTGAACAGTAAGAAGTGACCCATCTAAACACCAAACACTCCCTTCACCCTTCAAACAGCACCGAGTCATCTGCATATACATTTCTATGTGACACGACACTGTCATGTGACCAGGGATGGTTGTGGAAGGTAAACACTCATAACACTCATTCTTCCTCTCCGCACGGTTCAATCAGCTGTGATCTCCTGAGGCAGCCACCCTTCACTGCTTGTCACAACCACATTGACCCAGAGCCCTACGTAGCCGCCTGCAAAGACACTTTGTGCAAATACCCGGCGGTGGACGGTCTCAACTGCCAGTTTATGGAGGCCTACGCCAAGTCCTGCAGCCTGAAAGACGACGTCACACTGGACGACTGGAGGTCAACGGTCAACTGCTGTAAGATCCTCGTTCACTTTCTCTTATTCTGCTGCTTAGTGGATGTTTAAATTGAAGTGAGTCGAGTATAAAGAAGCAGATCAATTAAACACCCAGATGAAGTTACCTGAAAATACTCCACTGCTCCAAGACCAGTGGAGGACTTGTGGAGACTACATCACTGACTTTGTTGACATGAACGATGTTATTGTTGTTCTTGGTTGATGTGAAAGTGAAGCTCATGTGTCTGTGTGTCTGTCTGTAGCTGCTGTCCCTCAGGCCTCCTGTCTGGACCAGTACTGCAGCGATCATGAGTTCTGCGGCGAGAAGCTCGGAGAAAGAAGCTGCTTGTGTCGGGCCTTGTTTGCCTCCAAGTACAAACCAACGAACGCTTTAGGTACAGTGCAATTTTACAGACTGCAGCAAGTGGAGACATTTTTAATTTGTGCATTAATTTCTCTGCATTTTGAATTACTGCAACTGAAATTTGTTGCTTATATCGCACATTTTAAGTAACGTGCAAGAGGAGGGCAAATAAAGCCAAAGACAGAGAACATGTAACTCAAAAAGCACCTGCTGATACATCTGAAACATGCTAATCGATCCTTATGTGATGATATTTTACATGATTGTGCTGTTGGGTGTCCAGGTGAGCCGACAGTCTGCACAGAGAACTCTGCCACTGTTAGTCTGGCTGGATGTCTGCTGCAGGACAAAGGCATCGACTACTCCGTCCTTCACCTCAATGACCCCAACTGCAAAGGCCACATGGACAACCAGACCCACATGGTGACCTTCAGCTTCGACAGCAGCAACACCTGTGGGACCGAGGTTTCGGTGGGTTCCCTCCTCTAGTTTGTTGCTCTCAACAAGAGTAGAGAAACATGCTGTTTTTGCTCATCACTCCCAGCTCACACACAAACAGCTGAACAAGTTTTCTCTCTGATTGATGTAAGAGGAGAGACAATGCCTTGTGTTTCTGTCTCAATCTAGATGAACAACAGCCACATCCTCCACAAGAACACCATCATGACGAGGAACAGCTCAGAGAACGGAGTCATCACCCGCCACGACCAAGTATATATCGACTTCTCCTGCCTCTACACAAAGCCAGACATCAAGAGTGTGTCCTTCAGGATCAAAGACAGGTGAGTGGAGGGCGGCTGAGCTTCACCTGCTTGTTGATGTGCAGCTTGTTGTAGTTTGACACAGCTGAACTGTGTGTGTGTGTGTGTGTGTGTGTGCTCTGCAGCTCTGTGGTCCAGCACATTGTATCTGGAGTTTGGAACTACACTCTGATGATGAGCGCCTACACCGACGCCAGCCGCATGCACCTCGTCGGGCCGAGCACTGACATCCGGCTGAACCAGAAGGTCTGGGTGGAGCTGAAGACGGAGGGGCTGGACGGCAACATGGTGGCCATAGTGACCGACTCCTGCTGGACATCCGACCAGCCGTCCCCTGATGGCGGTCTGCGATACGACCTCATCATTGACGGGTGAGAAAGAACTCTTTGTTGGCGGCTTTTAAGAATCAACTGCTGATGAACTCATCGTGTCCGTTTCCCTGTTTCTGAGCAGATGCCCGAACTCAGCTCACCAGACGGTGAAGGTGAAGGGAAACGGACTGGGAACCTCCAACTTCTTCTCTTTCAACATGTTCGAGTTCTCTGGGGGAGAACGTGAAGGCTACCTGCACTGCAAACTGGAGCTGTGCCGCAAGCAGGACCAATGTGCTCCGGTAAGCAGGAGTGGATGAAATACTGCTGTACTATATAATATAAGTGTTGCTCTTTGTAAAGTCTAACATCTGACCGTCCTCTCTGTGTTACAGACCTGCGGCGGTGGCGGCAAAAGGAAGCGCAGATCTTCCAGGTCTAAAGCTGCAGATGGAAACCCAGCACTCATCTCTATGGCCTGGAGCAATTAGATGAAGACCGCCCCCCCTTTTGATCAATGACATGGAATGAACGAATTGAACTTGTTTCTAATTAATGATTTACTCTTTTATGTCAGAGGTGATTTGATTATAGGAGGATTTGGTATTTGGTATTTGAAAGTATAAACCATGAGTCATCACAGTTTTTATCTGCCTGTCTTCCTGATTTAAGCTTCGTCACAATAAGAAGCCTGAACTCTCACTGCTTGTCACATTCAGATTCAACTTTATTGTCATTGCAGAGTACAAGTACTAGGACAACGAAATGCAGTTTTAGCATCTAACCAGAAGTGCAAAAAGAAGCAGTAAAAGTTAAAATCTTGTGAAAGATTGTTTGACCTTATCGTTAATGTGAAACAATGCTGGCAGATATCGTCGTCATCTGATCCACCTGAGAGGATGGCATATGTTATTTCTGCAGTAATACAATGATTCGTGCAGATTATCATGAGATTTAAAATAGAATATAATCTTTGGTGAAATATTAGAAATGAAGTGTGAGTGAAGAACAACAATAAAAAGGGTTTAGAGGGTTTTATTCATGCACTACTTCCTGGTACTGTGGGTTCTTTTAAAATATATATCATGTGTTCTTTAACTAAATGTTACTTTAAATGCACACAGCCTGAATGACACTAAAAGAATGTGTTTTAGTGACGTGAAGCTAAAAGAACGTCGTCAGACTCAGCTGTAGGAAGCTTTGCAGCAAGAAGAAGGTTTCCAGATGCAAATGAAGGAAAATACTGAAGTGAATGTGAAGATTAAAAAGGTGATTATCAGATTGAAGTTAAGATTGTCAGTTCAAACTGTGGCTGTAATTACACTGAGACATGCTGGTGTACAATTATTATGTTATTATTACTATGAGCATCAAAAAGACAAAAAAATAAATGAAGGGAGTGGGTAAAACAAACGAGTTTCATTCATTGATTTCATTCATCTTTTCTTTTTGTTTGAAACCATAAACCCTTGCCACCAGAACCTATCTGCTTGCTTTATATTGGTGGGGTTGCAAGTTCGATCTTCATGAGGTGCAGTGAATCTTTAAGTCTATTAACACGTGTGAAGAATACGTTAAGAGAAGAGTTGGGTTCCAGACCTGCTCGTTACCAGTGTATGTACTGTGAGGAATTAGAGTTAGAAGTGTTTGTAGTAGGATTTATAGCGCCCCTAGAGGTGGATAGTGAAATGTAGGAAGCATGTGGAATGCCACATTATGCTTGTAAAAACTGTCAAAGTATGTGAAATGTCACCAGAATACTTATCAAGTGTATAATATGTTTACAGTATGTTTACTATAGAAGTGTTGAACCATAAGAGACAATTATTGAATGTATTAATCTATAAAGAATAGTCGATAGGGACAGACAGGGATTTTAAGACAGGCATTACAGGGAACACCAGGACCAGAGCAGAGGACCTAACAGAGGGAGCAACCGACCAAAGCCAATAGGACACAACGAAGGAGGAGTCAGCTGACTGAGGCCAGGAGGAGTCAGCTGGACTTAAGCCAATAGTATTTGAGACAGACGTTTTACGAGCTATGAAAGGAGATTCAAAGGAATCGTTCTTCCACTTCATCACATTCCATCCTGCAGGTAACAAGCTTCCTGATTGGAGCGTGTGTGAACTCTTTTCCTTGGATCATATTTCTATCGATAGTGTACATAGTGTCATTCACTTTGCAATTGCTTTAACTTCTGTAAAATGAAATACCATTGATCATAATTTGAACCGAGTGTTTGTCACGGCCGGCAGACGTGAGGCTCTCCCACAGTATCGAGGGGTCCCTGAACCTCAACAGTACAACAAGTAACTTAGAAAAAGAATAGTATTAATAAACATGTAAATAGAATAAATGCTTAGATGAAATAAGTACCTGTGTAAATACTGATTCTACTTTGTCACATGCAATCCTTTTCATGTTTTTGGTTCATCTTACACTCCATCGTGTTCTTTATTCATTCCATTCATTTCATCATTTATTTATTTATTTTCTGTTTAGTTAAATATGAATATAGAGAGGATATTGTTCCTAAAATATAGATGTATAGAGGATAGTAAAATATAAATATCTAGATATTGGATGATTAGTTTAGCGTCAGAGAAGCTGCCTTGAGGGAAATTTGACAATGTTTTGATGACAGAGTGACAAAGTCACAGTTGCAGCACGCTTCAGCAGGTTGGTTCAGTATTTAATTCAACATGAAGAATTTCCTTTATATAATCATAAAGTAGAATATTTTAAATGATTCCTGACAACAAAGTACTTTTTCCATATGAAACTTCTTCTGCTTGCCTTAATTAGTGTAATCAACGTAAAAAAAAAGAAAAGGTTCATATCATGTATTTGCAACCCCCCCCCCCACTGCAGGTTTATATTACAGAGATGATGTCCCGGCAGTGAAAGTGGAGGCTACAAGGGGTCAGAAGGGTCAAGTTTAGACCATTTTGTTCTTTGCAAATGTGAGACAAAGTATTTCTTACTTTCTCCCACCATGTTTCACCCCATTTCACACACACACACACACACACACACACACACACACACACACACACACACACACACACACACACACACACACACTCTTTCTCACTACCCCACCTGTGTGAGAAATACAGATACTACTTTGACTTTGACGGGAACCTTTTAAAACTCCGCCCACACTTAGCAGGAGAAACATACAGAACGGTTGCTTGGGAGTCCGACCAACATTACACTCTGCAGATACATTCAACACAGCAGCTTACTGTAGGACAACATGAGCAACAGAAGCAAAAGGATAACAGCCCCGAGGCTCTGGAGCACATCCTTGATCACGACAGTGAAATAGAGGAGGATGTGTCTGAAGATGAAGACCATCTTGAGGTCAATTCAGATTATAATGGTGCTGATTATCAACCATCAGATGAGGAAACTGATATACCTGTTCCTCCAAGAGAGACATTCGTGTCAAACTATTGTGAAATACAGCAGTCATCCTCACCCAATACACCCAATACACGTCAGCCAAGACTGTCTGCCAAAAATCTTATAAAGACAGAGACAACATGTATTTGCACAAAGCACACCGTGACGACATGTCACTGGTGTGCTGTGTAGACACAGACACACACACACACACACACACACACACACACACACACACACACCTCGTTCATTGTGCTCATCTCTTGTTCATTTTTAATTAAACATAATTAACGTCTCTCGTCAATGACAGCCAGGATTATAGCAAACAATGGATATCCGCGGCCCCAAATGGGCCCCAAACATGCCATCCCCTTGGGGCTAAGCCCCTCCCCCTTTCTTTGAATCATAGAAACGCCCCTATGTGTATGTATAGTAGGGCTGCAACAACGAATCGATCAAATTCGATTATTAAAAGAGTTGGCAACGAATTTCATTATCGATTCGTTGTGTCGCGCGACTATTACGCCACTCAATAAGTCGCGGAGATGTTTGAGTATAAAAATAAAGTTGAGTTGAGCGCAGAGCGGAGGTCGAGGAAAGACCACCGGAGACCCGTAAACATGTTGGAGCCCTTGATGAGGAGGAAGGGAGTTCAACAGCAGGGTAAGTCACTACAGAATCCTACTTTTGTTCCGTTTTGAAGTGAGGAACTAGGCGCGTTCGATGTGCGGATCCGCCCGGTGTCCGCAGCGAATCCGCTGTTTGACGGTGCGTGATCCGTAGGCGGGGCGTATCCGGCGCGCATGGCCGAACCGAGTGGACAGTACGGCGGATCAGCCGACCTGAGGGCGGATCAGCCGACCTGAGGGCGGATCCGCCCCGGAGTCGACTGCTATCAGTGACGTAACGTCCCTCCAGTAGCTCTTCTGGTGCCGGTGTTTACTCGTTATCCAGCTTCACAAGCATGACAAGTTAGCGTTAGCTCGTTAATAACAGTAGTAAAGCAGGACTAAAGACACGCTTTCATTCACTCGCCTTTTTTGGCCCATTCATTTTTCAATCTGTTGTCATGTATATATATTCTGTGCTTTGTCCCATATCGGTTATTGTTGACAAATATATTTGTGTGTGTTGTACTTTTTAATTTCATTTTAAAGTTCTTTTATAGCACTTGGTCATCTTAAACTGTGTTTAAATGTGGTGTATAAATGAACTTAACTTGCACTTACTACAATGATGGTAATAATTTAATGAATAAGCTTCAAGTGAACTTGAGTGTGTGTGTGTCTGTGTGTGTGTGTGAGTGTGTGTGAGTGTGTGTGAGTGAGAGTTTGTGCGTATGTGAGTGTAGTGTAGTGTAGAGAACAAGTTCTGACGTTCAAACAAATCCTTTATTTTTTATAAATGATTTATTGTTCTGACAGCTCAGGTCCCTTTAAACAAAAATATACATCTTTTTGTGCACTTTATTTAAAAAAATCCTATATAATTGGCAGATGTAAAGCATAAAGCAAACTGTTTTTGAATAAAGGGTTGGAAATTAATGCTTTTTTTTTTTTTTTTATCCGATTCATCGATTAATCGTAAAAATAATCGACAGATTAATCGACTATTAAAATAATCGTTAGTTGCAGCCCTAGTGTATATACATGCGTGTGTATGTGTATATAAGTGTATAATATATATACATATACGTATGTGTATATATGCAGTGAAGATACATTTTTCAAGATACAAACATAAATGGATTAAATGGTAAAAAACTAATTTAATGAATTAATCCAGCAGTTTAATCTTTGTTTAATTTAAGGAGGAACTTTATTCTCTTTACTGACATCAAGACTTCATGACGCGTATTTGAATAACTGGTATTTTAGCAACGACTCCACCTCTGTTTGAACTAGTGTGTGTGTGTGTGTGTGTGTGTGCGTGTGTGTGTGTGCGTGTGTGTGTGTGTGTGTGTGTGTGTGTGTGTGTTTCTGTGTGTGTGTGTGTGTGTGTGTGTGTGTGTGTGTGTGTGTGTGTGTGTTTCTGTGTGTGCGTGTGTGTGTGTGTGTGTGTTTCTGTGTGTGTGTGTGTGTGTGTGTGTGTGTGTGTTTCTGTGTGTGTGTGTGTGTGTGTGTGTGTGTGTGTTCAGCAGGTGTGGTGCTGCTGCAGGTTGAAGTCGTCTCACTTTTAGAGTTGAAGATGGACGACTGAAGTTCAACAGGACAGAAACAGAAGAAGAAGAAATGAGATTTAAATAAAAGGAAATCAAAGTTCTGGACAGAAAGCGTCATCGCTACAGTCAGGTGCTGTTAAACTGTTTCATTCTTTATATCTTTATTATTCGTCTGTTTACAAAAAACACAACGGACACGTTCACTGCTCCAGCTCTTCTTCTCTTTCTTTATTCCTTTAGTCCTTTAGTTTCCTTCCTTCTTTACTTCTCTTTCTTTCCACCTTTCTTCTCGTCTTCCACCTCTTTTTTCCATTTCTTCTTCCAAACGTTCCTTTTTAAAATGTATTTCATCGTTCCATTTCTGTTATACTTCTACGTCACTACCGTTCTGTTTTTATTCGGTTCACTCTTACTTCACACTTCCTGCCCGGTGTTCAGTTTATGTGACGTGTTGTTTGGTTGTTTGACTCTTTGATTGATTTAACACGAGATGGAACCCGACACGATACGCCTGTAAACCTTCGGCTCTTCTTCCAGTTGAAACGTGTTTGTCAGACACATTTCCAGTATCTGGTCTCTGTGTGAAGATAAAAACACTTTAACAGTTTAGAGATTCTGTTCATCGTGAAGAGAACGAGAGCTTCTTCATCTGGTGCCAACGTTCAGGTCCAACACAGGAAGTGAGTTCATGGAGGTGTGAAGTGACGGTGAGGTCATTGTTTTAGGATCTGACTCGTCCCCTCTGACCAAAGGTGACCGGCCTTTTGGGGTCGATGCCCGTCGGCTCTGGAACTCTCTGAGATGTTTCACTCTTGGTTCAACCGTGTAAATAGAGTTTATCATTATGATTATTATTAAAGGAACAGTAGTGATGTTTAGAAGTGAGGCTGTTTGAGGTACTTCTACATACTCAGAGTATTACTACAGTAGATGGAGTAAATCAATGTACTGCTGTATTTTAGACTCCGAACAGAATAAATAGTGTAATGTTTTGTAGTGTAATGTTTTGTAGTGTAATGTTTTGTAGTGTAGTGTTTTGTAGTGTAGTGTTTTGTAGTGTAGTGTTTTGTAGTGTAATGTTTTGTCGTGTAATGTTTTGTAGTGTAGTGTTTTGTAGTGTAATGTTTTGTAGTGTAATGTTTTGTAGTGTAATGTTTTGTAGTGTAGTGTAGTGTAGTGTTTTGTAGTGTAATGTTTTGTAGTGTAGTGTGTTGTAGTGTAATGTTTTGTAGTGTAGTGTTTTGTAGTGTAGTGTTTTGTAGTGTAATGTTTTGTAGTGTAGTGTTTTGTAGTGTAGTGTTTTGTAGTGTAGTGTTTTGTAGTGTAGTGTTTTGTAGTGTAATGTTTTGTAGTGTAATGTTTTGTAGTGTAGTGTTTTGTAGTGTAGTGTTTTGTAGTGTAGTGTTTTGTAGTGTAATGTTTTGTAGTGTAGTGTAGTGTAGTGTTTTGTAGTGTAGTGTTTTGTAGTGTAATGTTTTGTAGTGTAATGTTTTGTAGTGTAGTGTAGTGTAGTGTAGTGTTTTGTAGTGTAATGTTTTGTAGTGTAGTGTAGTGTTGTGTTTTGTAGTGTAATGTTTTGTAGTGTAGTGTTTTGTAGTGTAGTGTTTTGTAGTGTAATGTTTTGTAGTGTAGTGTAGTGTTGTGTTTTGTAGTGTAGTGTTTTGTAGTGTAATGTTTTGTAGTGTAGTGTTTTGTAGTGTAATGTTTTGTAGTGTAATGTTTTGTAGTGTAGTGTTTTGTAGTGTAATGTTTTGTAGTGTAGTGTTTTGTAGTGTAATGTTTTGTAGTGTAGTGTTTTGTAGTGTAGTGTTTTGTAGTGTAGTGTTTTGTAGTGTAATGTTTTGTAGTGTAATGTTTTGTAGTGTAATGTTTTGTAGTGTAATGTTTTGTAGTGTAGTGTTTTGTAGTGTAATGTTTTGTAGTGTAGTGTTTTGTAGTGTAATGTTTTGTAGTGTAATGTTTTGTAGTGTAGTGTTTTGTAGTGTAATGTTTTGTAGTGTAATGTTTTGTAGTGTAATGTTTTGTAGTGTAGTGTTTTGTAGTGTAGTGTTTTGTAGTGTAATGTTTTGTAGTGTAATGTTTTGTAGTGTAGTGTTTTGTAGTGTAATGTTTTGTAGTGTAATGTTTTGTAGTGTAGTGTGTTGTAGTGTAGTGTGTTGTAGTGTAATGTTTTGTAGTGTAGTGTTTTATAGTGTAGTGTTTTGTAGTGTAATGTTTTGTAGTGTAGTGTTTTGTAGTGTAATGTTTTGTAGTGTAATGTTTTGTAGTGTAGTGTAATGTTTTGTAGTGTAGTGTGTTGTTTTGTAGTGTAGTGTGTTGTAGTGTAATGTTTTGTAGTGTAGTGTTTTATAGTGTAGTGTTTTGTAGTGTAATGTTTTGTAGTGTAGTGTTTTGTAGTGTAATGTTTTGTAGTGTAATGTTTTGTAGTGTAGTGTAATGTTTTGTAGTGTAGTGTGTTGTAGTGTAATGTTTTGTAGTGTAATGTTTTGTAGTGTAATGTTTTGTAGTGTAATGTTTTGTAGTGTAATGTTTTGTAGTGTAGTGTGTTGTAGTGTAGTGTTTTGTAGTGTAATGTTTTGTAGTGTAGTGTGTTGTAGTGTAGTGTGTTGTAGTGTAGTGTTTTGTAGTGTAATGTTTTGTAGTGTAGTGTGTTGTAGTGTAGTGTTTTGTAGTGTAATGTTTTGTAGTGTAGTGTGTTGTAGTGTAGTGTGTTGTAGTGTAGTGTTTTGTAGTGTAATGTTTTGTAGTGTAGTGTGTTGTAGTGTAGTGTTTTGTAGTGTAATGTTTTGTAGTGTAGTGTGTTGTAGTGTAGTGTGTTGTAGTGTAGTGTTTTGTAGTGTAGTGTAATGTTTTGTAGTGTAGTGTTTTGTAGTGTAATGTTTTGTAGTGTAATGAGCACACTTGTGATTCTAGTGTTTGTTGTTTATCTTTAGGGGGCCGGAGAGATGATCAATGAAGCTGCTTTGGCCATGGAGTACGGAGCTTCCTGTGAGGACATCGCCAGAGTCTGCCACGCCCACCCTGTATGTCCACACACACACACACACACACACACACACACACACACACACACACACACACACACACACACACACACACACACACACACACACACACACACACACACACACACACACCTCAATATTTAGAGTTTCTCATTATAACACAGGATCTTTTGTTCAACACAGTGGCAGAAATGTGCTTCCATAGCTCATAATAAAAAGACAAGAAATATAACCAGTTAATACACAACCAGAAAACTCAACTCTCCCTCTCCTCCTCTCTCCTCTTCTTCCTCTCTCCTCCTCCTCCTCCTCCTCCTCTTCCTCCTCCCCCCCAGACGGTGTCGGAGGCCTTCAGAGAAGCGAACCTCGCCGCCTCCTTCGGCAAAGCGATCAACTTCTGATCTCCTGCCGTCTCACCTTCAGTGTACATAACAAGAGAAGGAAGCAGGAAGCAGGAAGCAGGAAGCTTCATCCAGACCCAGCGGATCCTCTGTGTTCATCCAAACTGTCCCACATTTATATCTCATCTTATTTAAATGTTCTCAATAAAACCACAACGGAGGGTCGACCACATAGTTTAAAGAGCGTATATTCATTTACAGGACACAGAGGTATAAATATTATATTATATTGTGTCTGGGCGGCTTTCTCTTGTAAAGGAAGTTTTTTTTTGGTGTTTTTTACAGATTTTAACACCACAAATATGACGCGTGATCACAGCAGGAAACGTTTAAAGTTTAAAGGTGAAATCAAATGTTGAGCTTCAGTCTGAATCACAGCAGCTGTTTATAGATATAAAATATATATTAAATATGAAAACAAGAAACGCAGAAGAAGCTTTCTAAAAAGAAATGGAGACTATTAAGTATTTTAAACCTCTTTTAAATAATTTGTTCCCCCAAAATCAATACTTTTAATCAACTTAAATTGAACAAGTTGCGTCCCATTGAGGAAACGGTCAAATATAAAAGCTGCAGATGAAACAAAATCCTGATTTTAACTAAGTGCACCTTGAGTTTGAGGATTATTTCTGATTTGATTTAAAGTTGAGAATTGAACTGAAGGAACAAAATGAGGATTAAGATTTTAATAGTTCAGCTCATTTATTAATGAAACACAGTATTTGGACTCTTTAAAGGTTCCATGTGGAGTTTTTAACCCTTTATTGGCGCCATGGAGCCCGTTCGGAGCTGATTTTAAGGAGGCCGTGAGACGCCAAGATTAAAATCCGTGAAGAAGACGACGAGCTGGCGAACAGTTCAGAACTTAAAATCTGCTCTTTTAAACGCTCTACAGGGAACCTTTAAGATCAACAAGCTGCTGAGACGTCATGGAGCTCAGCGTTGATTCATCTGAAAGGAGGCGTGACTCCTGCTCTGATTGCTGCGCTGTGATTGGCTCTGGCCTGCTCTCGTTTATCTCATCAACTAATCAAATAAAATGCAGTTTAACGAAACCTCAGAGTGGAACTTTGATTTACTGACGTCGTTGACTGATTTACTTTTGTGAGTTCTCTTCAGTAAAAGTAATAAAACAAATAGTCTACAATACAAACCCACTCAAAGTGTTATTGTATGAATATAGATGTGTAAGTATGTGCAGGGGCGTCGTTAGGCCTATTTTAGGGGGGCTGAAGCTATGAACTGTCTGAAACAATGGATATCCGCGGCCCCAAAAAAAATTGCTGCGCTCTACGCGCGCAAACATGCCATCCCCTTGGGGCTAAGCCCCTCCCCCTTTCTTTGAATCATAGAAACGCCCCTGGGCGTAACAATGACAAACTAAATGTTTTGACAAACATTAATTTGTTCGACCTGAATACTTTTCTCCTTTAGAAGTACATAATGTTCTAAGAACAAAGGTTTGCTTTTTGTTTGTCACAGACCTGTTTTAAAGCGCCTGAAGCGCCTCAGAATAATGAGGAACCTGTTCACTGGTTTTACTCCAATCACACCACGTGATTGATCCAATAACAGCCTCACAGGGAGCTCAGACGTGTTGGAATGATTTGTGTAACTAACAATAATAACTGATCTTGTGGCAACATTCAAACCTCACGTCATCATCATCGCGCCCTCTGACCCGCAGCAGAGAGGCTGTCAGCTCTCACTGACTGCGACTCATTGAGCTTGATTTTGAGTGAGCGGGTCAATATGACCCTGAACATCAGAGGTGTCTCATCTCCATGTATCAACATCACCCCATGAAAAAAATAAAGTTTCAAAATGTAAAAAGAATTTAGAAAAAAGACATGTTATGGTAGACGAATGCAATTCATATCTAGGTCTTTCCAATGTACCTAAAGAAAATAGTTTGAACATGTATTTGTCATGAAAACGAGTGAGTTATCCTAATTGAACTCTGATCTATGGAGGGGTGAATAACTCCATTCCACTAAATACTGATTGAATTGTTAGTAATGGTGTTGGTGATGAGGTACAATCTATATTTATTTGGATTTTTTGGTTTCTGATAACTTTTGGATGATTAAACATGGGAACATCATTGCTGTACCTGAGAAACGAACATAACAGGAAGGTTGCAACCTCCAAGTAGGTTTTTTACAAACATATTTGTTGCATAACGGTCACAATAAACATAGTAAGAGAAAAGAAAAACACATCATAGGATGGGATGTGCCTTTTTACATCAACATGCATCAAGAAGATCAGTTTCATCTCACAAAAATACCCTGATCTTCATAATTAGAGCAAAATGTGCAGCATTGAAAACAAAACAAAAACGGAGAAAACACAAATTTAGGTATATATAAAATAAAAATGGTTAAAATCCACATTATTTGAACTGCTGAGAAAGCAGGAGGTTTACAGTACTCTCATGAAAGTGAAGCCCAGCGCGCTCAGAATCGCTCCGGTGCCGCTCTACAACTCCTTCAGTGACGTCCATCGCTTCATAGAAACACTGGGATCAGCTCTCACTGCCAGCAGCCAATGAACGAGGAGCATATTTAATCCACTGACACACTTGTGAAACCTTTAAAACAGTGGATGCATTTTATTTTTTACTTGAAAAACAATGTAAACCTCGTTATCTTAGCCGGCACTGTGGAACAACGGTCTGTCCTGTTTTTATGTCTTTGTTAACATGCATCTGTGGGAATTAAATAGTTTACTCCACCAATTAAAACAAAGTTAAAAAGTATAAAAGTATTCATAGTAATTATGTATTTGTACTTCCGGAGGATTGTTAATGCAGGACCTTTACTTGAAGGTGGAGGAATGATAAAAGAGGAGCGATCACAATCAGGGGAACACGTTCAACTTAATGACATGAATTTATACAAACTCTTTCAGGAACAGCTGATCCGTTTGTTAGTTTTCTGCTCCAACATTTTAACCTGCATGCTGAAGCCTCCCTAAAATGTTCTTCAGCCCCCCCAAATAATTTGGCAATATTGGATTAAAAAAATTAAAATATATATATATTTTTATTTTGGTGATGTCATTAAATTAAACTATTGTTTCTGTTAGAGTCAAAAATCTAAATGACTAATTATAATATGTGTGCTCACAAAGTCTGGTGTCCTCACGTGAACTTTATGGCCTGCGTCCTCATGTGAATGTGTGTGTGTGAACTTACTCTGACATTAGGTTCTACAGCGTCTGGGAAAGAAAGCGTTCTCAGCCTGTAAATGATAATAAGGAAGATAGACACAGAGTTGTTTTGAGAAAGAGACCTTTGTGCCAGAGCAGATGCTCAAGTAAAGTTCTCTTCCCAGACTACATGGCGTGGACGCCATTTTGTGTGTGTGTGTGTCACCTCATTGTAAACCAATCCTGTGCCAGCCATTGCATGTTGTTTACTCAGTATAAATATCAGAAGCTCAGAGTCAGAACTCCGAGCGGCCTTGATGCATATCCTGATGTGAATCAACTCTGTCTCCTTCTTGCAAGAATAAATGTCCTGTGATTAATGATTTTCCATCGGTCTCGAGTGAATTTTTCTAACAGTTTCTCACATGAACAAGTTATTTATAACTCTAACATACTACATATGTGCGTGCGTTCTGGTTTGTATGTTTTCTCCCCTTCAAATTACAATCCAATAGCCATCATCATACTTAACGATATAAACCCCGGGCACTAGGACCTTGGGGAGGCTGCTGCGCTGGCTTTCTCACTCTGCCGAGTAACGTCTCTCGTCAATGACAGCAGCATTATAGCAAACAATGGATATCCACGGCCCCAAATGGGCCCCAAACATGCCATCCCCTTGGGGCTAAGCCCCTCCCCCTTTCTTTGAATCATAGAAACGCCCTTGGGTGTAACAATGACAAACTAAATGTTTTGACAAACATTAATTTATTCTCCTTTAGAAGTACATAATGTTCTAAGAACAAAGGTTTGCTTTTTGTTTGTCACAGACCTGTTTTAAAGCGCCTGAAGCGCCTCAGAATGCTGAGGAACCTGTTCACTGGTTTTACTCCAATCACACCACGTGAATGATCCAATCACAGCCTCACAGGGAGCTCAGACGTGTTGGAATGATTTGTGTAACTAACAATAATAACTGATCTTGTGGCAACATTCAAACCTCACGTCATCATCATCGCGCCCTCTGACCCGCAGCAGAGAGGCTGTCAGCTCTCACTGACTCCGACTCATTGAGCTTGATTTTGAGTGAGCGGGTCAATATGACCCTGAACATCAGAGGTGTCTCATCTCCATGTATCAACATCACCCCATGAAAAAAATAAAGTTTCAAAATGTAAAAAGAATTTAGAAAAAAGACATGTTATGGTAGACGAATGCAATTCATATCTAGGTCTTTCCAATGTACCTAAAGAAAATAGTTTGAACATGTATTTGTCATGAAAACGAGTGAGTTATCCTAATTGAACTCTGATCTATGGAGGGGTGAATAACTCCATTCCACTAAATACTGATTGAATTGTTAGTAATGGTGTTGGTGATGAGGTACAATCTATATTTATTTGGATTTTTTGGTTTCTGATAACTTTTGGATGATTAAACATGGGAACATCATTGCTGTACCTGAGAAACGAACATAACAGGAAGGTTGCAACCTCCAAGTAGGTTTTTACAAACATATTTGGGGCATAACGGTCACAATAAACATAGTAAGAGAAAAGAAAAACACATCATAGGATGGGATGTGCCTTTTTACGTCAACATGCATCAAGAAGATCAGTTTCATCTCACAAAAATACCCTGATCTTCATAATTAGAGCAAAATGTGCAGCATTGGAAACAAAACAAAAACGGAGAAAACACAAATTTAGGTATATATAAAATAAAAATGGTTAAAATACACATTATTTGAACTGCTGAGAAAGCAGGAGGTTTACAGTACTCTCATGAAAGTGAAGCCCAGCGCGCTCAGAATCGCTCCGGTGCCGCTCTACAACTCCTTCAGTGACGTCCATCGCTTCATAGAAACACTGGGATCAGCTCTCACTGCCAGCAGCCAATGAACGAGGAGCATATTTAATCCACTGACACACTTGTGAAACCTTTAAAACAGTGGATGCATTTTATTTTTTACTTGAAAAACAATGTAAACCTCGTTATCTTAGCCGGCACTGTGGAACAACGGTCTGTCCTGTTTTTATGTCTTTGTTAACATGCATCTGTGGGAATTAAATAGTTTACTCCACCAATTAAAACAAAGTTAAAAAGTATAAAAGTATTCATAGTAATTATGTATTTGTACTTCCGGAGGATTGTTAATGCAGGACCTTTACTTGAAGGTGGAGGAATGATAAAAGAGGAGCGATCACAATCAGGGGAACACGTTCAACTTAATGACATGAATTTATACAAACTCTTTCAGGAACAGCTGATCCGTTTGTTAGTTTTCTGCTCCAACATTTTAACCTGCATGCTGAAGCCCCCCTAAAATGTTCTTCAGCCCCCCCAAATAATTTGGCAATATTGGATTAAAAAAATTTAAATATATATCTATTTTTATTTTGGTGATGTCATTAAATTAAACTATTGTTTCTGTTAGAGTCAAAAATCTAAATGACTAATTATAATATGTGTGCTCACAAAGTCTGGTGTCCTCACGTGAACTTTATGGCCTGCGTCCACATGTGAATGTGTGTGTGTGAACTTACTCTGACATTAGGTTCTACAGTGTCTGGGAAAGAAAGCGTTCTCAGCCTGTAAATGATAATAAGGAAGATAGACACAGAGTTGTTTTGAGAAAGAGACCTTTGTGCCAGAGCAGATGCTCAAGTAAAGTTCTCTTCCCAGACTACATGGTGTGGACGCCATTTTGTGTGTGTGTGTGTGTGTCACCTCATTGTAAACCAATCCTGTGCCAGCCATTGCATGTTGTTTACTCAGTATAAATATCAGAAGCCCTTGGGTGTAACAATGACAAACTAAATGTTTTGACAAACATTAATTTGTTCGACCTGAATACTTTTCTCCTTTAGAAGTACATAATGTTCTAAGAACAAAGGTTTGCTTTTTGTTTGTCACAGACCTGTTTTAAAGCGCCTGAAGCGCCTCAGAATAATGAGGAACCTGTTCACTGGTTTTACTCCAATCACACCACGTGAATGATCCAATAACAGCCTCACAGGGAGCTCAGACGTGTTGGAATGATTTGTGTAACTAACAATAATAACTGATCTTGTGGCAACTTTCAAATATCATTATCATATCTCGCTTCAGTCCATGAAGAAAAGAGAGCATGCACATGTGTAGGATAATAATAGATCAAGTTTTAAGTTAAATTAAAGCCTTTGATCGACATGTGAAGGTGGAGGACAGACGTAGGACGCCAAAGAAAACAATCACACACGTACAGAAGCTCTGACCCACGTGTTCAAATAGTTTGCAGAACGGAAAATGTTGACGCAGATGGTGAGGTGGTGAAATGAAGCCAGATTGTATGACTATGCTTCTCACCATTTAATGTTTACTTCATATCAAATGTTAATTATAGATCCACCTTATCATAAACATTCAAACCAGCAGTGTTATTAGGGCCCGAGCAACCGACGTCGGGCCGCGAAGGCCCTATTGAAATTCAAATACACATAGTACATCGGGCGCACGTTTGTGATGAAAGGTTTTCAAATTCGTGAGTTTTCATAGAAGAACCTTGACGTGGCGTGGCGGCCATTTTGTGCGGGAGGATGCGAGGGCCCGTTCATCGCTGCTCGCAGCTTTGATTTGTACTTATAGTGAGCACCTTTCAGTTTGAAAAGACACAAGCCAACTCTGATGTTAAATCAAAGTCTGCTCATTAATTCATCAGTGTTTTCTCACCATTGCATTGACAAAGAGGATAACTAACTTATGAAATCATTACCGCTGGTAGAAATCCAAGATGACATCAAACGGCATGAACATGTTTTAGAACAGAGAACACGAAGACGAAGAAGAGCTTCTTCTGGGTTCTCATAGCACACTAATACAACGGAATGCTTTATTCATGTTGTCTTCAGTCACATAATACAACGGAGGCTCTGAATCATTTCCATGAACACAGAAATGTCCAGTAACGCCCGCATCATGTCTGTTCCTCTCAATTCAGGACGAACACGTTGTAAGAACTGGGTCTTGG
This sequence comes from Leptoclinus maculatus, assembly GCA_032191485.1. NCBI lineage: Eukaryota > Metazoa > Chordata > Actinopteri > Perciformes > Stichaeidae > Leptoclinus > Leptoclinus maculatus. The sequence continues at coordinate 167,967 of JAVDOI010000135.1, forward strand.
ATTTTTTGCCATTTCTTTCTGAATTCTCTTGTGAATTTGGTCCAACTGGTGCAACTAATTTTGCACATTAAAAAACTGGACTTTCTCGATGAAAAGTATTAAGATACAATGTTAAGTCTGTCCTCCATGTTCACATGTCGATCAAGGGCGTCATACTGAAACACATCTACCATTAAAACCAACAACAATTCCCCCAGTGCATCTCAAAGCAACGTGTTATTAAGTTATTAATAAGACAAGCAAGTTACACAACAGACATGAAGCCGGTTTGAGGAGTTTTAGATAATAAGTCTTAATGGGCGTGATGAGAATGATCAGCATAAATAGAGATGTAATAGAGAAACTTTAGACACATCTCCCCGAGAGAAGAAACGTCCCAGAGCGGCTCATCACTGACCTCCATCTGCAGAGCTCCATCTCCCTGCTGCTCCACTCGACCTCCAGACGGTAAGACCAGCTGCACGCTCCTCCTCTCTGCCTGACTTCATGTCGACGACGCTACTGCACTATCAAGATGCATCATGGTACCTCTGTATGTAGACAGGAACATGTCTGTTGAATGTGCAGTGACTTCAGGGAAAACATAGAAGGAAACTGCACTGCTCATTGAAATGATTTGGAAAGTGTTTGTGTCACATCTTTTAGGTTATTTTTTTTTACTTTCAAAGTCCACATTTTATTCCTGTTATTTAAATTCCTTATTCTGCACCAAATGTTGAGTCTTTTATCTCCAACACTGTAGAATAACCTCCACTCAGTATGATTTTAAAAGCTGCCAGTAGAGGATTCTTATTACTCTGCTCTCATGCTGTTCCTCTTTATTGTGTTTCTCTTCATTTGATGATTCATTCTTGTTATATTTTACGGTGAAACTCAAGTTCCTTGTGACATCAACCACTTTTCAGTTTCCTCATTGCCTATAAGTTTGACGCACAGATGCAAAATGTGTTGATTGGATGATGAAAGTAAAAATGTAATATCCTTTATTTCCAAATAAATAAAAGAAGGTGTTTTTCGTGTCACTACATGAACTGTTTCTCTCACAGCTCTCCGACAGTTTACTGCTGCTTCTCCATCATGAAGCCAGGTGCTCTGCTCCTCCTGCTGGCAGGTAAGCAGCCAGTGCTTTAGAATACAACCTTTATTTTGAAAGACTTTTGATGAAATCAATTTCAAAGTAAAATCCTCTTTGGATGCTGTGTCACTGTTTGTGTTTAATGCCCCCGCAGTGATGGCAGCTTTTTAAATTCTGCCTTCAACCCAGATTTGTACTTGAATGATTCTTTTAAAACACGTGCTCGTCCATGAAATCAATATAACTCAATAAGATGCTTTTAATTAACACAAGTAAGTTAAGTTGGGACAATTTAGTTTGATAGATTCAGTTGTTTATAAAGGACTTAACCTTAATCTACTTACACTTATGAATTAAATAATGGATTCAGATTACCGTAGTAACACACACTGAAAGAAAAATATTGATTTCATTAATTTCATCTTTTACACCCAGAATTCATTTTAAGTCAGAAGTGTGAGTTATGAAAGAACTGTATTCATTAATATATGATATTCTTTTCCTTCACATTCACGCTGTAGTTGCTGCCAGCCAGGTTGACCTCTACCTGTCTCAAGTAAGACTTACTAGTCCTGGTGGAGAGGTGGACATCAGCGCGTGTCCCATCACCTTTTATGGACGCTCATTCTCAATGATGGAAGTGAGTAAAATGAAACCATGTTACTGTTATTATCTAACAGACAGTTCAATGAGAGGTTTCACATCACTGTCATCTGTTGTCTTTACCTCGAACATTACACCAGAATTTAGTTTGTGATTATATTCTGGTTATTAATCTGCCAAATGAAATAGAAATAGTAAAAGTACAACATCTGCCTGTAGTGGAGTATTACTATAAAGTAGCTGAAAATACTCAAATACAAGTACCTCAAAGTTGTAGTTAAGAACAGGACTAACCTGCATCTCATTCCCTCATCAGCCTCTCACAGTCGGCTCACATACGAGTGATTCATTACAGAAGCTGCATCACTAAAATAGTTTCAGTCAGCTGAACGTAATAAAATGTGTCATTTCATAAATGAAGAATAAAGTCTCAAGGAATGAAAGACGCATGAATAAATATTGTGTGCTTGTGTTTAAATGGAGAACTTCCTGTTGTTATTAAACTCAACACAACAAAGTGAGTTACTGAAACAACAGAAGGTAGCGCTGCACTGAGTCAACAAACATTGGTCCTGTTGACATAAGAACTGTTCCTATATGACAATGACCTCATCGTAGGGCCCATGAGGCTGTAGTATGATGTCTGGTCATGGTGTCTCTGTATATCATCATCATAATAATAATAATAATGTCCTCTAAATATGATCATTGGCTTCCCTTATGAGTATTTTCACACTGTAGGGCTCAACGAGGTCGTTGTCTATTCACACTATTGTTTCCTCATTATTTCTGTCCTCAGTTTATTGATTTGTTTCACATTACTCTGTTTGGCCTTCATGTTTGTGAGTATTACAGCTGACGTACTTTAGTTATTATTTTGTTATTGATCTTAATTTGTGATTTCACATCTTTTCTTGTGTTTTAGTTGTTTCAGTACATGTTTGCATTTATTTTTCTCACGGTCATGTCTTCGAGGTGTTTGAGGGGCAGTACTCACAGGTCACGTGACACAGGTCATGTGACCCGTGGAGTTTTAAATTTGAACACCTGTATTCATCACGCCTCAAACCCTGATGAAGATGTTGAGTTGAAACCCGTTGGACATCTGTGATTTATTTAAGGATCAGATGTTTTATTTGTACTAAAACAACAGTCTGTTGTGTGATCAATATCAAATGTCATAGTTCTTTCTAGACATTATAAAGAAATAACAGATTATGAAGTGTTAAATAATTATAGACAATAAAGACCTCCATGATAGAACCAATAAACATAATTGATGTTGCAGAGCATATTAACGATTGCTCTACTGGTCATCATCTCCTGACCTTTCACATTTGTTCTCTCACCAAATATTACCCACAAATCTCCAAATGAGCCACCAGTTCACTGTGAACTTCACTTCCTTCTCTCGAATGATAAACAGCTCATAAGGTTCAAACAACGTGAGATGAGAAAGATGTTTTATTATTATTGGTTTGAGAAAAACAAACACCACTAACAGTTAAAATGGTTCAATATGTGTTACTAACATTTAATGAGATGAGATGATTATGAGTCAAAGTCTTTAAAAGATGAATATTGTTGTTACTTCATGAATGTTGTTTCTCTTTTTGCAGGTGAAGTTCAATTCAGATTCATCTGTTGCAGCTTGTTTCAAAGATGTCCCAAATGAAGCGTCACAAGACTGTGTGTTGTTGGACAACGGAGATGGATCAGACCGGGCGTTTGTTTACATAGCCAGTCTTACACTAGTTCCTGAATCAGTTGTTCATGCAGCTCTGCCAAACATAAAAACCACATCACCTTGCTATGTGTTCATGAACTTCATAACAGCTACGAGCCAAAAAGTAAGTCCTCATCAGTTCCATGTCTTTACATTGATGGTCTTTTGTAAATCGTGAACATTTCAAAGGGAACGTCAAATCAAAGTTTATTTCTGAAATATTTTGGAGACATTTCCTAATATTCTGTCTCTTGTCTGTTTGTGCTTTCAGTTTGCTTTTGCATTCATCAACTTTGGTCCACAAGCAGTTCTCTTTTTACTGAGTCATGGTGCTTACACACCTGATCCTATAGTAAGTATATATGAGCTGTAGCTGTGTTACTATGTCAACTTATGAACTTAAACTATTGTGCTTTATAGCGAGTGAAGTTGATGCTGACCTTCAGCCAGAAGAGTAGAGTCTGTTCCTCTGGTGTTTTAGTTCCAGTTGAGTCTGAAGAATCCTCAAAGACTCTTCTGAACATCTGGAGTTAAAACATTTCATCTGCAGACGGACAAAGAAAACATTTGGTTCTTTTTCCTCATCAGAAACAAAGATGGCTGTCAGAAATCACACATCCCTTCGATCAGTTAGTACAGGGGACGGCACCCTGCGGCTCTTCAGCCCCTCTGTTGGCTCCCTGAGTCTACATCCACACTAATACGTTTTCGTGTTAAACGATCTCCGTCCACTCGGCGTTTCAGCACCGTCTTCTAAAACATCTCCGTCCAGACTAACACGCCTGAAAACGAAGATCACGTGACTCTTCACGTACACTGGGCATGATGGTGCCGGTGTAAACAGGAAGTAGATTGTAACAGTAATAAAGTAGTCTTTAATAATGAAAGGTGGTGTTTGATACTTAAGATCTTCTCTAAAATCTTCCTCTATGAACTCAAACAGACACAGTTGGTGTAAAGTTGAGGTCAACACTCGTCTCCTCGGTGTCGTTGTTGTTCTCACTCGTAGCTCTGCTGGAGGCTGAAGTCTCTGTCTACTGGAGAGCAATCCATGTTTTGTTCTTTTATAGTTTATGTGTGTGGACGTCACAATAGTTGTGCGGAACAAAATAAGCATGAACAAGGAAAGGAAAGTCCTCCGTTTTGTGTCCGTCCTCCTCAAAGCCGCTAGCCGTGACTTCAGACGTCCTCCGTCGGGCTGATAACGCCGCTGGACACGCCGCCAAAATATAAAATGTTTTAATAGTTTGTCAACTAAAATGTGCGTCACATCCTATTACGTCGCTGTCAAGCTCCTTTCCCTGCAGGTGGCTAATTATGATATTATGTTGAGACGTTAAGAGCTCTCCAGGAAGCAGCGTTCCCGTGTATGTGTTTGGGGCTTTTATTGTGGAGGATGAGGCGGAAAGAGAAAAAGAGGTTCTGGTGAAGTGTGGGAGAAGTGAATAAAGTTGCTGCCGTCTTGGCGCAGATTACGGAGCCCCGTGTTTATTATTTTATTATTATCATAAAGTATAGGCGCAACATTAACCCTCGGTAAACTATCAATGGATAAATCCAAAAAAAGGAAAGTCACGGAGGAAAATAGAGTCTAATTCTGCGTGTTCGTATTGATTTGCTTTCTCTGCGATGCTGGTTTACCTGTATGCTTGACATGTGGCGAGAAATTTGCAAACAGCAAAAAATGTAATGTTGAAAGACACTTCAAGAACAAACACACAACATTTGCTGAAAAGTATCAGCTGGAGAGGAACTGCTGCAGCAAACTCTCTTCATAGGAGTTTAATATTGTTCTAACAGGTCAAATAGCAATAAAATGTCAAGAATTGTCTTTATTCTTGTTCTATATTTTCATGAATACAACAAACTATAGTTTTTGTATATATAATATAACTATATATAAAACTTTATACGCTGTGATATCAAATAGCTTTTGCAGCTCCAGATAAATTCTATTTGGTGGAAAATATGTCTCTTTGGATAGTAAAGGTTACCGACCACTGAGTTAGTACACACTTATAAATGTTATGTTTTATTGAAATACATTGAAGTTTCTGTGTGAATGTGTAAATTCTTTGGTTGTGTTTAAGTAAAAGGACATGTGTCTCTTCTGGCTACTTGTGAAATGGTTCAAAGTATTTTTTGATGTTCAGTGGATTCTTTAAATGCTGCTGGGTAATTTATGTAAAATGCTTCTTGCTTCTTGAATGTAATTATAATGTATGGGAGGAACAAACTGGAGCACCATGAGCAGGGCTGATTAGAAATAATGATCTTTAATAATTATACCTTGATTTAACCTTTTTCTAGAGCGTGACTGCAACGGCCGGTGACTCACTTATGGATTCATGGTCATTAACTAAAAGTCAAACATCCAACATAGTTTACAAGGAGATAAGCGGATGCAGAGTCTCAGGTAGGTAAATCATGCGGTTCACAAAGAAAAGGGACTGGGGCTCTTCAGGGATCCTCTAAAAAATGTGATATGTTAAAATTGCTGTTATTTCCATCTCTTAAAGTTGATATCAAACTAATTTCATAAACCTCCTTTCACCTCCCAGATGTCCCTTTAGCAGCCGGTTCAAGTCTGTTAAACCCAGACACCTGCTCCAATGCAACCTGTAGTCCGTCTTTAGTCCTCACTTCTGTCAGTTCATGTGGACCAATGGGGGTTTGCCTCGGCAACAACAGGTAAATATGTTCACTTTATATTTGTAGTAAAGTCTGAATAAATGTTTGAGTGACTGATTTAATTGAAGTGTACCACGTGGACTGAAAGAGACTTGAAACCTCTGAATACTTTCTGGATGAGATCAAGATCAAAGCAGCAGAGATATCCTGGCTCTACCCGAGTACAGTCACACTTCAAAGTCCCTGGATCCTACATTTCCCACAATGCAACCCTGTAAACATTATTACATACACATAGATGTTTATTATTTTAGACTTATTCATTATCTCAGAGTTATTAGAGTTCTCATAGTGTTTTCACAGGTGGAGTGGTACTCCCCTTTAATAAACTGATCTTTATGAGTTATTGGTGGAGTACTCTTTTAATTTCATGTCACGATTTATATTCCTCAAATGTATATGAAACTTCATCTTCAAAGGATGAAACATCTTTGTGTCTTTGGATTCTGCCTTTACAAATGAAAAGACAGTTAAAATGGTCTCTTTCCATCTCATCAGGTGTAAACCACCCATCTTTGTGTGCACTGTGACTGGGTCCACTGTCATCGATTTCCACAACAGAGTCCACTCTGTCCAGGATCGCTGTGACTACACTCTGATGAAGCCTCAAGGAAGCTCTGGTTTTGAGCTCGATGCAGGTTTCCGTGAGCGTCGCCGTAAAGACGTGTCGTTTTTGGACCACTTGATAATAACACAGTCAGGTGTAACAATGTATCTGGAACAAGGCGGAAGAGTTCGGGTGAGCTGCCACAATCCATCTAAAAACAGTGTGTTCATGGGGTCCTTTGATCAATCTGATGATCATTACAAGCCAGGAGTTACTTTGTGTTGATGTGGTGGTAGAAGTATGAAGCAGCATCAAATAGAAATACTCCAGTAAAGCTTTGTAGAATGAATTCTGTACTTGTGTTCAGTTGTTACTCTCCTCCAATGAAAAGGTGGCATACAAAGTAATCAGTGTTTTATCTCAGGATCTATTGGTGATCATATTTACTGATATGGAACCAGGACCAGTGTTTCCTTCACGTTTCCTATCTGCTGTGATGTAGGTCGGAGACCAAACACTGAATCTCGACACCACGACTCAGCTGCTTCACGGTGTGGAGCTCTCCAAGGACCAGACTGGAGTCACTGCCAAGATACCTTCCTCCAACATGACAGTCTTTTTTGATGGCAACACCGCCCATGTGTCAGGTACAGAACCCTAGATCCTATCTGGACTGAGTTTCAGAGTAAAAGCTGTGCTTATTAGGGTCAAAGTTCATTATTTTTCTCTAATTGTCTCCTGACATCAAACAGGACCAATGGAAGCTGTAGAGGGTTTGTGTGGAAACCCCACTGATCAGAGCCAGACCACCACCCTGAATGATGAGAAGAACATTGAGGATGGGTACGACTTAGTCTTAACTTGATGCACTGACTGATATTAATACATTTGTTATTCATGTCCTATCGGTTTCTAATGTAATGTGCTGTTTGTCGCCCCCTAGCTGCGACATTCAGCACAACGACACCGTCGACGGTACGATCAACTGCAACCGCTCATCTGAACAGTAAGAAGTGACCCATCTAAACACTAAACACTCCCTTCACCCTTCAAACAGCACCGAGTCATCTGCATATACATTTCTATGTGACACGACACTGTCATGTGACCAGGGATGGTTGTGGAAGGTAAACACTCATAACACTCATTCTTCCTCTCCGCACGGTTCAATCAGCTGTGATCTCCTGAGGCAGCCACCCTTCACTGCTTGTCACAACCACATTGACCCAGAGCCCTACGTAGCCGCCTGCAAAGACACTTTGTGCAAATACCCGGCGGTGGACGGTCTCAACTGCCAGTTTATGGAGGCCTACGCCAAGTCCTGCAGCCTGAAAGACGACGTCACACTGGACGACTGGAGGTCAACGGTCAACTGCTGTAAGATCCTCGTTCACTTTCTCTTATTCTGCTGCTTAGTGGATGTTTAAATTGAAGTGAGTCGAGTATAAAGAAGCAGATCAATTAAACACCCAGATGAAGTTACCTGAAAATACTCCACTGCTCCAAGACCAGTGGAGGACTTGTGGAGACTACATCACTGACTTTGTTGACATGAACGATGTTATTGTTGTTCTTGGTTGATGTGAAAGTGAAGCTCATGTGTCTGTGTGTCTGTCTGTAGCTGCTGTCCCTCAGGCCTCCTGTCTGGACCAGTACTGCAGCGATCATGAGTTCTGCGGCGAGAAGCTCGGAGAAAGAAGCTGCTTGTGTCGGGCCTTGTTTGCCTCCAAGTACAAACCAACGAACGCTTTAGGTACAGTGCAATTTTACAGACTGCAGCAAGTGGAGACATTTTTAATTTGTGCATTAATTTCTCTGCATTTTGAATTACTGCAACTGAAATTTGTTGCTTATATCGCACATTTTAAGTAACGTGCAAGAGGAGGGCAAATAAAGCCAAAGACAGAGAACATGTAACTCAAAAAGCACCTGCTGATACATCTGAAACATGCTAATCGATCCTTATGTGGTGATATTTTACATGATTGTGCTGTTGGGTGTCCAGGTGAGCCGACAGTCTGCACAGAGAACTCTGCCACTGTTAGTCTGGCTGGATGTCTGCTGCAGGACAAAGGCATCGACTACTCCGTCCTTCACCTCAATGACCCCAACTGCAAAGGCCACATGGACAACCAGACCCACATGGTGACCTTCAGCTTCGACAGCAGCAACAGCTGTGGGACCGAGGTTTCGGTGGGTTCCCTCCTCTAGTTTGTTGCTCTCAACAAGAGTAGAGAAACATGCTGTTTTTGCTCATCACTCCCAGCTCACACACAAACAGCTGAACAAGTTTTCTCTCTGATTGATGTAAGAGGAGAGACAATGCCTTGTGTTTCTGTCTCAATCTAGATGAACAACAGCCACATCCTCCACAAGAACACCATCATGACGAGGAACAGCTCAGAGAACGGAGTCATCACCCGCCACGACCAAGTATATATCGACTTCTCCTGCCTCTACACAAAGCCAGACATCAAGAGTGTGTCCTTCAGGATCAAAGACAGGTGAGTGGAGGGCGGCTGAGCTTCACCTGCTTGTTGATGTGCAGCTTGTTGTAGTTTGACACAGCTGAACTGTGTGTGTGTGTGTGTGTGTGTGTGCTCTGCAGCTCTGTGGTCCAGCACATTGTATCTGGAGTTTGGAACTACACTCTGATGATGAGCGCCTACACCGACGCCAGCCGCATGCACCTCGTCGGGCCGAGCACTGACATCCGGCTGAACCAGAAGGTCTGGGTGGAGCTGAAGACGGAGGGGCTGGACGGCAACATGGTGGCCATAGTGACCGACTCCTGCTGGACATCCGACCAGCCGTCCCCTGATGGCGGTCTGCGATACGACCTCATCATTGACGGGTGAGAAAGAACTCTTTGTTGGCGGCTTTTAAGAATCAACTGCTGATGAACTCATCGTGTCCGTTTCCCTGTTTCTGAGCAGATGCCCGAACTCAGCTCACCAGACGGTGAAGGTGAAGGGAAACGGACTGGGAACCTCCAACTTCTTCTCTTTCAACATGTTCGAGTTCTCTGGGGGAGAACGTGAAGGCTACCTGCACTGCAAACTGGAGCTGTGCCGCAAGCAGGACCAATGTGCTCCGGTAAGCAGGAGTGGATGAAATACTGCTGTACTATATAATATAAGTGTTGCTCTTTGTAAAGTCTAACATCTGACCGTCCTCTCTGTGTTACAGACCTGCGGCGGTGGCGGCAAAAGGAAGCGCAGATCTTCCAGGTCTAAAGCTGCAGATGGAAACCCAGCACTCATCTCTATGGCCTGGAGCAATTAGATGAAGACCGCCCCCCCTTTTGATCAATGACATGGAATGAACGAATTGAACTTGTTTCTAATTAATGATTTACTCTTTTATGTCAGAGGTGATTTGATTATAGGAGGATTTGGTATTTGGTATTTGAAAGTATAAACCATGAGTCATCACAGTTTTTATCTGCCTGTCTTCCTGATTTAAGCTTCGTCACAATAAGAAGCCTGAACTCTCACTGCTTGTCACATTCAGATTCAACTTTATTGTCATTGCAGAGTACAAGTACTAGGACAACGAAATGCAGTTTTAGCATCTAACCAGAAGTGCAAAAAGAAGCAGTAAAAGTTCAAATCTTGTGAAAGATTGTTTGACCTTATCGTTAATGTGAAACAATGCTGGCAGATATCGTCGTCATCTGATCCACCTGAGAGGATGGCATATGTTATTTCTGCAGTAATACAATGATTCGTGCAGATTATCATGAGATTTAAAATAGAATATAATCTTTGGTGAAATATTAGAAATGAAGTGTGAGTGAAGAACAACAATAAAAAGGGTTTAGAGGGTTTTATTCATGCACTACTTCCTGGTACTGTGGGTTCTTTTAAAATATATATCATGTGTTCTTTAACTAAATGTTACTTTAAATGCACACAGCCTGAATGACACTAAAAGAATGTGTTTTAGTGACGTGAAGCTAAAAGAACGTCGTCAGGCTCAGCTGTAGGAAGCTTTGCAGCAAGAAGAAGGTTTCCAGATGCAAATGAAGGAAAATACTGAAGTGAATGTGAAGATTAAAAAGGTGATTATCAGATTGAAGTTAAGATTGTCAGTTCAAACTGTGGCTGTAATTACACTGAGACATGCTGGTGTACAATTATTATGTTATTATTACTATGAGCATCAAAAAGACAAAAAAATAAATGAAGGGAGTGGGTAAAACAAACGAGTTTCATTCATTGATTTCATTCATCTTTTCTTTTTGTTTGAAACCATAAACCCTTGCCACCAGAACCTATCTGCTTGCTTTATATTGGTGGGGTTGCAAGTTCGATCTTCATGAGGTGCAGTGAATCTTTAAGTCTATTAACACGTGTGAAGAATACGTTAAGAGAAGAGTTGGGTTCCAGACCTGCTCGTTACCAGTGTATGTACTGTGAGGAATTAGAGTTAGAAGTGTTTGTAGTAGGATTTATAGCGCCCCTAGAGGTGGATAGTGAAATGTAGGAAGCATGTGGAATGCCACATTATGCTTGTAAAAACTGTCAAAGTATGTGAAATGTCACCAGAATACTTATCAAGTGTATAATATGTTTACAGTATGTTTACTATAGAAGTGTTGAACCATAAGAGACAATTATTGAATGTATTAATCTATAAAGAATAGTCGATAGGGACAGACAGGGATTTTAAGACAGGCATTACAGGGAACACCAGGACCAGAGCAGAGGACCTAACAGAGGGAGCAACCGACCAAAGCCAATAGGACACAACGAAGGAGGAGTCAGCTGACTGAGGCCAGGAGGAGTCAGCTGGACTTAAGCCAATAGTATTTGAGACAGACGTTTTACGAGCTATGAAAGGAGATTCAAAGGAATCGTTCTTCCACTTCATCACATTCCATCCTGCAGGTAACAAGCTTCCTGATTGGAGTGTGTGTGAACTCTTTTCCTTGGATCATATTTCTATCGATAGTGTACATAGTGTCATTCACTTTGCAATTGCTTTAACTTCTGTAAAATGAAATACCATTGATCATAATTTGAACCGAGTGTTTGTCACGGCCGGCAGACGTGAGGCTCTCCCACAGTATCGAGGGGTCCCTGAACCTCAACAGTACAACAAGTAACTTAGAAAAAGAATAGTATTAATAAACATGTAAATAGAATAAATGCTTAGATGAAATAAGTACCTGTGTAAATACTGATTCTACTTTGTCACATGCAATCCTTTTCATGTTTTTGGTTCATCTTACACTCCATCGTGTTCTTTATTCATTCCATTCATTTCATCATTTATTTATTTATTTTCTGTTTAGTTAAATATGAATATAGAGAGGATATTGTTCCTAAAATATAGATGTATAGAGGATAGTAAAATATAAATATCTAGATATTGGATGATTAGTTTAGCGTCAGAGAAGCTGCCTTGAGGGAAATTTGACAATGTTTTGATGACAGAGTGACAAAGTCACAGTTGCAGCACGCTTCAGCAGGTTGGTTCAGTATTTAATTCAACATGAAGAATTTCCTTTATATAATCATAAAGTAGAATATTTTAAATGATTCCTGACAACAAAGTACTTTTTCCATATGAAACTTCTTCTGCTTGCCTTAATTAGTGTAATCAACGTAAAAAAAAAAAAAGGTTCATATCATGTATTTGCAACCCCCCCCCCCCCACTGCAGGTTTATATTACAGAGATGATGTCCCGGCAGTGAAAGTGGAGGCTACAAGGGGTCAGAAGGGTCAAGTTTAGACCATTTCGTTCTTTGCAAATGTGAGACAAAGTATTTCTTACTTTCTCCCACCATGTTTCACCCCATTTCACACACACACACACACACACACACACACACACACACACACACACACACACACACACACACACACACACACACACACACACACACACACACACACACACACACACACACACACACACACACTCTTTCTCACTACCCCACCTGTGTGAGAAATACAGATACTACTTTGACTTTGACGGGAACCTTTTAAAACTCCGCCCACACTTAGCAGGAGAAACATACAGAACGGTTGCTTGGGAGTCCGACCAACATTACACTCTGCAGATACATTCAACACAGCAGCTTACTGTAGGACAACATGAGCAACAGAAGCAAAAGGATAACAGCCCCGAGGCTCTGGAGCACATCCTTGATCACGACAGTGAAATAGAGGAGGATGTGTCTGAAGATGAAGACCATCTTGAGGTCAATTCAGATTATAATGGTGCTGATTATCAACCATCAGATGAGGAAACTGATATACCTGTTCCTCCAAGAGAGACATTCGTGTCAAACTATTGTGAAATACAGCAGTCATCCTCACCCAATACACCCAATACACGTCAGCCAAGACTGTCTGCCGAAAATATTATAAAGACAGAGACAACATGTATTTGCACAAAGCACACCGTGACGACATGTCACTGGTGTGCTGTGTAGACAGACACACACACACACACACACACACACACACACACACACCTCGTTCATTGTGCTCATCTCTTGTTCATTTTTAATTAAACATAATTAACGTCTCTCGTCAATGACAGCCAGGATTATAGCAAACAATGGATATCCGCGGCCCCAAATGGGCCCCAAACATGCCATCCCCTTGGGGCTAAGCCCCTCCCCCTTTCTTTGAATCATAGAAACGCCCCTATGTGTATGTATAGTAGGGCTGCAACAACGAATCGATCAAATTCGATTATTAAAAGAGTTGGCAACGAATTTCATTATCGATTCGTTGTGTCGCGCGACTATTACGCCACTCAATAAGTCGCGGAGATGTTTGAGTATAAAAATAAAGTTGAGTTGAGCGCAGAGCGGAGGTAGAGGAAAGACCACCGGAGACCCGTAAACATGTTGGAGCCCTTGATGAGGAGGAAGGGAGTTCAACAGCAGGGTAAGTCACTACAGAATCCTACTTTTGTTCCGTTTTGAAGTGAGGAACTAGGCGCGTTCGATGTGCGGATCCGCCCGGTGTCCGCAGCGAATCCGCTGTTTGACGGTGCGCGATCCGTAGGCGGGGCGTATCCGGCGCGCATGGCCGAACCGAGTGGACAGTACGGCGGATCAGCCGACCTGAGGGCGGATCAGCCGACCTGAGGGCGGATCCGCCCCGGAGTCGACTGCTATCAGTGACGTAACGTCCCTCCAGTAGCTCTTCTGGTGCCGGTGTTTACTCGTTATCCAGCTTCACAAGCATGACAAGTTAGCGTTAGCTCGTTAATAACAGTAGTAAAGCAGGACTAAAGACACGCTTTCATTCACTCGCCTTTTTTGGCCCATTCATTTTTCAATCTGTTGTCATGTATATATATTCTGTGCTTTGTCCCATATCGGTTATTGTTGACAAATATATTTGTGTGTGTTGTACTTTTTAATTTCATTTTAAAGTTCTTTTATAGCACTTGGTCATCTTAAACTGTGTTTAAATGTGGTGTATAAATGAACTTAACTTGCACTTACTACAATGATGGTAATAATTTAATGAATAAGCTTCAAGTGAACTTGAGTGTGTGTGTGTCTGTGTGTGTGTGTGAGTGTGTGTGAGTGTGTGTGAGTGAGAGTTTGTGCGTATGTGAGTGTAGTGTAGTGTAGAGAACAAGTTCTGACGTTCAAACAAATCCTTTATTTTTTATAAATGATTTATTGTTCTGACAGCTCAGGTCCCTTTAAACAAAAATATACATCTTTTTGTGCACTTTATTTAAAAAAATCCTATATAATTGGCAGATGTAAAGCATAAAGCAAACTGTTTTTGAATAAAGGGTTGGAAATTAATGCTTTTTTTTTTTTTTTTATCCGATTCATCGATTAATCGTAAAAATAATCGACAGATTAATCGACTATTAAAATAATCGTTAGTTGCAGCCCTAGTGTATATACATGCGTGTGTATGTGTATATAAGTGTATAATATATATACATATACGTATGTGTATATATGCAGTGAAGATACATTTTTCAAGATACAAACATAAATGGATTAAATGGTAAAAAACTAATTTAATGAATTAATCCAGCAGTTTAATCTTTGTTTAATTTAAGGAGGAACTTTATTCTCTTTACTGACATCAAGACTTCATGACGCGTATTTGAATAACTGGTATTTTAGCAACGACTCCACCTCTGTTTGAACTAGTGTGTGTGTGTGTGTGTGTGTGTGTGTGTGTGTGTGTGTGTTTCTGTGTGTGTGTGTGTGTGTGTGTGTGTGTGTGTGTGTGTGTGTGTGTGTGTGTGTTCAGCAGGTGTGGTGCTGCTGCAGGTTGAAGTCTCACTTTTAGAGTTGAAGATGGACGACTGAAGTTCAACAGGACAGAAACAGAAGAAGAAGAAATGAGATTTAAATAAAAGGAAATCAAAGTTCTGGACAGAAAGCGTCATCGCTACAGTCAGGTGCTGTTAAACTGTTTCATTCTTTATATCTTTATTATTCGTCTGTTTACAAAAAACACAACGGACACGTTCACTGCTCCAGCTCTTCTTCTCTTTCTTTATTCCTTTAGTCCTTTAGTTTCCTTCCTTCTTTACTTCTCTTTCTTTCCACCTTTCTTCTCGTCTTCCACCTCTTTTTTCCATTTCTTCTTCCAAACGTTCCTTTTTAAAATGTATTTCATCGTTCCATTTCTGTTATACTTCTACGTCACTACCGTTCTGTTTTTATTCGGTTCACTCTTACTTCACACTTCCTGCCCGGTGTTCAGTTTATGTGACGTGTTGTTTGGTTGTTTGACTCTTTGATTGATTTAACACGAGATGGAACCCGACACGATACGCCTGTAAACCTTCGGCTCTTCTTCCAGTTGAAACGTGTTTGTCAGACACATTTCCAGTATCTGGTCTCTGTGTGAAGATAAAAACACTTTAACAGTTTAGAGATTCTGTTCATCGTGAAGAGAACGAGAGCTTCTTCATCTGGTGCCAACGTTCAGGTCCAACACAGGAAGTGAGTTCATGGAGGTGTGAAGTGACGGTGAGGTCATTGTTTTAGGATCTGACTCGTCCCCTCTGACCAAAGGTGACCGGCCTTTTGGGGTCGATGCCCGTCGGCTCTGGAACTCTCTGAGATGTTTCACTCTTGGTTCAACCGTGTAAAGAGAGTTTATCATTATGATTATTATTAAAGGAACAGTAGTGATGTTTAGAAGTGAGGCTGTTTGAGGTACTTCTACATACTCAGAGTATTACTACAGTAGATGGAGTAAATCAATGTACTGCTGTATTTTAGACTCCGAACAGAATAAATAGTGTAATGTTTTGTAGTGTAATGTTTTGTAGTGTAATGTTTTGTAGTGTAGTGTTTTGTAGTGTAGTGTTTTGTAGTGTAGTGTTTTGTAGTGTAATGTTTTGTCGTGTAATGTTTTGTAGTGTAGTGTTTTGTAGTGTAATGTTTTGTAGTGTAATGTTTTGTAGTGTAGTGTAGTGTAGTGTTTTGTAGTGTAATGTTTTGTAGTGTAGTGTGTTGTAGTGTAATGTTTTGTAGTGTAGTGTTTTGTAGTGTAGTGTTTTGTAGTGTAATGTTTTGTAGTGTAGTGTTTTGTAGTGTAGTGTTTTGTAGTGTAGTGTTTTGTAGTGTAGTGTTTTGTAGTGTAATGTTTTGTAGTGTAATGTTTTGTAGTGTAGTGTTTTGTAGTGTAGTGTTTTGTAGTGTAGTGTTTTGTAGTGTAATGTTTTGTAGTGTAGTGTAGTGTAGTGTTTTGTAGTGTAGTGTTTTGTAGTGTAATGTTTTGTAGTGTAATGTTTTGTAGTGTAGTGTAGTGTAGTGTAGTGTTTTGTAGTGTAATGTTTTGTAGTGTAGTGTAGTGTTGTGTTTTGTAGTGTAATGTTTTGTAGTGTAGTGTTTTGTAGTGTAGTGTTTTGTAGTGTAGTGTAGTGTTGTGTTTTGTAGTGTAGTGTTTTGTAGTGTAATGTTTTGTAGTGTAGTGTTTTGTAGTGTAATGTTTTGTAGTGTAATGTTTTGTAGTGTAGTGTTTTGTAGTGTAATGTTTTGTAGTGTAGTGTTTTGTAGTGTAGTGTTTTGTAGTGTAATGTTTTGTAGTGTAGTGTTTTGTAGTGTAATGTTTTGTAGTGTAATGTTTTGTAGTGTAGTGTTTTGTAGTGTAATGTTTTGTAGTGTAATGTTTTGTAGTGTAATGTTTTGTAGTGTAGTGTTTTGTAGTGTAATGTTTTGTAGTGTAGTGTTTTGTAGTGTAATGTTTTGTAGTGTAATGTTTTGTAGTGTAGTGTTTTGTAGTGTAATGTTTTGTAGTGTAATGTTTTGTAGTGTAGTGTGTTGTAGTGTAATGTTTTGTAGTGTAATGTTTTGTAGTGTAGTGTAATGTTTTGTAGTGTAATGTGTTGTAGTGTAATGTTTTGTAGTGTAGTGTAATGTTTTGTAGTGTAATGTTTTGTAGTGTAATGTTTTGTAGTGTAATGTTTTGTAGTGTAATGTGTTGTAGTGTAATGTTTTGTAGTGTAATGTTTTGTAGTGTAATGTTTTGTAGTGTAATGTTTTGTAGTGTAATGTTTTGTAGTGTAATGTTTTGTAGTGTAGTGTTTTGTAGTGTAATGTTTTGTAGTGTAATGTTTTGTAGTGTAGTGTAATGTTTTGTAGTGTAGTGTGTTGTAGTGTAATGTTTTGTAGTGTAATGTTTTGTAGTGTAATGTTTTGTAGTGTAATGTTTTGTAGTGTAGTGTTTTGTAGTGTAATGTTTTGTAGTGTAGTGTTTTGTAGTGTAGTGTGTTGTAGTGTAGTGTGTTGTAGTGTAGTGTTTTGTAGTGTAATGTTTTGTAGTGTAGTGTGTTGTAGTGTAGTGTGTTGTAGTGTAGTGTTTTGTAGTGTAATGTTTTGTAGTGTAGTGTGTTGTAGTGTAGTGTTTTGTAGTGTAATGTTTTGTAGTGTAGTGTGTTGTAGTGTAGTGTGTTGTAGTGTAGTGTTTTGTAGTGTAGTGTAATGTTTTGTAGTGTAATGAGCACACTTGTGATTCTAGTGTTTGTTGTTTCTCTTTAGGGGGCCGGAGAGATGATCAATGAAGCTGCTTTGGCCATGGAGTACGGAGCTTCCTGTGAGGACATCGCCAGAGTCTGCCACGCCCACCCTGTATGTCCACACACACACACACACACACACACACACACACACACACACACACACACACACACACACACACACACACACACACACACACACACCTCAATATTTAGAGTTTCTCATTATAACACAGGATCTTTTGTTCAACACAGTGGCAGAAATGTGCTTCCATAGCTCATAATAAAAAGACAAGAAATATAACCAGTTAATACACAACCAGAAAACTCAACTCTCCCTCTCCTCCTCTCTCCTCTTCTTCCTCTCTCCTCCTCCTCCTCCTCCTCCTCTTCCTCCTCCCCCCCAGACGGTGTCGGAGGCCTTCAGAGAAGCGAACCTCGCCGCCTCCTTCGGCAAAGCGATCAACTTCTGATCTCCTGCCGTCTCACCTTCAGTGTACATAACAAGAGAAGGAAGCAGGAAGCAGGAAGCAGGAAGCTTCATCCAGACCCAGCGGATCCTCTGTGTTCATCCAAACTGTCCCACATTTATATCTCATCTTATTTAAATGTTCTCAATAAAACCACAACGGAGGGTCGACCACATAGTTTAAAGAGCGTATATTCATTTACAGGACACAGAGGTATAAATATTATATTATATTGTGTCTGGGCGGCTTTCTCTTGTAAAGGAAGTTTTTTTTTGGTGTTTTTTACAGATTTTAACACCACAAATATGACGCGTGATCACAGCAGGAAACGTTTAAAGTTTAAAGGTGAAATCAAATGTTGAGCTTCAGTCTGAATCACAGCAGCTGTTTATAGATATAAAATATATATTAAATATGAAAACAAGAAACGCAGAAGAAGCTTTCTAAAAAGAAATGGAGACTATTAAGTATTTTAAACCTCTTTTAAATAATTTGTTCCCCCAAAATCAATACTTTTAATCAACTTAAATTGAACAAGTTGCGTCCCATTGAGGAAACGGTCAAATATAAAAGCTGCAGATGAAACAAAATCCTGATTTTAACTAAGTGCACCTTGAGTTTGAGGATTATTTCTGATTTGATTTAAAGTTGAGAATTGAACTGAAGGAACAAAATGAGGATTAAGATTTTAATAGTTCAGCTCATTTATTAATGAAACACAGTATTTGGACTCTTTAAAGGTTCCATGTGGAGTTTTTAACCCTTTATTGGCGCCATGGAGCCCGTTCGGAGCTGATTTTAAGGAGGCCGTGAGACGCCAAGATTAAAATCCGTGAAGAAGACGACGAGCTGGCGAACAGTTCAGAACTTAAAATCTGCTCTTTTAAACGCTCTACAGGGAACCTTTAAGATCAACAAGCTGCTGAGACGTCATGAAGCTCAGCGTTGATTCACCTGAAAGGAGGCGTGACTCCTGCTCTGATTGCTGCGCTGTGATTGGCTCTGGCCTGCTCTCGTTTATCTCATCAACTAATCAAATAAAATGCAGTTTAACGAAACCTCAGAGTGGAACTTTGATTTACTGACGTCGTTGACTGATTTACTTTTGTGAGTTCTCTTCAGTAAAAGTAATAAAACAAATAGTCTACAATACAAACCCACTCAAAGTGTTATTGTATGAATATAGATGTGTAAGTATGTGCAGGGGCGTCGTTAGGCCTATTTTAGGGGGGCTGAAGCTATGAACTGTCTGAAACAATGGATATCCGCGGCCCCAAAAAAAATTGCTGCGCTCTACGCGCGCAAACATGCCATCCCCTTGGGGCTAAGCCCCTCCCCCTTTCTTTGAATCATAGAAACGCCCCTGGGCGTAACAATGACAAACTAAATGTTTTGACAAACATTAATTTGTTCGACCTGAATACTTTTCTCCTTTAGAAGTACATAATGTTCTAAGAACAAAGGTTTGCTTTTTGTTTGTCACAGACCTGTTTTAAAGCGCCTGAAGCGCCTCAGAATGCTGAGGAACCTGTTCACTGGTTTTACTCCAATCACACCACGTGAATGATCCAATAACAGCCTCACAGGGAGCTCAGACGTGTTGGAATGATTTGTGTAACTAACAATAATAACTGATCTTGTGGCAACATTCAAACCTCACGTCATCATCGCGCCCTCTGACCCGCAGCAGAGAGGCTGTCAGCTCTCACTGACTGCGACTCATTGAGCTTGATTTTGAGTGAGCGGGTCAATATGACCCTGAACATCAGAGGTGTCTCATCTCCATGTATCAACATCACCCCATGAAAAAAATAAAGTTTCAAAATGTAAAAAGAATTTAGAAAAAAGACATGTTATGGTAGACGAATGCAATTCATATCTAGGTCTTTCCAATGTACCTAAAGAAAATAGTTTGAACATGTATTTGTCATGAAAACGAGTGAGTTATCCTAATTGAACTCTGATCTATGGAGGGGTGAATAACTCCATTCCACTAAATACTGATTGAATTGTTAGTAATGGTGTTGGTGATGAGGTACAATCTATATTTATTTGGATTTTTTGGTTTCTGATAACTTTTGGATGATTAAACATGGGAACATCATTGCTGTACCTGAGAAACGAACATAACAGGAAGGTTGCAACCTCCAAGTAGGTTTTTACAAACATATTTGTTGCATAACGGTCACAATAAACATAGTAAGAGAAAAGAAAAACACATCATAGGATGGGATGTGCCTTTTTACATCAACATGCATCAAGAAGATCAGTTTCATCTCACAAAAATACCCTGATCTTCATAATTAGAGCAAAATGTGCAGCATTGAAAACAAAACAAAAACGGAGAAAACACAAATTTAGGTAAATATAAAATAAAAATGGTTAAAATACACATTATTTGAACTGCTGAGAAAGCAGGAGGTTTACAGTACTCTCATGAAAGTGAAGCCCAGCGCGCTCAGAATCGCTCCGGTGCCGCTCTACAACTCCTTCAGTGACGTCCATCGCTTCATAGAAACACTGGGATCAGCGCTCACTGCCAGCAGCCAATGAACGAGGAGCATATTTAATCCACTGACACACTTGTGAAACCTTTAAAACAGTGGATGCATTTTATTTTTTACTTGAAAAACAATGTAAACCTCGTTATCTTAGCCGGCACTGTGGAACAACGGTCTGTCCTGTTTTTATGTCTTTGTTAACATGCATCTGTGGGAATTAAATAGTTAACTCCACCAATTAAAACAAAGTTAAAAAGTATAAAAGTATTCATAGTAATTATGTATTTGTACTTCCGGAGGATTGTTAATGCAGGACCTTTACTTGAAGGTGGAGGAATGATAAAAGAGGAGCGATCACAATCAGGGGAACACGTTCAACTTAATGACATGAATTTATACAAACTCTTTCAGGAACAGCTGATCCGTTTGTTAGTTTTCTGCTCCAACATTTTAACCTGCATGCTGAAGCCTCCCTAAAATGTTCTTCAGCCCCCCCAAATAATTTGGCAATATTGGATTAAAAAAATTAAAATATATATATATTTTTATTTTGGTGATGTCATTAAATTAAACTATTGTTTCTGTTAGAGTCAAAAATCTAAATGACTAATTATAATATGTGTGCTCACAAAGTCTGGTGTCCTCACGTGAACTTTATGGCCTGCGTCCTCATGTGAATGTGTGTGTGTGAACTTACTCTGACATTAGGTTCTACAGCGTCTGGGAAAGAAAGCGTTCTCAGCCTGTAAATGATAATAAGGAAGATAGACACAGAGTTGTTTTGAGAAAGAGACCTTTGTGCCAGAGCAGATGCTCAAGTAAAGTTCTCTTCCCAGACTACATGGCGTGGACGCCATTTTGTGTGTGTGTGTGTCACCTCATTGTAAACCAATCCTGTGCCAGCCATTGCATGTTGTTTACTCAGTATAAATATCAGAAGCTCAGAGTCAGAACTCCGAGCGGCCTTGATGCATATCCTGATGTGAATCAACTCTGTCTCCTTCTTGCAAGAATAAATGTCCTGTGATTAATGATTTTCCATCGGTCTCGAGTGAATTTTTCTAACAGTTTCTCACATGAACAAGTTATTTATAACTCTAACATACTACATATGTGCGTGCGTTCTGGTTTGTATGTTTTCTCCCCTTCAAATTACAATCCAATAGCCATCATCATACTTAACGATATAAACCCCGGGCACTAGGACCTTGGGGAGGCTGCTGCGCTGGCTTTCTCACTCTGCCAAGTAACGTCTCTCGTCAATGACAGCAGCATTATAGCAAACAATGGATATCCACGGCCCCAAATGGGCCCCAAACATGCCATCCCCTTGGGGCTAAGCCCCTCCCCCTTTCTTTGAATCATAGAAACGCCCTTGGGTGTAACAATGACAAACTAAATGTTTTGACAAACATTAATTTATTCTCCTTTAGAAGTACATAATGTTCTAAGAACAAAGGTTTGCTTTTTGTTTGTCACAGACCTGTTTTAAAGCGCCTGAAGCGCCTCAGAATGCTGAGGAACCTGTTCACTGGTTTTACTCCAATCACACCACGTGATTGATCCAATAACAGCCTCACAGGGAGCTCAGACGTGTTGGAATGATTTGTGTAACTAACAATAATAACTGATCTTGTGGCAACATTCAAACCTCACGTCATCATCATCGCGCCCTCTGACCCGCAGCAGAGAGGCTGTCAGCTCTCACTGACTGCGACTCATTGAGCTTGATTTTGAGTGAGCGGGTCAATATGACCCTGAACATCAGAGGTGTCTCATCTCTATGTATCAACATCACCCCATGAAAAAAATAAAGTTTCAAAATGTAAAAAGAATTTAGTTATGGTAGACGAATGCAATTCATATCTAGGTCTTTCCCATGTACCTAAAGAAAATAGTTTGAACATGTATTTGTCATGAAAACGAGTGAGTTATCCTAATTGAACTCTGATCTATGGAGGGGTGAATAACTCCATTCCACTAAATACTGATTGAATTGTTAGTAATGGTGTTGGTGATGAGGTACAATCTATATTTATTTGGATTTTTTGGTTTCTGATAACTTTTGGATGATTAAACATGGGAACATCATTGCTGTACCTGAGAAACGAACATAACAGGAAGGTTGCAACCTCCAAGTAGGTTTTTACAAACATATTTGGTGCATAACGGTCACAATAAACATAGTAAGAGAAAAGAAAAACACATCATAGGATGGGATGTGCCTTTTTACGTCAACATGCATCAAGAAGATCAGTTTCATCTCACAAAAATACCCTGATCTTCATAATTAGAGCAAAATGTGCAGCATTGGAAACAAAACAAAAACGGAGAAAACACAAATTTAGGTATATATAAAATAAAAATGGTTAAAATACACATTATTTGAACTGCTGAGAAAGCAGGAGGTTTACAGTACTCTCATGAAAGTGAAGCCCAGCGCGCTCAGAATCGCTCCGGTGCCGCTCTACAACTCCTTCAGTGACGTCCATCGCTTCATAGAAACACTGGGATCAGCGCTCACTGCCAGCAGCCAATGAACGAGGAGCATATTTAATCCACTGACACACTTGTGAAACCTTTAAAACAGTGGATGCATTTTATTTTTTACTTGAAAAACAATGTAAACCTCGTTATCTTAGCCGGCACTGTGGAACAACGGTCTGTCCTGTTTTTATGTCTTTGTTAACATGCATCTGTGGGAATTAAATAGTTTACTCCACCAATTAAAACAAAGTTAAAAAGTATAAAAGTATTCATAGTAATTATGTATTTGTACTTCCGGAGGATTGTTAATGCAGGACCTTTACTTGAAGGTGGAGGAATGATAAAAGAGGAGCGATCACAATCAGGGGAACACGTTCAACTTAATGACATGAATTTATACAAACTCTTTCAGGAACAGCTGATCCGTTTGTTAGTTTTCTGCTCCAACATTTTAACCTGCATGCTGAAGCCCCCCTAAAATGTTCTTCAGCCCCCCCAAATAATTTGGCAATATTGGATTAAAAAAATTTAAATATATATCTATTTTTATTTTGGTGATGTCATTAAATTAAACTATTGTTTCTGTTAGAGTCAAAAATCTAAATGACTAATTATAATATGTGTGCTCACAAAGTCTGGTGTCCTCACGTGAACTTTATGGCCTGCGTCCACATGTGAATGTGTGTGTGTGAACTTACTCTGACATTAGGTTCTACAGCGTCTGGGAAAGAAAGCGTTCTCAGCCTGTAAATGATAATAAGGAAGATAGACACAGAGTTGTTTTGAGAAAGAGACCTTTGTGCCAGAGCAGATGCTCAAGTAAAGTTCTCTTCCCAGACTACATGGTGTGGACGCCATTTTGTGTGTGTGTGTGTCACCTCATTGTAAACCAATCCTGTGCCAGCCATTGCATGTTGTTTACTCAGTATAAATATCAGAAGCCCTTGGGTGTAACAATGACAAACTAAATGTTTTGACAAACATTAATTTGTTCGACCTGAATGCTTTTCTCCTTTAGAAGTACATAATGTTCTAAGAACAAAGGTTTGCTTTTTGTTTGTCACAAACCTGTTTTAAAGCGCCTGAAGCGCCTCAGAATAATGAGGAACCTGTTCACTGGTTTTACTCCAATCACACCACGTGAATGATCCAATAACAGCCTCACAGGGAGCTCAGACGTGTTGGAATGATTTGTGTAACTAACAATAATAACTGATCTTGTGGCAACTTTCAAATATCATTATCATATCTCGCTTCAGTCCATGAAGAAAAGAGAGCATGCACATGTGTAGGATAATAATAGATCAAGTTTTAAGTTAAATTAAAGCCTTTGATCGACATGTGAAGGTGGAGGACAGACGTAGGACGCCAAAGAAAACAATCACACACGTACAGAAGCTCTGACCCACGTGTTCAAATAGTTTGCAGAACGGAAAATGTTGACGCAGATGGTGAGGTGGTGAAATGAAGCCAGATTGTATGACTATGCTTCTCACCATTTAATGTTTACTTCATATCAAACGTTAATTATAGATCCACCTTATCATAAACATTCAAACCAGCAGTGTTATTAGGGCCCGAGCAACCGACGTCGGGCCGCGAAGGCCCTATTGAAATTCAAATACACATAGTACATCGGGCGCACGTTTGTGATGAAAGGTTTTCAAATTCGTGAGTTTTCATAGAAGAACCTTGACGTGGCGTGGCGGCCATTTTGTGCGGGAGGATGCGAGGGCCCGTTCATCGCTGCTCGCGGCTTTGATTTGTACTTATAGTGAGCACCTTTCAGTTTGAAAAGACACAAGCCAACTCTGATGTTAAATCAAAGTCTGCTCATTAATTCATCAGTGTTTTCTCACCATTGCATTGACAAAGAGGATAACTAACTTATGAAATCATTACCGCTGGTAGAAATCCAAGATGACATCAAACGGCATGAACATGTTTTAGAACAGAGAACACGAAGACGAAGAAGAGCTTCTTCTGGGTTCTCATAGCACACTAATACAACGGAATGCTTTATTCATGTTGTCTTCAGTCACATAATACAACGGAGGCTCTGAATCATTTCCATGAACACAGAAATGTCCAGTAACGCCCGCATCATGTCTGTTCCTCTCAATTCAGGACGAACACGTTGTAAGAACTGGGTCTTGGATTTTTTGCCATTTCTTTCTGAATTCTCTTGTGAATTTGGTCCAACTGGTGCAACTAATTTTGCACATTAAAAAACTGGACTTTCTCGATGAAAAGTATTAAGATACAATGTTAAGTCTGTCCTCCATGTTCACATGTCGATCAAGGGCGTCATACTGAAACACATCTACCATTAAAACCAACAACAATTCCCCCAGTGCATCTCAAAGCAACGTGTTATTAAGTTATTAATAAGACAAGCAAGTTACACAACAGACATGAAGCCGGTTTGAGGAGTTTTAGATAATAAGTCTTAATGGGCGTGATGAGAATGATCAGCATAAATAGAGATGTAATAGAGAAACTTTAGACACATCTCCCCGAGAGAAGAAACGTCCCAGAGCGGCTCATCACTGACCTCCATCTGCAGAGCTCCATCTCCCTGCTGCTCCACTCGACCTCCAGACGGTAAGACCAGCTGCACGCTCCTCCTCTCTGCCTGACTTCATGTCGACGACGCTACTGCACTATCAAGATGCATCATGGTACCTCTGTATGTAGACAGGAACATGTCTGTTGAATGTGCAGTGACTTCAGGGAAAACATAGAAGGAAACTGCACTGCTCATTGAAATGATTTGGAAAGTGTTTGTGTCACATCTTTTAGGTTATTTTTTTTTACTTTCAAAGTCCACATTTTATTCCTGTTATTTAAATTCCTTATTCTGCACCAAATGTTGAGTCTTTTATCTCCAACACTGTAGAATAACCTCCACTCAGTATGATTTTAAAAGCTGCCAGTAGAGGATTCTTATTACTCTGCTCTCATGCTGTTCCTCTTTATTGTGTTTCTCTTCATTTGATGATTCATTCTTGTTATATTTTACGGTGAAACTCAAGTTCCTTGTGACATCAACCACTTTTCAGTTTCCTCATTGCCTATAAGTTTGACGCACAGATGCAAAATGTGTTGATTGGATGATGAAAGTAAAAATGTAATATCCTTTATTTCCAAATAAATAAAAGAAGGTGTTTTTCGTGTCACTACATGAACTGTTTCTCTCACAGCTCTCCGACAGTTTACTGCTGCTTCTCCATCATGAAGCCAGGTGCTCTGCTCCTCCTGCTGGCAGGTAAGCAGCCAGTGCTTTAGAATACAACCTTTATTTTGAAAGACTTTTGATGAAATCAATTTCAAAGTAAAATCCTCTTTGGATGCTGTGTCACTGTTTGTGTTTAATGCCCCCGCAGTGATGGCAGCTTTTTAAATTCTGCCTTCAACCCAGATTTGTACTTGAATGATTCTTTTAAAACACGTGCTCGTCCATGAAATCAATATAACTCAATAAGATGCTTTTAATTAACACAAGTAAGTTAAGTTGGGACAATTTAGTTTGATAGATTCAGTTGTTTATAAAGGACTTAACCTTAATCTACTTACACTTATGAATTAAATAATGGATTCAGATTACCGTAGTAACACACACTGAAAGAAAAATATTGATTTCATTAATTTCATCTTTTACACCCAGAATTCATTTTAAGTCAGAAGTGTGAGTTATGAAAGAACTGTATTCATTAATATATGATATTCTTTTCCTTCACATTCACGCTGTAGTTGCTGCCAGCCAGGTTGACCTCTACCTGTCTCAAGTAAGACTTACTAGTCCTGGTGGAGAGGTGGACATCAGCGCGTGTCCCATCACCTTTTATGGACGCTCATTCTCAATGATGGAAGTGAGTAAAATGAAACCATGTTACTGTTATTATCTAACAGACAGTTCAATGAGAGGTTTCACATCACTGTCATCTGTTGTCTTTACCTCGAACATTACACCAGAATTTAGTTTGTGATTATATTCTGGTTATTAATCTGCCAAATGAAATAGAAATAGTAAAAGTACAACATCTGCCTGTAGTGGAGTATTACTATAAAGTAGCTGAAAATACTCAAATACAAGTACCTCAAAGTTGTAGTTAAGAACAGGACTAACCTGCATCTCATTCCCTCATCAGCCTCTCACAGTCGGCTCACATACGAGTGATTCATTACAGAAGCTGCATCACTAAAATAGTTTCAGTCAGCTGAACGTAATAAAATGTGTCATTTCATAAATGAAGAATAAAGTCTCAAGGAATGAAAGACGCATGAATAAATATTGTGTGCTTGTGTTTAAATGGAGAACTTCCTGTTGTTATTAAACTCAACACAACAAAGTGAGTTACTGAAACAACAGAAGGCAGCGCTGCACTGAGTCAACAAACATTGGTCCTGTTGACATAGAAACTGTTCCTATATGACAATGACCTCATCGTAGGGCCCATGAGGCTGTAGTATGATGTCTGGTCATGGTGTCTCTGTATATCATCATAATAATAATAATAATAATGTCCTCTAAATATGATCATTGGCTTCCCTTATGAGTATTTTCACACTGTAGGGCTCAACGAGGTCGTTGTCTATTCACACTATTGTTTCCTCATTATTTCTGTCCTCAGTTTATTGATTTGTTTCACATTACTCTGTTTGGCCTTCATGTTTGTGAGTATTACAGCTGACGTACTTTAGTTATTATTTTGTTATTGATCTTAATTTGTGATTTCACATCTTTTCTTGTGTTTTAGTTGTTTCAGTACATGTTTGCATTTATTTTTCTCACGGTCATGTCTTCGAGGTGTTTGAGGGGCAGTACTCACAGGTCACGTGACACAGGTCATGTGACCCGTGGAGTTTTAAATTTGAACACCTGTATTCATCACGCCTCAAACCCTGATGAAGATGTTGAGTTGAAACGCGTTGGACATCTGTGATTTATTTAAGGATCAGATGTTTTATTTGTACTAAAACAACAGTCTGTTGTGTGATCAATATCAAATGTCATAGTTCTTTCTAGACATTATGAAGAAATAACAGATTATGAAGTGTTAAATAATTATAGACAATAAAGACCTCCATGATAGAACCAATAAACATAATTGATGTTGCAGAGCATATTAACGATTGCTCTACTGGTCATCATCTCCTGACCTTTCACATTTGTTCTCTCACCAAATATTACCCACAAATCTCCAAATGAGCCACCAGTTCACTGTGAACTTCACTTCCTTCTCTCGAATGATAAACAGCTCATAAGGTTCAAACAACGTGAGATGAGAAAGATGTTTTATTATTATTGGTTTGAGAAAAACAAACACCACTAACAGTTAAAATGGTTCAATATGTGTTACTAACATTTAATGAGATGAGATGATTATGAGTCAAAGTCTTTAAAAGATGAATATTGTTGTTACTTCATGAATGTTGTTTCTCTTTTTGCAGGTGAAGTTCAATTCAGATTCATCTGTTGCAGCTTGTTTCAAAGATGTCCCAAATGAAGCGTCACAAGACTGTGTGTTGTTGGAGAACGGAGATGGATCAGACCGGGCGTTTGTTTACATAGCCAGTCTTACACTAGTTCCTGAATCAGTTGTTCATGCAGCTCTGCCAAACATAAAAACCACATCACCTTGCTATGTGTTCATGAACTTCATAACAGCTACGAGCCAAAAAGTAAGTCCTCATCAGTTCCATGTCTTTACATTGATGGTCTTTTGTAAATCGTGAACATTTCAAAGGGAACGTCAAATCAAAGTTTATTTCTGAAATATTTTGGAGACATTTCCTAATATTCTGTCTCTTGTCTGTTTGTGCTTTCAGTTTGCTTTTGCATTCATCAACTTTGGTCCACAAGCAGTTCTCTTTTTACTGAGTCATGGTGCTTACACACCTGATCCTATAGTAAGTATATATGAGCTGTAGCTGTGTTACTATGTCAACTTATGAACTTAAACTATTGTGCTTTATAGCGAGTGAAGTTGATGCTGACCTTCAGCCAGAAGAGTAGAGTCTGTTCCTCTGGTGTTTTAGTTCCAGTTGAGTCTGAAGAATCCTCAAAGACTCTTCTGAACATCTGGAGTTAAAACATTTCATCTGCAGACGGACAAAGAAAACATTTGGTTCTTTTTCCTCATCAGAAACAAAGATGGCTGTCAGAAATCACACATCCCTTCGATCAGTTAGTACAGGGGACGGCACCCTGCGGCTCTTCAGCCCCTCTGTTGGCTCCCTGAGTCTACATCCACACTAATACGTTTTCGTGTTAAACGATCTCCGTCCACTCGGCGTTTCAGCACCGTCTTCTAAAACATCTCCGTCCAGACTAACACGCCTGAAAACGAAGATCACGTGACTCTTCACGTACACTGGGCATGATGGTGCCGGTGTAAACAGGAAGTAGATTGTAACAGTAATAAAGTAGTCTTTAATAATGAAAGGTGGTGTTTGATACTTAAGATCTTCTCTAAAATCTTCCTCTATGAACTCAAACAGACACAGTTGGTGTAAAGTTGAGGTCAACACTCGTCTCCTCGGTGTCGTTGTTGTTCTCACTCGTAGCTCTGCTGGAGGCTGAAGTCTCTGTCTACTGGAGAGCAATCCATGTTTTGTTCTTTTATAGTTTATGTGTGTGGACGTCACAATAGTTGTGCGGAACAAAATAAGCATGAACAAGGAAAGGAAAGTCCTCCGTTTTGTGTCCGTCCTCCTCAAAGCCGCTAGCCGTGACTTCAGACGTCCTCCGTCGGGCTGATAACGCCGCTGGACACGCCGCCAAAATATAAAATGTTTTAATAGTTTGTCAACTAAAATGTGCGTCACATCCTATTACGTCGCTGTCAAGCTCCTTTCCCTGCAGGTGGCTAATTATGATATTATGTTGAGACGTTAAGAGCTCTCCAGGAAGCAGCGTTCCCGTGTATGTGTTTGGGGCTTTTATTGTGGAGGATGAGGCGGAAGGAGAAAAAGAGGTTCTGGTGAAGTGTGGGAGAAGTGAATAAAGTTGCTGCCGTCTTGGCGCAGATTACGGAGCCCCGTGTTTATTATTTTATTATTATCATAAAGTATAGGCGCAACATTAACCCTCGGTAAACTATCAATGGATAAATCCAAAAAAAGGAAAGTCACGGAGGAAAATAGAGTCTAATTCTGCGTGTTCGTATTGATTTGCTTTCTCTGCGATGCTGGTTTACCTGTATGCTTGACATGTGGCGAGAAATTTGCAAACAGCAAAAAATGTAATGTTGAAAGACACTTCAAGAACAAACACACAACATTTGCTGAAAAGTATCAGCTGGAGAGGAAGTGCTGCAGCAAACTCTCTTCATAGGAGTTTAATATTGTTCTAACAGGTCAAATAGCAATAAAATGTCAAGAATTGTCTTTATTCTTGTTCTATATTTTCATGAATACAACAAACTATAGTTTTTGTATATATAATATAACTATATATAAAACTTTATACGCTGTGATATCAAATAGCTTTTGCAGCTCCAGATAAATTCTATTTGGTGGAAAATATGTCTCTTTGGATAGTAAAGGTTACCGACCACTGAGTTAGTACACACTTATAAATGTTATGTTTTATTGAAATACATTGAAGTTTCTGTGTGAATGTGTAAAGTCTTTGGTTGTGTTTAAGTAAAAGGACATGTGTCTCTTCTGGCTACTTGTGAAATGGTTCAAAGTATTTTTTGATGTTCAGTGGATTCTTTAAATGCTGCTGGGTAATTTATGTAAAATGCTTCTTGCTTCTTGAATGTAATTATAATGTATGGGAGGAACAAACTGGAGCACCATGAGCAGGGCTGATTAGAAATAATGATCTTTAATAATTATACCTTGATTTAACCTTTTTCTAGAGCGTGACTGCAACGGCCGGTGACTCACTTATGGATTCATGGTCATTAACTAAAAGTCAAACATCCAACATAGTTTACAAGGAGATAAGCGGATGCAGAGTCTCAGGTAGGTAAATCATGCGGTTCACAAAGAAAAGGGACTGGGGCTCTTCAGGGATCCTCTAAAAAATGTGATATGTTAAAATTGCTGTTATTTCCATCTCTTAAAGTTGATATCAAACTAATTTCATAAACCTCCTTTCACCTCCCAGATGTCCCTTTAGCAGCCGGTTCAAGTCTGTTAAACCCAGACACCTGCTCCAATGCAACCTGTAGTCCGTCTTTAGTCCTCACTTCTGTCAGTTCATGTGGACCGATGGGGGTTTGCCTCGGCAACAACAGGTAAATATGTTCACTTTATATTTGTAGTAAAGTCTGAATAAATGTTTGAGTGACTGATTTAATTGAAGTGTACCACGTGGACTGAAAGAGACTTGAAACCTCTGAATACTTTCTGGATGAGATCAAGATCAAAGCAGCAGAGATATCCCGGCTCTACCCGAGTACAGTCACACTTCAAAGTCCCTGGATCCTACATTTCCCACAATGCAACCCTGTAAACATTATTACATACACATAGATGTTTATTATTTTAGACTTATTCATTATCTCAGAGTTATTAGAGTTCTCATAGTGTTTTCACAGGTGGAGTGGTACTCCCCTTTAATAAACTGATCTTTATGAGTTATTGGTGGAGTACTCTTTTAATTTCATGTCACGATTTATATTCCTCAAATGTATATGAAACTTCATCTTCAAAGGATGAAACATCTTTGTGTCTTTGGATTCTGCCTTTACAAATGAAAAGACAGTTAAAATGGTCTCTTTCCATCTCATCAGGTGTAAACCACCCATCTTTGTGTGCACTGTGACTGGGTCCACTGTCATCGATTTCCACAACAGAGTCCACTCTGTCCAGGATCGCTGTGACTACACTCTGATGAAGCCTCAAGGAAGCTCTGGTTTTGAGCTCGATGCAGGTTTCCGTGAGCGTCGCCGTAAAGACGTGTCGTTTTTGGACCACTTGATAATAACACAGTCAGGTGTAACAATGTATCTGGAACAAGGCGGAAGAGTTCGGGTGAGCTGCCACAATCCATCTAAAAACAGTGTGTTCATGGGGTCCTTTGATCAATCTGATGATCATTACAAGCCAGGAGTTACTTTGTGTTGATGTGGTGGTAGAAGTATGAAGCAGCATCAAATAGAAATACTCCAGTAAAGCTTTGTAGAATGAATTCTGTACTTGTGTTCAGTTGTTACTCTCCTCCAATGAAAAGGTGGCATACAAAGTAATCAGTGTTTTATCTCAGGATCTATTGGTGATCATATTTACTGATATGGAACCAGGACCAGTGTTTCCTTCACGTTTCCTATCTGCTGTGATGTAGGTCGGAGACCAAACACTGAATCTCGACACCACGACTCAGCTGCTTCACGGTGTGGAGCTCTCCAAGGACCAGACTGGAGTCACTGCCAAGATACCTTCCTCCAACATGACAGTCTTTTTTGATGGCAACACCGCCCATGTGTCAGGTACAGAACCCTAGATCCTATCTGGACTGAGTTTCAGAGTAAAAGCTGTGCTTATTAGGGTCAAAGTTAATTATTTTTCTCTAATTGTCTCCTGACATCAAACAGGACCAATGGAAGCTGTAGAGGGTTTGTGTGGAAACCCCACTGATCAGAGCCAGACCACCACCCTGAATGATGAGAAGAACATTGAGGATGGGTACGACTTAGTCTTAACTTGATGCACTGACTGATATTAATACATTTGTTATTCATGTCCTATCGGTTTCTAATGTAATGTGCTGTTTGTCGCCCCCTAGCTGCGACATTCAGCACAACGACACCGTCGACGGTACGATCAACTGCAACCGCTCATCTGAACAGTAAGAAGTGACCCATCTAAACACTAAACACTCCCTTCACCCTTCAAACAGCACCGAGTCATCTGCATATACATTTCTATGTGACACGACACTGTCATGTGACCAGGGATGGTTGTGGAAGGTAAACACTCATAACACTCATTCTTCCTCTCCGCACGGTTCAATCAGCTGTGATCTCCTGAGGCAGCCACCCTTCACTGCTTGTCACAACCACATTGACCCAGAGCCCTACGTAGCCGCCTGCAAAGACACTTTGTGCAAATACCCGGCGGTGGACGGTCTCAACTGCCAGTTTATGGAGGCCTACGCCAAGTCCTGCAGCCTGAAAGACGACGTCACACTGGACGACTGGAGGTCAACGGTCAACTGCTGTAAGATCCTCGTTCACTTTCTCTTATTCTGCTGCTTAGTGGATGTTTAAATTGAAGTGAGTCGAGTATAAAGAAGCAGATCAATTAAACACCCAGATGAAGTTACCTGAAAATACTCCACTGCTCCAAGACCAGTGGAGGACTTGTGGAGACTACATCACTGACTTTGTTGACATGAACGATGTTATTGTTGTTCTTGGTTGATGTGAAAGTGAAGCTCATGTGTCTGTGTGTCTGTCTGTAGCTGCTGTCCCTCAGGCCTCCTGTCTGGACCAGTACTGCAGCGATCATGAGTTCTGCGGCGAGAAGCTCGGAGAAAGAAGCTGCTTGTGTCGGGCCTTGTTTGCCTCCAAGTACAAACCAACGAACGCTTTAGGTACAGTGCAATTTTACAGACTGCAGCAAGTGGAGACATTTTTAATTTGTGCATTAATTTCTCTGCATTTTGAATTACTGCAACTGAAATTTGTTGCTTATATCGCACATTTTAAGTAACGTGCAAGAGGAGGGCAAATAAAGCCAAAGACAGAGAACATGTAACTCAAAAAGCACCTGCTGATACATCTGAAACATGCTAATCGATCCTTATGTGGTGATATTTTACATGATTGTGCTGTTGGGTGTCCAGGTGAGCCGACAGTCTGCACAGAGAACTCTGCCACTGTTAGTCTGGCTGGATGTCTGCTGCAGGACAAAGGCATCGACTACTCCGTCCTTCACCTCAATGACCCCAACTGCAAAGGCCACATGGACAACCAGACCCACATGGTGACCTTCAGCTTCGACAGCAGCAACAGCTGTGGGACCGAGGTTTCGGTGGGTTCCCTCCTCTAGTTTGTTGCTCTCAACAAGAGTAGAGAAACATGCTGTTTTTGCTCATCACTCCCAGCTCACACACAAACAGCTGAACAAGTTTTCTCTCTGATTGATGTAAGAGGAGAGACAATGCCTTGTGTTTCTGTCTCAATCTAGATGAACAACAGCCACATCCTCCACAAGAACACCATCATGACGAGGAACAGCTCAGAGAACGGAGTCATCACCCGCCACGACCAAGTATATATCGACTTCTCCTGCCTCTACACAAAGCCAGACATCAAGAGTGTGTCCTTCAGGATCAAAGACAGGTGAGTGGAGGGCGGCTGAGCTTCACCTGCTTGTTGATGTGCAGCTTGTTGTAGTTTGACACAGCTGAACTGTGTGTGTGTGTGTGTGTGTGTGTGTGTGCTCTGCAGCTCTGTGGTCCAGCACATTGTATCTGGAGTTTGGAACTACACTCTGATGATGAGCGCCTACACCGACGCCAGCCGCATGCACCTCGTCGGGTCGAGCACTGACATCCGGCTGAACCAGAAGGTCTGGGTGGAGCTGAAGACGGAGGGGCTGGACGGCAACATGGTGGCCATAGTGACCGACTCCTGCTGGACATCCGACCAGCCGTCCCCTGATGGCGGTCTGCGATACGACCTCATCATTGACGGGTGAGAAAGAACTCTTTGTTGGCGGCTTTTAAGAATCAACTGCTGATGAACTCATCGTGTCCGTTTCCCTGTTTCTGAGCAGATGCCCGAACTCAGCTGACCAGACGGTGAAGGTGAAGGGAAACGGACTGGGAACCTCCAACTTCTTCTCTTTCAAAATGTTCGAGTTCTCTGGGGGAGAACGTGAAGGCTACCTGCACTGCAAACTGGAGCTGTGCCGCAAGCAGGACCAATGTGCTCCGGTAAGCAGGAGTGGATGAAATACTGCTGTACTATATAATATAAGTGTTGCTCTTTGTAAAGTCTAACATCTAACCGTCCTCTCTGTGTTACAGACCTGCGGCGGTGGCGGCAAAAGTAAGTGCAGATCTTCCAGGTCTAAAGCTGCAGATGGAAACCCAGCACTCATCTCTATGGCCTGGAGCAATTAGATGAAGACCGCCCCCCCTTTTGATCAATGACATGGAATGAACGAATTGAACTTGTTTCTAATTAATGATTTACTCTTTTATGTCAGAGGTGATTTGATTATAGGAGGATTTGGTATTTGGTATTTGAAAGTATAAACCATGAGTCATCACAGTTTTTATCTGCCTGTCTTCCTGATTTAAGCTTCGTCACAATAAGAAGCCTGAACTCTCACTGCTTGTCACATTCAGATTCAACTTTATTGTCATTGCAGAGTACAAGTACTAGGACAACACAATGCAGTTTTAGCATCTAACCAGAAGTGCAAAAAGAAGCAGTAAAAGTTAAAATCTTGTGAAAGATTGTTTGACCTTATCGTTAATGTGAAACAATGCTGGCAGATATCGTCGTCATCTGATCCACCTGAGAGGATGGCATATGTTATTTCTGCAGTAATACAATGATTCGTGCAGATTATCATGAGATTTAAAATAGAATATAATCTTTGGTGAAATATTAGAAATGAAGTGTGAGTGAAGAACAACAATAAAAAGGGTTTAGAGGGTTTTATTCATGCACTACTTCCTGGTACTGTGGGTTCTTTTAAAATATATATCATGTGTTCTTTAACTAAATGTTACTTTAAATGCACACAGCCTGAATGACACTAAAAGAATGTGTTTTAGTGACGTGAAGCTAAAAGAACGTCGTCAGGCTCAGCTGTAGGAAGCTTTGCAGCAAGAAGAAGGTTTCCAGATGCAAATGAAGGAAAATACTGAAGTGAATGTGAAAATTAAAAAGGTGATTATCAGATTGAAGTTAAGATTGTCAGTTCAAACTGTGGCTGTAATTACACTGAGACATGCTGGTGTACAATTATTATGTTATTATTACTATGAGCATCAAAAAGACAAAAAAATAAATGAAGGGAGTGGGTAAAACAAACGAGTTTCATTCATTGATTTCATTCATCTTTTCTTTTTGTTTGAAACCATAAACCCTTGCCACCAGAACCTATCTGCTTGCTTTATATTGGTGGGGTTGCAAGTTCGATCTTCATGAGGTGCAGTGAATCTTTAAGTCTATTAACACGTGTGAAGAATACGTTAAGAGAAGAGTTGGGTTCCAGACCTGCTCGTTACCAGTGTATGTACTGTGAGGAATTAGAGTTAGAAGTGTTTGTAGTAGGATTTATAGCGCCCCTAGAGGTGGATAGTGAAATGTAGGAAGCATGTGGAATGCCACATTATGCTTGTAAAAACTGTCAAAGTATGTGAAATGTCACCAGAATACTTATCAAGTGTATAATATGTTTACAGTATGTTTACTATAGAAGTGTTGAACCATAAGAGACAATTATTGAATGTATTAATCTATAAAGAATAGTCGATAGGGACAGACAGGGATTTTAAGACAGGCATTACAGGGAACACCAGGACCAGAGCAGAGGACCTAACAGAGGGAGCAACCGACCAAAGCCAATAGGACACAACGAAGGAGGAGTCAGCTGACTGAGGCCAGGAGGAGTCAGCTGGACTTAAGCCAATAGTATTTGAGACAGACGTTTTACGAGCTATGAAAGGAGATTCAAAGGAATCGTTCTTCCACTTCATCACATTCCATCCTGCAGGTAACAAGCTTCCTGATTGGAGTGTGTGTGAACTCTTTTCCTTGGATCATATTTCTATCGATAGTGTACATAGTGTCATTCACTTTGCAATTGCTTTAACTTCTGTAAAATGAAATACCATTGATCATAATTTGAACCGAGTGTTTGTCACGGCCGGCAGACGTGAGGCTCTCCCACAGTATCGAGGGGTCCCTGAACCTCAACAGTACAACAAGTAACTTAGAAAAAGAATAGTATTAATAAACATGTAAATAGAATAAATGCTTAGATGAAATAAGTACCTGTGTAAATACTGATTCTACTTTGTCACATGCAATCCTTTTCATGTTTTTGGTTCATCTTACACTCCATCGTGTTCTTTATTCATTCCATTCATTTCATCATTTATTTATTTATTTTCTGTTTAGTTAAATATGAATATAGAGAGGATATTGTTCCTAAAATATAGATGTATAGAGGATAGTAAAATATAAATATCTAGATATTGGATGATTAGTTTAGCGTCAGAGAAGCTGCCTTGAGGGAAATTTGACAATGTTTTGATGACAGAGTGACAAAGTCACAGTTGCAGCACGCTTCAGCAGGTTGGTTCAGTATTTAATTCAACATGAAGAATTTCCTTTATATAATCATAAAGTAGAATATTTTAAATGATTCCTGACAACAAAGTACTTTTTCCATATGAAACTTCTTCTGCTTGCCTTAATTAGTGTAATCAACGTAAAAAAAAAGAAAAGGTTCATATCATGTATTTGCAACCCCCCCCCCCCCCACTGCAGGTTTATATTACAGAGATGATGTCCCGGCAGTGAAAGTGGAGGCTCAAGGGGTCAGAAGGGTCAAGTTTAGACCATTTCGTTCTTTGCAAATGTGAGACAAAGTATTTCTTACTTTCTCCCACCATGTTTCACCCCATTTCACACACACACACACACACACACACACACACACACACACACACACACACACACACACACACACACACACACACACTCTTTCTCACTACCCCACCTGTGTGAGAAATACAGATACTACTTTGACTTTGACGGGAACCTTTTAAAACTCCGCCCACACTTAGCAGGAGAAACATACAGAACGGTTGCTTGGGAGTCCGACCAACATTACACTCTGCAGATACATTCAACACAGCAGCTTACTGTAGGACAACATGAGCAACAGAAGCAAAAGGATAACAGCCCCGAGGCTCTGGAGCACATCCTTGATCACGACAGTGAAATAGAGGAGGATGTGTCTGAAGATGAAGACCATCTTGAGGTCAATTCAGATTATAATGGTGCTGATTATCAACCATCAGATGAGGAAACTGATATACCTGTTCCTCCAAGAGAGACATTCGTGTCAAACTATTGTGAAATACAGCAGTCATCCTCACCCAATACACCCAATACACGTCAGCCATGACTGTCTGCCAAAAATATTATAAAGACAGAGACAACATGTATTTGCACAAAGCACACCGTGACGACATGTCACTGGTGTGCTGTGTAGACACAGACACACACACACACACACACACACACACACACACCTCGTTCATTGTGCTCATCTCTTGTTCATTTTTAATTAAACATAATTAACGTCTCTCGTCAATGACAGCCAGGATTATAGCAAACAATGGATATCCGCGGCCCCAAATGGGCCCCAAACATGCCATCCCCTTGGGGCTAAGCCCCTCCCCCTTTCTTTGAATCATAGAAACGCCCCTATGTGTATGTATAGTAGGGCTGCAACAACGAATCGATCAAATTCGATTATTAAAAGAGTTGGCAACGAATTTCATTATCGATTCGTTGTGTCGCGCGACTATTACGCCACTCAATAAGTCGCGGAGATGTTTGAGTATAAAAATAAAGTTGAGTTGAGCGCAGAGCAGAGGTAGAGGAAAGACCACCGGAGACCCGTAAACATGTTGGAGCCCTTGATGAGGAGGAAGGGAGTTCAACAGCAGGGTAAGTCACTACAGAATCCTACTTTTGTTCCGTTTTGAAGTGAGGAACTAGGCGCGTTCGATGTGCGGATCCGCCCGGTGTCCGCAGCGAATCCGCTGTTTGACGGTGCGCGATCCGTAGGCGGGGCGTATCCGGCGCGCATGGCCGAACCGAGTGGACAGTACGGCGGATCAGCCGACCTGAGGGCGGATCAGCCGACCTGAGGGCGGATCCGCCCCGGAGTCGACTGCTATCAGTGACGTAACGTCCCTCCAGTAGCTCTTCTGGTGCCGGTGTTTACTCGTTATCCAGCTTCACAAGCATGACAAGTTAGCGTTAGCTCGTTAATAACAGTAGTAAAGCAGGACTAAAGACACGCTTTCATTCACTCGCCTTTTTTGGCCCATTCATTTTTCAATCTGTTGTCATGTATATATATTCTGTGCTTTGTCCCATATCGGTTATTGTTGACAAATATATTTGTGTGTGTTGTACTTTTTAATTTCATTTTAAAGTTCTTTTATAGCACTTGGTCATCTTAAACTGTGTTTAAATGTGGTGTATAAATGAACTTAACTTGCACTTACTACAATGATGGTAATAATTTAATGAATAAGCTTCAAGTGAACTTGAGTGTGTGTGTGTGTGTCTGTGTGTGTGTGTGTGAGTGTGTGTGAGTGAGAGTTTGTGCGTATGTGAGTGTAGTGTAGTGTAGAGAACAAGTTCTGACGTTCAAACAAATCCTTTATTTTTTATAAATGATTTATTGTTCTGACAGCTCAGGTCCCTTTAAACAAAAATATACATCTTTTTGTGCACTTTATTTAAAAAAAACCTATATAATTGGCAGATGTAAAGCATAAAGCAAACTGTTTTTGAATAAAGGGTTGGAAATTAATGCTTTTTTTTTTTTTTTATCCGATTCATCGATTAATCGTAAAAATAATCGACAGATTAATCGACTATTAAAATAATCGTTAGTTGCTGCCCTAGTGTATATACATGCGTGTGTATGTGTATATAAGTGTATAATATATATACATATACGTATGTGTATATATGCAGTGAAGATACATTTTTCAAGATACAAACATAAATGGATTAAATGGTAAAAAACTAATTTAATGAATTAATCCAGCAGTTTAATCTTTGTTTAATTTAAGGAGGAACTTTATTCTCTTTACTGACATCAAGACTTCATGACGCGTATTTGAATAACTGGTATTTTAGCAACGACTCCACCTCTGTTTGAACTAGTGTGTGTGTGTGTGTGTGTGTGTGTGTGTGTGTGTGTGTGTGTGTGTGTGTGTGCGTGTGTGTGTGTGTGTGTGTGTGTGTGTGTGTGTGTGTTTCTGTGTGTGCGTGTGTGTGTGTGTGTGTGTTTCTGTGTGTGTGTGTGTGTGTGTGTGTGTGTGTGTGTGTGTGTGTGTGTGTGTGTGTGTGTGTGTGTGTGTTTCTGTGTGTGTGTGTGTGTGTGTGTGTGTGTGTGTGTGTGTTCAGCAGGTGTGGTGCTGCTGCAGGTTGAAGTCGTCTCACTTTTAGAGTTGAAGATGGACGACTGAAGTTCAACAGGACAGAAACAGAAGAAGAAGAAATGAGATTTAAATAAAAGGAAATCAAAGTTCTGGACAGAAAGCGTCATCGCTACAGTCAGGTGCTGTTAAACTGTTTCATTCTTTATATCTTTATTATTCGTCTGTTTACAAAAAACAC
This sequence comes from Leptoclinus maculatus, assembly GCA_032191485.1. NCBI lineage: Eukaryota > Metazoa > Chordata > Actinopteri > Perciformes > Stichaeidae > Leptoclinus > Leptoclinus maculatus. The sequence continues at coordinate 208,399 of JAVDOI010000135.1, forward strand.
AACGGACACGTTCACTGCTCCAGCTCTTCTTCTCTTTCTTTATTCCTTTAGTCCTTTAGTTTCCTTCCTTCTTTACTTCTCTTTCTTTCCACCTTTCTTCTCGTCTTCCACCTCTTTTTTCCATTTCTTCTTCCAAACGTTCCTTTTTAAAATGGATTTCATCGTTCCATTTCTGTTATACTTCTACGTCACTACCGTTCTGTTTTTATTCGGTTCACTCTTACTTCACACTTCCTGCCCGGTGTTCAGTTTATGTGACGTGTTGTTTGGTTGTTTGACTCTTTGATTGATTTAACACGAGATGGAACCCGACACGATACGCCTGTAAACCTTCGGCTCTTCTTCCAGTTGAAACGTGTTTGTCAGACACATTTCCAGTATCTGGTCTCTGTGTGAAGATAAAAACACTTTAACAGTTTAGAGATTCTGTTCATCGTGAAGAGAACGAGAGCTTCTTCATCTGGTGCCAACGTTCAGGTCCAACACAGGAAGTGAGTTCATGGAGGTGTGAAGTGACGGTGAGGTCATTGTTTTAGGATCTGACTCGTCCCCTCTGACCAAAGGTGACCGGCCTTTTGGGGTCGATGCCCGTCGGCTCTGGAACTCTCTGAGATGTTTCACTCTTGGTTCAACCGTGTAAAGAGAGTTTATCATTATGATTATTATTAAAGGAACAGTAGTGATGTTTAGAAGTGAGGCTGTTTGAGGTACTTCTACATACTCAGAGTATTACTACAGTAGATGGAGTAAATCAATGTACTGCTGTATTTTAGACTCCGAACAGAATAAATACAAGTTTAAGTGTTCGTCATCTTTAGAATATGTTCCACCTTTAACAGCTGCAACATTTAAGTGATGAACACATTAATACATTGTTTTAATATAATAGTTATAATCCAATACTAATATATGTTATTCTTAGTTATTCTTAGAGTACTTTTATTTTTGTACTTTTATTTTTGTACTTTTACTTAAGTGGGATTCTGAATGCAGTACTTTTACTTGTAACAGAGTATTTGTACACCGTGTTAGTGGTAAATGCTGTGAGTATGTGTGAGGAGACAGAGAGACGTTTGGACTGTTTCCAGTGAAATCAGTTGATGGAGATGAAGGGAGGAGACGTTTCCTCTCTCTGTTCAAAAAGTTTGTTGTTGTTTTTTTCTTTCCTAAAAAGTCTCAGTGTGACGTCACCTCCTTCCTCTTCTTCCTCTTCTTCCTCTTCCTCTTCACTCGTTCTCCAACACGACTCCTTTTTTACGTACGAGTCAGAAACTCTTCAGCCAGCGAGTCGGGATGTCGACGTTTCTATCAAACTCGTCATCAGTGAGTAAAATGTTTCCAGCTTTTCTTCATGAGAAGCAAAGTGTTTAATCTTTACTTTAATAGTAAAGATGCTCGATGTAGACTGAGATTAATAGGTGACTCCAGAAATAAAAATCTGGTTTGCACACAGCTGGGCTCTACCAATATATCATCACCCTAAAACAAAAGGTTGTATTTGTTATTGTAGGTAAATAAATGTAAGTTCGACTTTTTGACTTTACAACGCTCTGAAGTTATTAGAAAAGTTTGGATCACAGCAGTTTAAAACAATCCTCTGCAGCCACTGGAGTCTATTTCTACAAACAGTAAAATACGAATAATGTTAGTTTAGTCTGATCTGTATCTGACACAAATACCGGCTCCAAACTCAATCTAAAGCATTCAAATGTTGATTTAAAAGTCAAATGTCAACATTAAGATCGAATCTTCAAACTATTCGGTACATCACAGCAGACAGGAGTCGATTTAAAAAAATATATTTTATGAATAATCTTTGTGAACTCATTGTCCCGTTAGCGGCCGCGTTAGCTAGTTAGCTCACTGACTGCTAACGAATATCACTCAACGTCTGACTTCCTACTAGAAGCAGTTTTCCGACGTCACACAACAATAAGGAGCACGTTGTAAATAGTTAACCGTCAACCAAAAGGCAACATTAAGTACATTTGTCTGTATTTAATTAAAATAATACATTCTATCAAAAAGTAAAACCTTTCTGCATGTAAATTGGTTTCAAAATATGTCGCTATGTTATTAGCTGGTAAAAGTCTCTGAACGTTATGTTCTCTGCACACAAGTTATCTGGGAAACTTTAAAAATGCCAAATAACTGAGGAGGCTGCTCAGCTGAGAGATACATTTTGAGAGAAACATCAGTGTGTCGCCGTCGGCCATCTTTCTTCTTTACGTTTGGCATCTGGAACGTTTGCAGGTCGAAAGTTGGAAATTTCAACCGGGAAAATTCCGACCTCCAAGTTGTCTGGAACCGTTACAACCTGTGTGCTGCAGGAAACGTTTAATAAGAGCGCCATCAGTTGCATTGTGGGAAATGTCGGATCCAGTGTTTTTGGAACTTCGAGCCATGCTTTATTGCTTTATACTATAAGTCAGATATCTCAACCTCTGCTGCTTCGATTTTGAACCATTCTTGTTTTAATCTTTCTCTTGTGGGTCCTCCGACTTTATGGAAGTGTAAAATAGAATCACTAGGACGCTCCTTTAAAACCATCCAAACTATATGTTAAAGAAAGTAAATGTAAAAAGAAGCATGGGTGACTCTGACTCTTCAGAAACTGACTTTAGTAACAAACGTTGGAATAAATCTGACAGTACTCCTAAAACCTGTCCAGACCAGTGAGAACCAGTGTGTGGTGCATTCGTCCAGTCTGGAGGAAGAGTTTACTGCCAGTTGTGTGCAAGAGTGAGCATTTCTGTTGGAAAGTATGTATATTTTGTAAGTTTAAGACCGTTTAAAAAGTGTTATTTGTGTAAAGACTTGGTTTGAGGGTTCAGGTGACTGTCAGGTAGTTCAGGTATTTGTGCAGTGGAGGTGTTGCTTCCAGGCCTGTTGACTTAATCAGATGGATTCCTCCGGCTTGTGGTCACGTTGAGGCTTTGTTGTTGTAATCGGAGTGAGAATCAGACGGAGGGTTCATGTGCTGCTGCTGTTTGTTCATGGCGGAGGCCTGAAGGTGGAGTTTCACAGTCATGTCGGAATGTCAGGGTTTCTTGATGTTTGTTTGATTTTATACGTCACCGTTGTTAGGCAGTGGTGGAAAGTAACTAAGTACATTTACTCAAGTACTGTACTTAAGTACACATTCGAGGTACCTTTACTCTCCAATATATTCTACTTTATACTTCTACTAACTTTAGTGTTTGTTTGTTTCTGGTTAAATGAAATATCAAATATCTTTTTATTATTTATGGAGCCATCACCATAAAAAATGTTTTTTTTGTTTTTTGTAGTCGTATAAATCTAAGTTCTGCTGTCAGATTGCTGCTAGAACTTCCCGTTAACACAGATGCGTGCCTCCCTTTGTATTTTTCATTATAGTTGTTAGTGAAAACCACGTATAATGTTTGTGATTAACTGAAAGATGAAGGAACTTAAGGTTCCTTTATGTGTTGATAAAATTGAAAATACTCAAAACAAAATAGGAAGCAGGAGCAACAACAACATAGTGTATGTTTGTTATACTGTATATATATATATATATATATATATATATATATATAAAAAAAAGTAACTAACTATAAGTTTTAAATAAATGTAGTGCTGCAAAATGGAAATACTCAAGTACTTCAGTACATTACTTGTGTAAATGTACTTAGTTCCACCACTGGTTTATATACGTCACATTTAGTTTCTTCTTATTTATTTGTGTTGACGCCGCTGCATCCAAGTCCAGACTGACTCTCTTTTCTCTTCTCTTTCCTCCACAGATCTTCTCTCCATCCTCCTCATCATGCCGGCCCTCCGCTCGTCACCAAACTCATCTCATCCCTTCACCACCACCCTGCCAGTGACCGATTACTCCATCACCACCCACACCAACTCCACCCTCAACCCAGCCGCCGCCAACTTCGTCAACGACCTTCTCAACAAGATCCCCCGTGAGTCTCCGAACTGCAGCTTCAACGAAACCCAAAGTTTAGAGACAAAAATCAGAGGAGGAAGAAGTGCTCAGTGTCTTAAAATACTCCAGTACAAGTAAACATCCATTTAAGATTCTATTTAAGCAAAAGTACAGGAATATTATTAGCAAAATGTACTTAAAGTATCAAAAGTAAGTAAGTAGTTGTGTATTAAAATGTGAACATTTTAGAGCGGCCTTTTACTGTGATCAGCCGGACTGTTTATAAGAAGTGGACGTAGTCACATTGACGTCACCCATCGGTTTGTGGACTGAAGTTTTGAAGCCTCAAATTCGGCATTTTCGTTGTCGCCATCTTGGTTTTTATGCAACCAGAAGTGACACCAGAGGGTGGAGCTACAACTAAACACTGAAAAAGATATTTTTAGTCGACCAGAATGTTAAAATTAACTTTCTTGAAATTCAAACACAATGTGAAAGAGTTAAAGTTCCCAGACTGGACAACGCCGTGAGACCTGTCAATCACCGTGTAGCCCCGCCCTAAAGCATCCCCTGCTTCATGGTCTATTTGACTCTAAATGGACCATAATTTACTAAATGAACATCATGCTGTATTGAAGAAGACTTGGAACTAGAGATTGAGACCATAAACTCATGTTTACAATATTTACTGAGGTAATAAATCAAGAGAGAAGTAGAGTCATTTTCTATAGACTTCTATACAACCAGAGGAGTCGCCCCCTGGTGGACACTAGAGAGAATGCAGCTTTAAGACACTTCCTCAGACGAAAGCTCACCTGTGTAACAATGATGCTGTTTAATCAGCATGTTATGCTTCACCTCCTTGTCTCCCTCAGTGCCTCGATGGGCGATCTACACCATCTTTGCAGCCGGCGCTCTGCTGATTCTGATCTGCTGCCTGTGTATCTGCTGTAAGTGCTGCTGCAAAGGGAACAAGAAGAAGCGGCAGAAGAAGAACGAGAAGATCAACCTGAACGAAGTGAACGGAAAAACCACCACAGCTCTGGTAAACCGTCTGAGGGGGAATCCGATTCTATGTTGATGACACGATTCACTATCGCTGACAAACGACAACGTGAAAACAGTTTGAGAGTTGGATGATCAGCTGGGTCTGTTCAGAATCAGTGAATGATGGGTTTATAGTCAGGTTGAGTTTAACTGTGTGGCCACAACTTATGTCTGCGTTTGGGGTACGTCTTGTGACATATTCTCTGTTAAATTAAACAGGTGTGCTGATGTGTTTCCCGTGCTCCGACAGGTTCAGCCCGATGTGGCGGATGTCGGCTACGGATCGACCAAACAGTACAGAGGAAAGCTGCTCTACTCTCTGGACTACAACGCCGCTCAGTCTGAGGTGATTAAACCAGCACATCCCACCTCTGAGCCTCCACGCTGTCCCTCTGCGTCATCACAGGGCTCCACTGATTTAATCATTTCACTCCCGCAACGCTGACGGACTCGATACGGACGGTTTAAAACAAAAAAGAGTCGAAATCGATGCAGAGATATCTTAATTTTTGTTCCACATATTCTTCTTCCTTGTCAAAACATGGCGCCTACATTACCCACAATGCACAACTTGTAAGTGCAGGTGTGTTGTGCTTGTTAGCGGCTAATGTAGCCTGGAGCCTCTAGCCTGCAGCAGAGATAATCAGCAGCTGCAGAGGTCTCATTTCTTTTTAAATCCAAACTGATTATTTTATTTTGAAAAGACTTGTAGTCTTTAAGCGACGCTGACTCAAGTGACATCACTTAACATCACTAAACGCCGTCTTGTCTGGTTCATAACATCATCCGTGAATTTCACCGAGCTGTATTCACTGAATCTAGTGAGCTACATATCGGCTGTTTACTACAGCTGTATGAACCCAAAATAAGAAGATTTTGCTATAATGTTTTCACAATAAATGGATAAAAAGCATGCCGAAATAACAACAATTTGTAAAAAGTCAGAATTCATGTTTTGTTAGTTTTCTCCGCAAGACGACAAGCAAACAATTTTTAAAATACTTTTTCTGAATGGAGTCTGGATCGATCGGTGCTAGGCTATGCTAACATTGTAGCTGCTCCTTCAACACTCAGAATATCGTCATATAGGCGTAAATACGGCAGAGTCGACTCTGGTTTATACAGGTACATCTTTACACATAGTTTCGACTGTACAAATATGACACAGTGTCATTCGCGCCACCCAGCGAGATTTCGCGTCTGTTTACGTCCATTCGTGTCTTTGCCTTGACTTTGTATGTAATCGCATACAGCTTAAGAGTTCCCCTTTAACTCATGGTGTCACTAAAGGTCAGTTTCCTGTCTGTTTCCTGTCCGTCTGTCACAGCTCACGGTCGGAATTAAACAAGCCGACGGCCTGAAGGCCATGGACCTGGGAGGAAGCTCGGACCCGTACGTCAAAGTCTACACCTGCCCCAACAAATCCAAAACCTTTGAGACCAAAGTGTTCAGAAACACGCTGAACCCCGCCTTCAACGAGCGGTTTAGCTTCCAGGTACGAGGCGGTCGAGGAAAGTCTGGAATCAGAATCTGTTTTTTACGCACCAGGAAGTTGTCTTTGTGTTTCGATGCATAACAATGAGGACGTGTTGGGGCCATTGCATCTGAAAGAGAAAAAAGTTCTCGAGCCGTAGAAGAGGGGAATTATTCAGAGAAGAAGAGAATAGAGAATATCTTTTATGGTTTTTTATTGTAAATTTAACACTAATATTATATCTATTTTTATATATATTTTAGTTTTCTCTTAATTTAACCACTTTAATCTCAGAGATTATCCAAATTCTTTTTCATAAATTTAACAACTTGAATCTTCTATTTTTGGAACTCTCTGGTTTTTTGGGGATATTGAACAATATCAACAATTAACTTCTGCAATTTAGGCAGTTTAAGGCACATAAACAAATGGTGGTGATCTCCCCCAAAAACTGGAATAATATTTAACCTGAGACTCTGTTATTTTCTCAGATATCAAAGTCGTCCTTGCTGAAGTCGACGGTGGTGATGCAGATTTTTGACTTCAACAGATTCTCCAAACACAACATCATCGGTGAGCTCAGAGTTCAGCTCTGCAACGTCGACTGGAACCACGTCATCGAGGAGTGGCAGGACCTCGCCGAGCCCGCCAAATTTGAGGTTTTCTTTGTCGTTGTTATTTTGTTTTTTTACAACCTAGGTGCTGTTTTTGTAACGATAACATTTTTGCCCCACTTTAAAAAAGTTGCTCTGATGTCCGCTTCAAAAACTGCCATAAAATGATACAGTTAAATAGAGATTAATAGAGTTAAATCTTTTCATCAACTTCAGTCCTGATCATAACTACCAAATATGTATTCGTTTTCAGAATTTTAACCCTATGAATTCAATTTTGTTTACATAATACCATTGTTAGAAAAAAAATGCCGCACAAATTGGATACAAATGAAAATAATAGTAATAACAATTTAAAACAAGAATAATGATATTATTATTATTAATAGTATTAATATTAAAATTATTAATATTAATAGTATTCATATTAATATGAATAATGATATTAATATGAATAATGATATTAATATGAATAATATGAATAATATGAATAATATGAATAATATGAATAATATGAATGATATGAATATGATTAATAATATGAATATTAATAATTACATTACTTTTATTCACATAGCACCCGGAATTACAGATTTTCTTCTCATTGAATTGTTTTGTGATCTTTGCTGTAAAGATTTATTTGTGCTGCAGGAGGAGAACCTGGGCGATATCTGCTTCTCTCTGCGTTACGTTCCCACCACCTCCAAACTGACCTTGGTGGTGCTGGAGGCCAAAGGCCTGAAGTCCATGGACATCGGAGGATCTTCAGGTCAGACTGAGAGAAGTTCTCACATCGAAATCATTCAGTCCTCCAAAAGAAAAGTTAGGGTTACCGCTGGTCAGAAAGGCGCACAAAGCTTTTTTCAGCAAGATTTATAAATTACTATTCAAGCACAGGATGCAGCAACGGTGCCCTCACAAAAGAGGCAATTTGATCTCAGCAGAAGGAGAGGAGAACGAAATGCAAAATACACGGCCAATGACCGGTGGTTGTGAAGACGGGACATAGGCGACGACGAAGGGACGTAGGTGTTGAATACGGGACGTAGGCGGTGACGAAGGGACGTAGGCGGTGAAGACAGGACGTAGGTAATGACGACTGGATGTAGGCGATGACGACGGACTTGGCGGTGACGACGGGACGTAGGCGGTGTCGACGGGACGTAGGCGGTGACGACGGACTTGGCGGTGACGACGGGACGTAGGCGGTGTCGACGGGACGTAGGCGGTGACGAAGGGACGTAGGCGGTGACGACGGGACGTAGGCGGTGATGACGGGACGTAGGCGGTGACGAAGGGACGTAGGCGGTGACGACGGGACGTAGGCGGTGTCGACGGGACGTAGGCGGTGAAGACAGGACGTAGGTAATGACGACTGGATGTAGGCGATGACGACAGACTTGGCGGTGACGAAGGGACGTAGGCGGTGACGACGGGACGTAGGTGGTGACGACGGGACGTAGGCGGTGACGACGGGACGTAGGCGGTGTCGACGGGACGTAGGCGGTGACGAAGGGACGTAGGCGGTGACGAAGGGACGTAGGCGGTGACGACGGGACGTAGGCGGTGACGAAGGGACGTAGGCGGTGACGACGGGACGTAGGCGGTGACGAAGGGACGTAGGCGGTGACGAAGGGACGTAGGCGGTGACGACGGGACGTAGGCGGTGACGAAGGGACGTAGGCGGTGACGACGGGACGTAGGCGGTGTCGACGGGACGTAGGCGGTGACGAAGGGACGTAGGCGGTGACGACTGCACGTAGGCGGTGACGACGGCACGTAGGCGGTGACGGCGGGACGTAGGCGGTGACGAAGGGACGTAGGCGGTGACGACTGCACGTAGGCGGTGACGACGGGACGTAGGCGGTGACGACTGCACGTAGGCGGTGACGACGGGACGTAGGCGGTGACGAAGGGACGTAGGCGGTGACGAAGGGACGTAGGCGGTGAAGACGGGACGTAGGCGGTGACGACTGCACGTAGGCGGTGACGACTGCACGTAGGCGGTGACGACTGCACGTAGGCGGTGACGACGGGACGTAGGCGGTGACGACGGCACGTAGGTGGTGACGACGGGACGTAGGCGGTGACGAAGGGACGTAGGCGGTGACGACTGCACGTAGGCGGTGACGACGGGACGTAGGCGGTGACGACTGCACGTAGGCGGTGACGACTGCACGTAGGCGGTGACGACGGGACGTAGGCGGTGACGAAGGGACGTAGGCGGTGACGACTGCACGTAGGCGGTGACGACGGGACGTAGGCGGTGACGACAGGACGTAGGCGGTGACGACTGGACGTAGGCGGTGACGACGGGACGTAGGTAATAACGACTGGACGTAGGCGGTGACGACTGCACGTAGGCGGTGACGACTGCACGTAGGCGGTGACGACTGGACGTAGGCGGTGACGACTGCACGTAGGCGGTGACGACTGCACGTAGGCGGTGACGACGGGACTTGGCGGTGACGACGGGACGTAGGCGGTGAAGACGGGACGTAGGTTATGACGACTTGACGTAGGCGGTGACGACTGCACGTAGGCGGTGACGACTGGACGTAGGCGGTGACGACGGGACGTAGGCGGTGACGACGGGACGTAGGCGGTGAAGACGGGACGTAGGTAATGACGACTGGACGTAGGCGGTGACGACTGCACGTAGGCGGTGACGACTGCACGTAGGCGGTGACGACTGGACGTAGGCGGTGACGACTGGACGTAGGCGGTGACGACGGGACTTGGCGGTGACGACGGGACTTGGCGGTGACGACGGGACGTAGGCGGTGACGACGGGACGTAGGCGGTGACGACGGGACGTAGGGAACGGCGATGGGACGTAGGGAACGGCAACAGGTTGGAGGCAACAACGAGAATCAGGCGCCGACGGCAACGGCGACAGGTCGTAGGTGATGACGCTGGGACGTAGGCGGTGATGACGATGACAACGAGACGAAGGCTTGACCCAGTTGGTGTCATGTAGAATTCTTTATTTCGTTTACATTAATGTGAAACGAAAACTAATCGACTCAAATGTTACAATGTAACAAAAACCAACCTTGGTTCAGACTTTCAGGTGAGAAAAGTAGTTCCTCTGAGCTGCTGGTGTTTGATTCTTTGATTCAGCTGTGGAGTAAATGTAACATTAACAGTCTTAGTTCACCACAACATTGAGCATAAACAGAAGTCCTCAGTGCCTTTAACTAAACCAGGTAATTCATCGGCCACCGAAGGCTAACATTATGTTCCTCAATCAGGTATATTTGTGCAATCCAGGGAATATCAATCAAACTGGTGTTGGGTTGTTTTGATGAGATATCGATAATAAATCATCTTTTTTTAATCGTGGAATTCAGGGATTACAATCAAATTTGGTGTTTAATCTGTTTTAATTTCCGCTGTGTGTCGACACATCTAACAATAAAAACATGAATTATTACCTTATTCAAGGAGATTTTTCTTCTGTTTCAGTTGAAAATCTAAACCTGTCAGTAAACAATCAATCAAATTTAGAGAAACCAAAGAATAATGAGTTTTTGGTGTAAATCCCAAAATATTTCTAATTATTTGAAAACATTGTGAGATTTTTTATAATATACATATTTTATTAAAATATGTATTTTCTTGTTTTTTATTTTAGTTACAGGCTCTATTACTCCTCAGACAAGTAAAGAGACATTTCATCTTTTTGAACAATTATTAATTAATTTCCGTTTTCTTTGTATGCGTGACTTTAACGAGCTCTTGCTGTCTGTAGATCCGTATGTGAAGGTGCAGTTGGCTCTGGACAAGAGAAAGTGGAAGAAAAGGAAGACGTCGATTAAGAAGAAGACGCTGAACCCGTATTACAACGAGTCCTTCACCTTCGACGTGTCCTTTGACCAAATCCAGGTGAGAGTTTAGAAATACAAGCTGACAGATTTAATATTTGTTTTTTAATTTGAGTTTCCAACATTTTTAATAAGGATCGATTTAGTGAACAGAACCAAAAATGTACTAAGTGGGACATATTCAATTCTTCACATTAAAAGCAGTGTTTTGCCAGTTAAATGTTTTTATTGTGAAGCAGCAGCAGCAGGAAGTCTTGTGTTTTGTTTAATTTTGGTCAGGTGAATAATGTTTGAAGGTTCGCCCCATAGAATAATTAATATACTTTAATATCTTCAGGTATCTGTAAGGAATTATCTCCATGTTTAAGGAATTTGACAAATATCACCCTTTTCATATTAACTGTTTTTTACAATTTGAAAAGGTTTTACCTCCTTAAAAAGCTCCTAAACATGGAATGTATCTCTTAATTTATTATAACCCATGAATTCTTCCTAATACCATGAATTTGCATCTTTATTTTACTCTTTAAAAAAAACTTTATTCACATAGATATCACATAAAAAAATAATTTGTCATCCATTAAACATTATCTCATTAAAATACCTTTAAACAAATCACGTAATTACATTTTCTTTTTAGTTTATTGTTCATTTTAACTTTTAAAAATTCTGCTTTAAAGTGAGCTAAGTTACTAAAATCCAACATCTGTCTGGAGGAAAGGAAGAATATTAAAATAAATGTATTAATAAGAAACAACCCCAGACAAACTAAAGAGACGACCTCTCCTGCTCCCCAGAGGGTGCACCTGGTGATCTCCGTGTGGGACCACGACACCGTGTCCCGAAACGACGCCATGGGGAAGATCTTCCTGGGCTGCGACGCCTCGGGGAACCAGCTGAGGCACTGGGCCGACATGTTGTCCAACCCGCGGCGGCCGGTGGCTCAGTGGCACAGCCTGCTGTCGGCCGAGCAGGTCAACTCCACCCTGACCCTGAAGAGGAAGATCCCCCTCCAAAATAAACTGCCCTTCTGATGGCATGAAAACGTCAAACGCATCAGAGCAAGGAGATTTAAAACTCTCTTTAAAGACCATTTCTGCTGCTCTTCTTAAATCTATTTACACTCAAGATTAATTCAAATTAATCACATTTTGAGCACTTCCTGTATGAATTGTATGATACAAAACAAATGTCATCCCTCAAACTGATGATGATATTCTAAAGTTTGCTGAGATGTTAGTATTATCTCACCTCTATGTGTTTAAAATCACAATATCTTTTATGCACCGGCTCACCTTGTTTCAAATGTTTAAACTTTGAAAACTTTCTGGAAACTTATTTTATTTTGAAGTGACGAATGTTTGTGGGGATTTTTATATTACTTGAATATAAAAAATACTTTTTTGATAATAATTAATTTCTAGCGTTCAGCCTTTACAATCAAATGAAATCACTTACATTTCAACATAATACCGTGAAGGAATTCCTTTGCTAGGTATTCTAACACGACTCTCTGGAGATATTTCCCCTCCGATGAGAGTCTAGACTGTCCTTTACTGTCTGTGTTACACACAACGCTTCTCTGGAGGTATTCCTTTGGTAGGAAGCTGTGTACCTTTAACCTGTACCTTTAACCAGTACCTTTAACCTGTACCTTTAACCTGTACCTTTAACCAGTACCTTTAACCTGTACCTTTAACCTGTACCTTTAACCAGTACCTTTAACCAGTACCTTTAACCAGTACCTTTAACCTGTACCTTTAACCAGTACCTTTAACCAGTACCTTTAACCTGTACCTTTAACCTGTACCTTTAACCAGTACCTTTAACCTGTACCTTTAACCTGTACCTTTAACCAGTACCTTTAACCTGTACCTTTAACCAGTACCTTTAACCAGTACCTTTAACCTGTACCTTTAACCAGTACCTTTAACCAGTACCTTTAACCTGTACCTTTAACCAGTACCTTTAACCAGTACCTTTAACCAGTACCTTTAACCTGTACCTTTAACCAGTACCTTTAACCAGTACCTTTAACCAGTACCTTTAACCAGTACCTTTAACCTGTACCTTTAACCAGTACCTTTAACCTGTACCTTTAACCTGTACCTTTAACCAGTACCTTTAACCTGTACCTTTAACCTGTACCTTTAACCTGTACCTTTAACCAGCACCTTTAACCTGTACCTTTAACCTGTACCTTTAACCAGTACCTTTAACCAGTACCTTTAACCAGTACCTTTAACCTGTACCTTTAACCTGTACCTTTAACCAGTACCTTTAACCAGTACCTTTAACCAGTACCTTTAACCTGTACCTTTAACCAGTACCTTTAACCAGTACCTTTAACCTGTACCTTTAACCAGTACCTTTAACCAGTACCTTTAACCTGTCTGTATTGTAAAACTGTATTGATACACAAAACGATTATCTAGCCGGTAGGAATCTTTGTGCCTTAACCTGTATTTCACTTTCATAAAATAAAACCAACAACCTCTGTAATACGAGGTTGGAAATCCACAAAAAGAGGGGAGTCCAGTTTAAAGGCACTTTAAAGTGCTTGGTCCACGGCACAACAAGGCGCAGAACACTCCGGGTGGCCTTACTGCAGAGAGTGACTCGGAGACTTCAGACTAAAAGACATAACAAGTAAGTGATCACAACCAGGTTGCCATTTGCGTATGGTAGATCCACCGGTCTTGTATACAATAACTATGGTAACGAGATAGGCCCTATTTTGTGATTCAGCATATCTTATCCCATAGTGAAAGGACTTCATGAAGCTTAACCTGTGATCCCACTGCTTCACATAACGTAGCACATAAACGGAGATAAACAGGATTCTAACGCGGGTTATTCAGGGTTACGCTTTGAAGCAGAAATCTATCTGTAGTAAAGTAATCTTGAAACTTGAGCTTCCCCAGGCAGTAAGAATGTAATTAAAAAATATACTTTCAAACACTCGACTGTACGACCACTAAGCCGACCCAGGGAACTAGTGGCTGGTAAAACAGCATAGCAGGTCGCATCCCGCTACAAAGAGATGAAGAGATGAAGTGATGAAGAGATGAAGAGATAAAGAGATGAAGAGATGAAGAGATGAAGTGATGAAGAGATAAAGAGATGAAGAGATAAAGAGATGAAGAGATAAAGAGATGAAGAGATGAAGAGATGAAGAGATAAATAGATAAATAGATAAATAGATGAAGAGATGAAGAGATAAAGAGATAAAGAGATAAAGAGATAAAGAGATGAAGTGATGAAGAGATGGAGAGATGGAGATGGAAAGATGAAGTGGTGAAGTGATGAAGAGATAAAGAGATGAAGTGATGAAGTGATGAAGAGATAAAGAGATAAAGAGATGAAGAGATGAAGAGATGAAGAGATGAAGAGATGAAGAGATAAAGAGATGAAGACATGAAGACATGAAGTGATGAAGTGATGAAGTGATAAAGAGATGAAGAGATAAAGAGATAAAGAGATGAAGACATGAAGTGATGAAGAGATGAAGAGATGAAGAGATGAAGTGATGAAGTGATAAAGAGATGAAGAGATAAAGAGATGAAGAGATGAAGAGATAAAGAGATGAAGAGATGAAGAGATGAAGTGATGAAGAGATAAAGAGATGAAGAGATAAAGAGATAAAGAGATAAAGAGATGAAGAGATGAAGAGATGAAGTGATGAAGAGATAAAGAGATGAAGAGATGAAGAGATGAAGAGATAAAGAGATGAAGACATGAAGACATGAAGTGATGAAGTGATAAAGAGATGAAGAGATAAAGAGATGAAGACATGAAGTGATGAAGTGATGAAGAGATGAAGAGATGAAGTGATGAAGAGATGAAGTGATGAAGTGATGAAGAGATGAAGAGATGAAGAGATGAAGATATGAAGAGATGAAGAGATGAAGTGATGAAGAGATGGAGATGAAAAGATGAAGTGGTGAAGTGATGAAGACATGAAGTGATGAAGTGATGAAGAGATGAAGAGATAAAGAGATGAAGACATGAAGTGATGAAGTGATGAAGAGATGAAGAGATGAAGTGATGAAGAGATGAAGTGATGAAGTGATGAAGAGATGAAGAGATGAAGACATGAAGTGATGAAGTGATGAAGAGATGAAGACATGAAGTGATGAAGTGATGAAGAGATGAAGAGATGAAGTGATGAAGAGATGAAGTGATGAAGTGATGAAGAGATGAAGAGATGAAGAGATGAAGAGATGAAGTGATGAAGAGATGGAGATGAAAAGATGAAGTGGTGAAGTGATGAAGAGATGAAGTGATGAAGAGATAAAGAGATGAAGAGATGAAGTGATGAAGTGATGAAGAGATAAAGAGATGAAGAGATGAAGAGATAAAGAGATGAAGACATGAAGACATGAAGTGATAAAGAGATGAAGAGATAAAGAGATGAAGACATGAAGTGATGAAGTGATGAAGAGATGAAGTGATGAAGAGATGAAGTGATGAAGTGATGAAGAGATGAAGAGATGAAGTGATGAAGAGATGAAGTGATGAAGAGATGAAGAGATAAAGAGATGAAGTGATGAAGAGATGAAGTGATGAAGAGATGAAGTGATGATGTGATGAAGTGATGAAGTGATGAAGAGATAAAGTGATGAAGTGATGAAGAGATGAAGTGATGATGTGATAAAGTGATGAAGTGATGAAGAGATAAAGTGATGAAGAGATGAAGTGATGAAGTGATGAAGTGATGAAGAGATGAAGTGATGAAGAGATGAAGTGATGAAGAGATGAAGTGATGAAGAGATGAAGAGATGAAGTGATGAAGTGATGAAGAGATGAAGAGATGAAGAGATGAAGTGATGAAGAGATGAAGAGATGAAGTGATGAAGTGATGAAGAGATGAAGAGATGAAGAGATGAAGTGATGAAGTGATGAAGAGATGAAGTGATGAAGTGATGAAGAGATGAAGTGATGAAGAGATGAAGTGATGATGTGATAAAGTGATAAAGTGATGAAGAGATAAAGTGATGAAGTGATGAAGAGATAAAGTGATGAAGAGATGAAGTGATGATGTGATAAAGTGATGAAGTGATGAAGAGATAAAGTGATGAAGTGATGAAGAGATAAAGTGATGAAGTGATGAAGAGATAAAGTGCCCTCGTGTGGACAAAGGAAAGAGTTGGATCTGTTTAACATGGAGATAGAGAAAATCAATATAAATAAATAAAACGGTGAAAATCAATAAATAAAAGTCAATAGAGTAAAATTAACAACAGGGATTCAAAATTAAGTAAAAACCAAAGATTACATTTATAAACTAAGAATATGTATAACATAACAAAACATAACTTTAATCTGCAAAGTGACTAAAGTTATCAGATAAATGTCGTGCAATAAAAAGTACAACAGTTCAATACAATAGATGAGTATAAATATATAGTAGCATGAAAAGAAAAGACTTCAATTAATTTGGAAATATAAAGAAAAATAAATGATAATATACAAATTTTTTAATTGTATACATACACATATATATATACATAAAATATTTACAACATTTACAATATTTAAAACAATTTGCTTTAACTTACTTACATTTTTCTGTATGTATATTTTAACTATTTATTTAATTTGATACTTATATATAAAATATATAAATAAATATTCACATTAAAAAATTAACAAATAAATGTAAAAAAAAAATGAAAATGCTTATAATTATTATTTCATTATTTGTCTTAATTTTTCACATTTATTTTCTTCTTCTACAGATTTACTCTGTTTTTGACTCCATAACATTTTCTGGAACGTCCAATTTTTTTGATATCAGAAGAAATATTGGTACTTGAGTCATTTTAAACTTTTACCACAAACATGCAGAGTGAGACAGTGAGAATGAGACACTCCACATGTGCTGAGGTTGTGAGGTTGTGAAGTCGTGAGGTTGTGAGGTTGTGAAGTCGTGAGGTTGTGAGGTCGTGAAGTCGTGAGGTCGTGAGGTCGTGAAGTCGTGAGGTCGTGAGGTAGTGAGGTCGTGAGGTCGTGAGGTCGTGAGGTCGTGAAGTCGTGAAGTCGTGAGGTCGTGAGGTCGTGAGGTCGTGAGGTCGTGAAGTCGTGAGGTCGTGAGGTCGTGAAGTCGTGAGGTCGTGAGGTCGTGAGGTCGTGAGGTCGTGAGGTCGTGAGGTAGTGAGGTCGTGAAGTCGTGAAGTCGTGAAGTCGTGAGGTTGTGAGGTCGTGAGGTTGTGAGGTTGTGAGGTTGTGAGGTCGTGAGGTGGTGAAGTTGTGAGGTTGCGAGGTCGCGAGGTAGTGAGGTCGTGAAGTCGTGAGGTCGTGAGGTCGTGAAGTCGTGAGGTCGTGAGGTCGTGAGGTCGTGAGGTTGTGAGGTCGTGAGGTCGTGAAGTTGTGAGGTTGCGAGGTCGCGAGGTAGTGAGGTCGTGAAGTCGTGAGGTCGTGAGGTCGTGAAGTCGTGAGGTCGTGAGGTCGTGAGGTCGTGAGGTCGTGAGGTGGTGAGGTCGTGAGGTGGTGAGGTTGTGAGGTCGTGAGGTGGTGAGGTGGTGAGGTTGTGAGGTTGTGAGGTGGTGAGGTCGTGAGGTCGTGAGGTCGTGAGGTCGGAGCTCTGCACTCGCTCGTCTTTCCTCAGATACACGAAGGACTTAAACCCGGACTGGAGACCAATCAAGCTGAGTTCAGCAGGCGAGTGTTCCTGCTGCTTCAGGCCTCCAGAGATCACTCGTTAAACGTACCTGAGCTTTGACTTTCCCTCTGCAGCTGATGCTGACACCTGATCTCCTTTCACCTGGAGGACATAAACAAGGAGACAGGAGACACACCTAGAACACTTAAATACTCCTGGAAACAAGAAACGAGGAGCAGCATTCATAAAACCAACCAAGAAACATTTAATATCCATAACTGTATGTCTGAAATATTCTATGATACATAAATGTTTGATGTCAGTTGTATATTTGTGTCCCTACATTGATAATATGATTTAAAAAAAACATATAGATGAGACATTAAGACAGATCTTAGAGATGAAAAATACTTTTTAGTAAAAAGAGAGTAGAAATACTCAGTTGCAAGTAAAAGTGCTGCATTCACAATTGACTCAAGTAAAAATACAAAAAGTATTGGCATCAAGATATACTTAAAGTACCAAAAGAAAAAGTACTCATTGTGCCCATTTCAGAATAATATATATTATACTATTGTATTGTAATTATTGATGCATTAATGTATTTATAATGTTCATGTTGCAGCTCATCTAATACACTTTATATACTACAACGTTTGTGAATATCCTCCTACGATCAATAAAGTTACAAGATCATTTAATTATTGATTATATCTTTGTATTCAGAATCAGAATCTGGAAAGTAACAAAAATCAGACAAATGTAGTACAATAGGTACAATATGTACCTCTGAGATGTAGTACAGTATAAAGTACAATATGTACCTCTGAGATGAAGTACAGTATAAAGTACAATATGTACCTCTGAGATGTAGTACAGTATAAAGTACAATATGTACCTCTGAGATGTAGTACAGTATAAAGTACAATATGTACCTCTGAGATGTAGTACAGTATAAAGTACAATATGTACCTCTGAGATGTAGTGAAACACTTGAATAAAGTACCTCAAAATAGTACTTAAGTGCAGTACTTGAGTAAATGTACTTTATTACTTTCCATCACTGCTGCCGATTCAAGTAACGACATCATCTTCTCTCTGGCGCCACCTTCAAGAAAGACTATTTATGAAGATCAAAGAGAAAAGAAAAGGCATCTTTTCTTGTATTTAACTTTCATTTCATTTTTTGATTTGTTTGTTTTGTTTGTTCGTTCACTTCCTGCCCCGCCCACCATACGTGGTATTTTTTAATAATTAGTACTACATCACCAGCTCCATGCATTCAGTCCGTATATTTCTATATACTATATGTTTATATATATATAGTCTTTATTCTATATTACTCAAGCAGGTGTTTGTCAGCATCATAGTTACGGTCCAACAGAAATGAGCCGAGGAGCTCGAGGGGTCTCTTTGAAATGCAAATGTCCCACCCACCCATCGAGTCATTCAACACATCACATCATTTATTTTAGGCTTCTTCTATAATGCTGGAAGATGTAGTTTAAGGAGGATCAAACATGCCTCATTACATTATCACGTGGTTTAAACTTTAAGAACTATATGGATAAGTCCCGCCCCTTTTGGTTGAACACCATTGGACCGTATATCGGAAATAATATGAATGGTAGTCAATGGAAGAGACAAATACATTTTGAATTGTGTCATGAATTACACATATGATGTTTGTCAAATTAAGAGATACTTATGCATGTCAAGTATAAAACTGTGAAAATACAAGACGACACAATCAAAACTGTCTTTAAGTGAGGCCTTTCTCTCTGAAGCTACGATGTCTGTGTTTGGTACGAGGTCTCACTCCTTAGCTAGGTTAGCTAGCTAGCTAGCCAAGCTAACGGCCATGTTGATGACGTACACTGTGAGAGACGGGAGGTTTAGTTCACTCAGCGGTTAATCACAGAAATAAATGATACTACGACAAACTGAGAATGTGTGGACAAAATTATCTTTTAATTGACAAACATTGTGTGTAAATAATGTAACGGATTCAACACACTGATTAAATAACGGGTTCATCAATGAATACAATGTGTTCAGGGACCTTTAGTTCACTATCACCATGTTAACCAAATAAAATAAAAAGCATAATTTAAATGTTCCCTGAAAAATTAAAACCCATATAAGATATTAATTATTAGTTTTTCACAGTTTTAATGGGTTTTACTTCCTTAAAAAGCTCTTAAATGTGAAAGTAATCCATTAATAACCCTTTAATTACTACAATCCATTAATTCATCCTAATGAGGATCCGAATCATTTTGACTTCTTTAAAGTGTTACAATTCATGTAATTATTCATGTAACATTATGCACTTAAAATACACTTAAAATACATCAACTACATCATTTTAATTGACACATTTGTGGATATTAAAGAAATAAGAGATTTTGTTTCATATCGAGGTACGTGAATGGAAACCAAAGGCTAAACAGTTTTAGTGAGTATAAATAATAATGTGGTAAATATAAATATAACTGTGTGTGTCCAGATTAGGGGACATGGATGTGAATGAGACTAAAGCTGAACCCCACAGAGTGAACGCTATAAAGGTATATAATGTGAGGGTTGATGTGAGACAATAAGGAGGTGCAGACGTGGCTCATTGTCGCTCTTATCTCCTGTGAATTTCCCGGCCTGGTTATTGACAAAAGGCAGAGACACACACTCACACTTCATTATGAGCCGTGACATCAGCGGCTCGGTGGGTTACTAAGGATACCTGGAGAGAGAACCCCGGACATCCAATTAAACACAAGAAGAAGAAACAGGCTCCAGATCAGCTCCCAGATAATTGTGTTCAGACCTTCAGTCGGTCCGCTGACACACACGGTGAGTCCTTTACTGATGATTACCTCAGCTTTCTTTAGCTTTATTCTTTAAAGCATTTAAATGTATGTGATGTATGTGACAGCTGTTTATGATACTTTCTGAGTATTTTAACCAGACGGTAAGTTTGTTTTTGTACAGATTTAAGTTCACATGAATGTATACTTATTATAATACTATTCTCTCACAGTGGACAGCTTAACCTTTGATCTTAATAACGTTGTTCTGTCAGTTCAGTTTTTCATCAACTGACAATGATGTTTTTTAGAAAGTAATTCATCAAAGTTAAAAATGACAAACATTTTGTCATCATGTGAGGAGTTCATGTTTATTTTTATGGGATCAGATTAATGCAACTTTTCCTGATAACACTCAATGAAAAATGTATTTAGAGCGATTACTTAAGTAAAAGAACCAATACAACAATGTAAAAATACTCCATTACAAGTAGAAGTACTGTGAGCGTACTCTTAAGTATCCAAAGTAAAAGTACTCATTCTGCAGGATGTCTAACTTGTCTCTAATGTTTTTATTTGTTCGAAGAGTTATTTAAATAAAAATATTTAGAGGATAAACGTCTCTTTGTTGGAACTGCTAACAACTCATAGACGTGTGAAACATCGTATGTTTTTTAATTTTAATTGTTTATTTTAAATATTACTATTTACTATATGTGTGAAATACATATAATGCAGTAAAAAGTAGAATATTTCCCGCTGAAATGTCGTGAGTAGAAGTATAGAAATTTAAGATATATATATAATATATAATGTATAAATATTATATCATAAAAATATTAAGAGGAAATAAAAAAATAAAAGCAAACATCTGCGAAAGTCAAGAAACATAAACATAGAATAGAAGAAAGAAAGAATACAATAAATCTATATCCGTGGTTTCACCTCAATATTATTACTGTAAAATATCAAATTGTGTTTTTTAATTTGCTAAATATTAGATTTCTAATCATTATTAAATGTGTTGATGTCCTTGAGACGTTGAATTGTTTGAGAGGCGTTAGTTTTAGTGTACTGTATCAGACGTTAGGTGAACACAAGCGGCTCCGTTGAAGTTTAATTCATTGAGAAGCTGACTAACTCCGCCTTTTTGAGAGATGCCGGTGTCTGTATCGAGCAACGCTAAGAGGTGTTAGTTATACTGCCGAGCGAAGCCTTACAGGTTAGTTTTTCCTCTCAAGATGCGAATAACTCCTGCTTTCATTCACAAGAGCTGAACTATAACAATATCCCGCCTCATTTTAATAACTTTAAACCTGGAATATTTGATTGGTAGAGTCTGTAATGAGGTTTTAACACAACCTGGAAGGCAAACTCCAGGGAAATAATAGCAACCTTTAAGGTAGTAGTTGGTCTTTCACGCGCAGGCGCAGTAAGACGCGGTTACCCGCAGAGGTAGCAGCGGACGGCGGCTAGCCATGCTAACGAGCGACGGCTAGTTAGTTAGCTCAGCTAGCTAGCTGCCGATGTGATGTGTCCGTCCGATGGAGCTGAGGTGTCGCGCGGCATGCCAAAGATGACGAGCCGGGTGTTTGTGTGCCTCTGTCTGCAGGAGGAGGAACATGGAAGCCGAAGAAGAAGAGTGGAACAACAAAGACCCGGATGTACACGAGCCGCTGGATAAAAAGGTGCTCTGCAGGCAGAATGGACGGATCGGTGAGACTTGTTTATTTAGGCCTCAAAACAGCTATTTATATTAAATATATTAATATATATATATATGATATATATGTTTTCTATGTCAGAAGATTTTCGTATTTTTTATTTAATTTTTTAAATCTTAAATGTTACTATTAACTATGTGTGTGAATATAATGCAGTTAAACAGTAGAATATATATATAGAAATGTCCCTTTGCTGTTTTGGTGCATACATTAAAAACATTAAGACGAAATACAAATAAATAAAAGCAAACATCTGCAAAAGTCAAGAAACATAAAATATATGAAAAAAGACTATAAAACTATATCTGTGGTTCCACCTGTGTTGCTTTATATATTACTGTACGGCATTTGTGTTTATCATGTTTATCATATAAACATGTGATAAACATGTGTGTCCTCCACACTGGATGAAGCTCAGCGGTGTGTTGGTCCAGGCTGCAGGCTGACTTCTCTCTCTGCAGGTGTAGTGAGAACTCTCCACCGCCTGTTGAAACCCTCCCAGAACACTCTGCAGATTCAGTGCATCGCCCGCTCACAATGTGCTGGTAGGTGAAGTTAAGTGTGATATATCAGCCTCTAAATAACATGTAGTCCTGAGTGAACATGGTACTTTGAGCCTCATGTGTTGCATTCAAGTAACACAGCAGAGCGTCAGTTTTTATGAAGGAGACAATCTTTAGAAATGAATAATCCTCAAATCCTCTTCTCTCCATTTGGATGAAGACATATTTCTTCTGCTCGTGTTGAGACCTTGAGTTAAGATTCATACTGTCAATAAAGAGCTTTCATACATTTTAGTGTTAAATAACTATATTTAAGTCTACCTTCCAGTTTATCATGACGGGTGTGTTGTGTTGTTGGATGTCTTTACCTGTGATGTGTTCTGCTTCTACTTGTCTCAGTCTAATAAACTAACTGAAGGATAATAAAAGTGTTTAGTTGTTTCATCATCTTAAATGATGGAAGATGTTCTTTAGTGTCGACTGGCTGGTGTAACATTAACATAATTGTAGTTACATTATAGAATAAGTGACGGTCCAGTGAGAGCACATTTCTACAGCTCTGTCCCTAAACTCAGCCGATTCATCCCCCAGGCTCCTGTCCAAACCTGATGATGAGTAGGAGCGATCACGCCGATGTTCGGCCCCTCCCCGTGGCCCTCACCCCCCAGCTGCCCCCCCGAGCTCACCGGCCCCTCTGCATGTCGGTCTCCTCCGACAGCAGCGGACGCTTCAGAGCTCTGGAGACGCAGGAGTGGAAGAACAACCTCAAAGCTCAGGTAGGTCCAGACGGACACGGAGCTCCTGCTCCTTCATCGGTAGAACCATGAAGAACTTCACTATGTTCAGTGCTTCATAGGCCTGTAGCTAACGGTTCAACGCTCCATTCATACTCCGAGTGTCCATATAGCTCTGGAGCTTCATCCAGCGTGTCACACCACACAAGTCCGAGATGATCACCGACATGCACGCTCAGCCTTAATCAGCATTCAAATGCTTTACAGCATGTCTCATTCATTCAGTTTAAACCGTGTGTGTGATTCCTCATCTTCTGTAGCAGCAGAGATCACTCCATGCTCTGAGAAGTAGAACACCAAACTGTATATGTTCAAATGTACGTGACAACTTGATATCTGGACTTCTGGGGTCTTTGACATGTCAGGACCAGATCTTAGGCGGGTGAAGACGACAAACACTGTGTGTGTGTGTGTGTGTGTTGCAGATGGAGCAGGCCCACAGTGCAGGAGCAGCCAGCAGCACCGGATCTCTGGAGCGAGCGTCTCTGTTCTGCGCCTCGGCCTCCACCACGGCGTCCAGCCCGGTGGAGATCCTCAACAAGAGCAAGTCCTCCAGCCGCTTCTCTCTCTTCTCCCCGCCGTGGAACAGCAGCTCCGAGTCGGACTCCAACCCTCCGTCCCGCTCGGGCTCCAAGAAGCTGCGCAACTACAGCAGGAGAGCCGCCACGGGGCCGGCGGGCGCCAGGGGCCCCGACACGCCGGAGCCCAAACCGGGCGGCCCCGAACACTTCCAGTACTCCGAACCCGTCATCTCCAAGGTGACGGACTACATCTACGTCGGGAACCTGAACGCGGCGTACAACGGGCGCACCCTGTGCCGCAACAACATCGACGGCATCATCGACATGAGCAGCGTGCCGGGAGAGCCGGGCCCCAGCCTCAACCTCATACCGTGCACCTGCTCGCGCGGCGCCCGCCACAGCTGGTCCCGCCTCAAGGTGGACATCGGAGACGTGCCGGAGCTGAAGCAGCGCTGCTTCGAGGACATCAACGAGTGCATCGACGCCTCCACCGAGAAGAGGAAGCGCGTCCTGGTGCACTGTCGAGACGGCTTCTCTCTGGCGCCGACGTGCATCATCCAGTACCTGATGGTGAAACAGAACATGAGGCTGATCGCCGCCTACGAGCTGCTGAGGGCCAAGTACCCGGTGAACATCAGGGAGTGCCACCAGAACGTGCTGGTGAGCCTGGAGAGGGCGCTGCGGCCCGGAGGCAACACCGACCCCGAGTGCTTCAAACAGGCTATTTCACGCAAGGTGGCGTGGACCTGACTCTGAGACTGTGACTCGGAGACTCTCTGTAAACCCTCACCCTCCCGAGGTAATTAGATATCGTCCTAAAGACAACCCAGGGGCCGCTGTACCCCCCCGTCCACTGGATATTATTGTCCCCACTTGAGTTCAGTGGTTGTAAAAGTTATGAATTTTGATGTATTTCCTCTTCAGAAACCTGTAAATGTGACCTGGCTGTGACGCCCCCCCCCTCCCTATTCTCAGAAACAGGAGACGCAATAGACTTCACTGTAACATACACAGCTTCGTGGTATAAAGGTGTAGTCGTGTTGGCTGTATAGTTGATATCGTCCTGCTTCAGTGGTGGTGTGTTTGTAATCAGGGGATCTCAGGAGATTATTGATGTCATTGCAGTACAGGGTGGGACGTTACTCATTGGGTCAGTGTGAGGCCTTGTTCACACCTGGCACTGAAATGCATCTTGGTCAGCGGTTATTTACCTGCCCGACCAAGTCTATTCTGAAACGCAGTTATTAGTAGTTTAAATGATGTATTCTAAGCTGCTCAGAGCTAAACGAGTCATAACTTCCTCTTAAAATCTCCTTCAAACAAATATAGTGAGTCAAGTTTCTTGCCAAAAACTACCTTTTACAAGAACACACTTGAACACATCACGAAGATGGTTTTATTTACTTTAGAATCATTTTTACTGAGCAGAGCTTGAACTCAATGTAACCTCCATTAGCATTAGCCGTTAGCTCAGTTAGCGCCGAGCTGGACTGTTGTTGAGAGTAGTGTGTGGCACTCGTCTCTCCGACGCCATGTTGAGAGCCACATGGACTCAATCCTACTGTTACAGATGTATGCTCGGAACCTTTTGAGGATGAAGAAGTAGGAAAAGTCGCTGCTATACAGCGTGTTCCTCCTATTGGACAACCCGTATGACCTCGACAAAGTCACTCCCACATGGATTATTATCTTCAAACACAGTTGGGACCTGTAGGCTCATGGTGGTGTTCCTCTGGAGCCCGACTGCTTTCCTCACGGATCAGAACTAAACTTAAAGTGAAACAGAAACACGAGTCACAGGAGATGCATTTCTAGTATTTCTGATGCCAGGTGTGAACTTTCACTCAGTTTTTCTTTCTAAAGATATATTTTGCTGGTGAAATAAAGTTTGGATGTTGTAGTCGTTGTAGTCGTGGGGAACAAAGAGACTCTGTACGTTTGAGGATGTACTTGTGTAATCTGTCGATTGGATCGATCACACGGCGGTTAATCTGATTCTATCTCAAGAGGACGCACGTTTGAAATGTGACCTGCTTCGCCCGCTTCACGCCGTTTCTCTTGTTCTTTTCCTCTCTGAGTGTTGATGGAAGAGGAGCGGCCTCGTCCTCTGTGAGGACCCCTGTAGCCTCCTTCCTGTTGGTTGAATCTCTTCGGCGGTGCTCAGGCTGACTTTGTGACTCTGAAGCCGGGTGGACGTCCGTCTCTGTGGATTATCAGTATTATTGTGTCGGTGCCACTAAACTGCAATCTGCGGATTTACACTGCAAGAGATGATTTTGCACTACTCACCGGGTTGTCCAAAATGCAAATGATTGCCTTTTTATTTAGTTTGAATTATTGTTTTTTGGGAGCATTTCACACACGAGGGAGACGTTTACGTTCTCGTTACAACCGTTCATTAAAGTGTTCACGTGCTTCACTCTGATCACCGATAACTTTACATTAGTACATGACAAACATCACACGATCCATATCACAGCTCTACCCAGGACAATATATTCAACCAGTGAACAATCACATAACTACTATTATTCAACTTAACGTGGTATAAAACAGGAAATCAGTAAATACATCACAGAAGGTATTGATGCTTCCATAAATTACTGAGAAGATTAGGTGATTATTACAATTTGCAGACTTGTTTTTCTGTCTGTTGACGAACTACTGAGTCAGTTAATAGTTTCAGCTCCAACGTTCAGTACATGACGGGTTTATATACTCGACATACCATCCAGAAAGTACTGAAACTAATCAGAGTAAATCTCTGCGTCTCTAATGACCGAGAGGACCGAGTTACAACGACACACTGAGCCGTGTGTCGGTACAACCCGTCATTGAGACGCATATTCTCACTGTTTACATTTCAATAGAATTCATCCTAAAGACTGAATAATATCGACATATCCCACGTCTTAATTGGAAAAGGCCACATTCATCAGGCCTAATTTGGAACAAGACAGAATATGCTTTACCTGTGTGAAATTGGTAATCTTGTAATATTACTTATTAGTCAATCAAACGTTGGTTCAATGATGCAGCTGTGAGTTTGATCTGAACATTAGAGTGAAGCCTCGTAAGGGTTCTGAGGCTACGTTGAGCTATAGTTAGATAATGACTCAATGAACACTTCTACTCGTGTATGAAAACTTCTGCCTGCAAAGATCATGCAAATATGTGTTGTCTAAAAAGGACAACAGTAACATTGCAATGTTTTTTTAAAGTTAATTTAACAGTTTTATTTAGTTTTATTTCATGGAGCATCAGCTGTACAGGACGTTTGTAACGTTAACGGAGCAGAGACGTGGAAGCTAAAAGTACCTTCATTTGGAGTTGTCTTGTGACCGTTTGGTGACATTTGCACACTTTGTATAACTTTTAACTCCTCTCGATATGTCGTGGAATTGTTGGATATTTTTTTGGATGTTTTTATTTTTTGAGCAAAAAAAGTACGAACTTGACAATTGTGTAAAAATGGTCCTTGCTGTAATATATTTGTACCAGTGTTTTACTAATGCAGGCGATGAGACCGAAGAAGAGGATATATATATATTTCTCCACATAGTTCATAAGTCACTGTAGTAGACTAAAGTATCCGCACATGTTGGTTTATCCCTCGTTGTCCCATCATATCAATCTGAATAGGTTTTCTAACTCGTTCTCTCAGGTGATTTCTCAGTGGCCCAGAATGTTCTCAATGAATATGATATTCAGAAATGTGAAGCGATGTGTTTCTCATGTCATGTTTCTAAAGTCAAATATAATTTGTACTGTTGAAATATTAAAGAAAAGTATGTATTTAACGCTTGTTTTGGTGCTGACTTAGCAAATGAACCGCGCAGTACAAGAATACTGTCTCGACGTAAGCAAAAAGCCACTACGACTGCAACTAAAGGTGGTTTTAAAGGTGTTCAAACCCGATGGACGAGTTTGTTAAATGTGTCTGACGAGTTGAGGCATAAAGTTCAACTCTGGTGAAACCATGACCTGTGAATTTGTGCTATTGATGAACTGCAAAACATCCGGACAGGGCTGACCTTTTGAGGGTTTATATTATATTATATTAGCTGAAAACGTTGCTCTGCCAGAGTACAAACTGTTACACAAAAAGTATTATGGTTTGCAGTCAGTCATAAGAAGGAAGAGGATGTAAAACTTCAGTCGGGTTTAATTCTTTGGGTTGTCTGCAGAATGGTTTGCGTTCCGCTCGCGTTATAAATAACCCAGAGCGTATTTTTAACTGTTCGATAGCAAACCAGCTATGTATGCTATGGTAGCAGCCCAGAGCTAGCATGTTAAGAGCAAAAAGCATCACGCTGATTGGCAAGTCAACAGCGCATCCTTGGGTTCTGGCGAGTGAAGTCTAAGCTTCATGTGTTAAAGCTGCATTCTCTCTAGTGTCCACCAGGGGGCGACTCCTCTGGTTCTATAGAAGTCTATGAGAAAATGACTCTACTTCTCTCTTGATTTATTACCTCAGTAAACAAGATCAATGGAAAGTCAATCAGGATCCTTTGGATATACTTAGTGTGGACACACTAAGTATATCATCCACGTGAATATGCATGAATATGCATGAATATGCTCGGAGCTTGTGATGTAGTACAAACGGTGTGGAAGACTACTCGCAAACAAACAGGACTGTCAATCAGGAGACCCGTGTTCGTGTCCCAAAGTGTTGAGTCATGGTGAAGTTACTTTAATGATATTTTACTTGGTTTCTGAAACCTAAACGTTTTGTCTGAACAATTGTTAAATTGTCTCTGTGGTGGCGGCGCGCAATGCTCTGTTAAGAGGTTGTGGTTATTTCAGGTATTTCTGTGAGATCATGTTGTTCTAAACTTCTCTCTCAAGCTCTCTTTTTTTAGATCTTCACACAACTACTTCTGTCGAGATTTGTGCACAGCACCATGTTTCTTAAGATGTGGTTAGACGACATCATAAAACAAATTAGCCTGAAGCATACCTGTCTCTATGATTAATTATAGTACGTGGAACAGACCCAGGTGGCACCACAATAATCCTAAAATAAATCAAAGTAAACTGGTTCAAATGACTAACAACTGACGAGTGAAATGAGTTTGTTTACAGGTTGTCGGTGAAGCTGTTTGTTTGGTAATTAACTAAAAGCTTAAAGAACTCAACGTTAAACTCACCAGTTACTGTATTTTAATTCATGGCCATCAAGTTGAGATGTTTTTGAGAAGAACTCATGGGTTCTCCCTCAGTTTGGCTCAGTAGAGTGCCGTATAGAGTTCTGCTTTGAGTCCGTCATCACTATAATTTGCCGTCCACTTCATTAGGTGACGTCAATTCTTTCTATTTCGGCTGCGTCCTCTCACCACGTCTCTGAGACAGGACATGAAGATCAAAACCCTCCAGCAATTTACCCCAAAAGCCATAAAAAAATACATTGCAACAACCTGTAATGAGCCAACAACTAACTAGCCTCTGCATTGGAGAGACATTCATTCGTCTTCTAGACCCCAACAAATTAGCTTGAGACGTTAGCTACCAATTTAAAAGTGCAACGTCGTCAGATTTCTGGTAAAAGCACAGAGCTAACATCAGATGATCCACTTTAATAGAACTACTTTGACTTCATGATGACCCGTAACAGTCGTGGTTGTGGTTTCAGGGTCTCATTTGTGTATTCGTGGCTTCACATGCTGCAGTTTGTCTGTCACCAGCCGCCATGACTGAACCCTTCCATCTGTTAGATGCAGCCTCCCTCAGAGAGAAGCACCAGAGCAGATGCTTCCCTGCTTTCACACCTGTCAGGAAAACATTATGATAATGTTTATAACCACTTTCACACTAAAACACAAGGTTTATCACTTGTGCAAGCTTTGTATTTGTTTATGTTCTTACTTTGAATTTTTCCCATTTTATATTGTATATTGATACTGAAGGAAACTTCTTGGTTTATTTGTGCAACTTAAAATCAAGCAAACAACCAACGCTACTGTGTTTTATGACTATTACTGGTGTGCACTGTTACTACCACTGTTTGCTGTATTTCTGTCCATCAATCATCCGTCAGCGAGTAAATTCAGCCGATATCTCAAAACGCTCTTCAGAGGCCTCGCTGTGGTCCAAAAGAAACTATGGGCCTATTTTGTAAATTGTTAAAATCTCTAATTAATTCTGTGTAAACAAGTTTTGAGCTTAAAAAACAATTAAACAAACTTTTGCCTTTTTTAACCTTTTCTACTTCAGACCTTTTTTCTTCTTCTAGTTATTTCTCTCCTGTTTTCATTAACCCGGTGTCATCGTCCTCCATAACGATCCTGTTCACAGTTCCTTAACAGCGTCCACTTAGCGTGTCTTAAATGACGCCTTGAAACTCAACTCCACTTTCTCTCTGACCTTCCACCTGCCGTCCCCTCAACTTTCATCACTTTCCTTCATGGAGGCCAGCCTTGTTTCTATTAAGTGTTCTTATATGATAATAACAATCTCTTCATCTCTCCTCCTCCCACTTCTCTTCGTTTTCTTTGGCTCATGAGCAGCTTCCTTTTGGGGGGTCGGGAGGAATAATGCAATCAGGGAAACAATCTAAGAAAGGGTTATTTATAATGGTCAGATAGGGAGGAGATGTGGGGGGGTCGGATATAAGATTTCAGGTTGTGGTGAGCCCATTGGTCTGAGAGGAAATCCACTTCCATAAAGAGAAAGATGGGGTTTCCTTTTCCTTCGGGGAATGCAATATATACCAACTTCTAGTGCCCGAAACCGAGCTGCTTCTTAAATCTTCTGCTTCCGTCTACGAACCAAACAGGTGAGAAATCTTTTTTCTTTTTCTGCTGATTGTTTTGTTGCACAAAAGATGCTTCATAGACGAGCGTTTTGTCTCTGTCATCATGCAGTTCTGTAAATATGTGTTCTTGGTTGTTTTTGAATGTACAAGCAAAGCAGCTGGTTAGAAACTGTTGCTGTCGGGTGATGGAGGTGGAGGTGGAGAAGTCCACTGAGGAGGTTTTGCTTGTTAGCGTGGTTCATGTTTTGGGGCTGAGGGGGTCGATGCTGCAGGTGTGATGAGGTGTGTTTGTGTAAATGGACTCTGGAGTTGTGAAGCGATAGTCTGAGTGTTTATTAATGTGTTTGAATACATTTTAATATGTCAGAGCTCAGAATGACTTGGTTATTAATCTGACAGCTTCGTTTCATTTTTCTTCATGTTTGATCCAGTTATGCTCATTCACTGATCAAAAATCTGTCCAAGAAAATATCAAATGAGAAAATGCTTGGAGTAAACTTACAAATACATACACACATTAATAATGTAAACGTAGTACAAATCTACATATGAGCTCCTGGTCTCAAGGTACAACACAACTAATGAATGTGTTTTGCAGAATTTGGATAAAAGTCATCTCATCATTTTGCAATGAAAACATCTCATCCCAGTTTGTATTTGTAGAAGAAACAAGACTTTAATGATGTATTAGTTTGTGTAACAGCTAAATGTATCACAGGTTGAGGATTGACGCCAACAAAAGATTGAATTGTTTTTATTTTGGAGCTTTAGTCATTTCAGGTCATAATATTCCCAGTATTCATTATTAGTCTTCCTGCTGAAGAACAATCCGATCATCACAGGAGGCTAAACTGTCCACTGAAGTCAGAAATGTGTATTCTTGTTTTGTTTGGTGATGTTAACTCTCAGATACACGTCTGTACAGAACGTCTGGTCTCTCGGCTCTTGTGTCTGTAGCTGTAGCCAAACTGAGCCGGACGGGTATTTGATATTCAATAAAAGAGCAAAGTTCATAAAGTATTTTAGTTAACTGATTTATTGGTAAAGTTGCAGTGTGCTACAATGAAAAGCTAATTATTATGTGTGTTGCCAAACAATTATGAGACGATGAGGACTGATTATGAAAAGTTATGGCACTTAAGAAATGTAACTACATGACAAAGATTTACTTATGCTGACGATACTATGCTTTAAATTGATAACATGATGTTTGATCAGATGTCTTAGCAGCAAAACCTACATATGGATAATTAAGTAAAAAGTCGAAGTATAAGGAATTTAAAACACTGTTTGATTATTTAAAAGCAAGTTATTTCATCTTGAAATAATTGTGTATAATACAAGTCTAACAGTTAAGCCTGAACATGCAAATTACAAAATATGAATGTAAAATGTTACAATACAATTAACAAGTAACAACATAGCATACTTTAGACGAATGAAACACAATCAGGCTATTATAACTCGTGAAAATGTCATTTTGTAAAATCTGAGTGAGATTTTGGTGTTTGGATGACACAAAGTCTGATTTTGTAACATTGGCCCCAAAACCCCCAAATGTTGTTTTCCTTTTAAAATTCCCGTTGCGAACTTAAAAACATCGATGTTGATCAGGGAATTTGAGGATTATGAGGCAATCTTTTGTAACACACTTTCGGGAGGATCTTTTAATTGTGTAATCATGCTTCTTTTGAGACAAAACGTTTTAGGGGAAAGTCCGTTTAACTGACATGGTTTATTCTCTGGATGTCTCGAGCATAGACTGTATATGAGAAGTGGATGTAGTCGTCGCAGTGGCGGGCCGTGCATTGTATACCTGGGCCTTCACTGCTGTCCTGCAGCTGAAACACAGCTACGGTTATTATTTGTTTTGTGTAAAAATGAAGCTCAACACCTGTAAATACACTAACTGTAGAGAATACGCTGAGAGTGCGTCTCCTCTCTGCTCTGACTGCAGCGTCTCCTCTTCTGTGAGAGGAACTGTGAGTGCTTTGGGGCGGAGGAGGGGCTCACGGCAGCACCCGCTGCTCGTTACCACAGTAACTGTAGAACGTACGTGTTTTAACGTCATCAAGTCAAAACACCAGAAAAGTCTCCAACAACACCAGAACAAGTCTCCAACAACACCAGAACAAGTCTCCAACAACACCAGAACAAGTCAATAGATGTGTCACTAGTAGCTTTTGACAAGAAAAGTCTCCATGAGGGTTTGGAAAGTCACCGGATTTAGCGAGAAAGTCGACAAGTTGGCAACACTGGCACCGCTAAATATGTCCCCAGAGCAACATAAGACGTAACAATAGTTCCTATCACATATAAAACCAAACAAAAATCCATCTTCATAAAAACAAGTTGTACAAATAATAATATACAAACAAGCAAATTAAAGCTACTGCAGATGTAAAAACAAACACATTTAACTTACCAGAGCTGCTGTTCACTATTTAAAGACAAAGTCCATCCTCCTTTCTTTGTTAATAAAGAGTTTAATCTCACGGTTGTTCAGTACATCCGTGTGTTTTAGTTCCAGTAAGAAGTCCTTCTGGATTCATGGACGCCAGTGAAGACAGTCGAGCCTCCCCAGTTGTATTTCTTGAATACGTTTTAATGCGTTTGAGGCTGAAAATGTCCCACTGACCAATCACGTATGGCTAGGCCAGCTAGCAGGCTCTGACACGTCAAAGAATACGCCCAACATGTCAAACTAAAGATCTGATTAGTTGAACACTATGACAATCAACAATATCGTCCCCATTCACTTAAACTGCACATGGATTCACTTGTGAGTCTGCAGGCCTCGGGCCTCTCTTCTTACCTAGAGACACAGAGGTGAAATCTGATTGGATAAAAGCTCTACTTAAAACAAGCTGCACTGGAAGCAGAGCAACTGAGGAAGACAGGAGCTGTGCAATGAGAAAATAAGATAAATCATTTTATAAATTATAATACATGTAGTGTATTTAAGAAAACCCTTTAAACCCTAGGCCTTTTTTTGGCTTCTGCTCGAAAATACTATACCCATACTCAAAGGGGCCTTACTCTCTAACTACAAGGTCTATTTGAATAATTTAAATTGATTAATAACACTCAAGGGGGTGAGCTTTGGTGAGATGTGTAAATATCATGTATATGCTCCACTTTGAAAATGTCAGGTTCGCCTTGTGAAAAAGCACTATTATTGATAATACTATATTAAACAAGGCTCAGTAAAGCCTAACCACCCAGCATCATAGCAAACAATGGCAGTAGTCATACAAAAAAGAATTGGAGTGAATAGAGTGAAGCAGGCCAGAGCTAGAGAGATAAACGTACGAGAGGTCACGAAAGGTCGTCATTTGGGAAACAGCTTCTCCAGCTGTTCCATTGTACTTTTATAACCTAAATAACTATATATTTAACTTCCTTTATCCTTGTACATGCACAATATATCACATACAGCAGTCTGGCATCATTTTTGAGAGCTAGAATCCTCTCTAAAGCCTCTCGGGGCCGCCGACCTACGGCAGCATGCGCTATTGACTGTGTGTGAGTGAAGCTCCTTCAGCCTGTGGTTGGTCAATCCCATACCATGAGACCTCTAAACACGCCTTAGGATCTAGCCAATGCAGTGGTGGCAACGTGGTTTTGATTGACAGAATAGTTTTATGTAAAATACAGATACGCACGCAGCGGAGCATGCGTAAAAACCGGATTCCCCAAATGTGAAACGTGGTCCTCCAGCCTTGTTTGACCCCCCTTTCTTCAGGAAACAGTTGAATTAGACAGGAAACAGATAAGTTAAGCCGGTATGCAACATGGTTGTAGGATTATTATATTTGTTTCTGAAAATTGCTTTCTACGATACCGCTCGGTACCACTCGAGGACCAATTTAAGAAAAATTACTAAATTATAAAATAGCTATAACTTTGTGATTCTGTTTAGGCCAGCAGAGAAGGCCTTGCTGGCCCTGACGGCCCACCACTGAGTCGTCGTGATGTCACTCATTGTTTTGTGGACATTTTGAAGTTTTAAGTTTGGCGATTTCATCGTCGCCATCTTGTTTTTTTGCAACCAGTGAACAGGAAGTGACCATATCTGGACTGAGGAGGAGTGACGTAGAGACGCCGTATACGTCTCTGGTAGAGACCTGTCAATCACCGTGTAGCCCCGCCCTAAAGCATCCCCTGCTTTATGGTCTGTTTGACTCTAAATGGACCATAATGTACTAAATGAACATCATGCTGTATTGAAGAAGACTTGAAACTAGAGATTGAGACCATAAACTCATGTTTACAATGTTTACTGAGGTAATAAATCAAGAGAGAAGTAGAGTCATTTTCTCATAGACTTCTATACAACCAGAGGAGTCGCCCCCTGGTGGACACTAGAGAGAATGCAGAACCGGAAGTTGCCATGGGAATGCAGCATTAGTGGATAAATCATTGTTGTGATTTTATTTTAGACATTTCGACAAAGCTTTCCGTTTGGATGCAGTTGTTGTCGATCTGGATTGTTCTGCACGGTCTCTATTTGCGGAGATGTTTGCACCGACGGAGAAGGTGTTGAGTGTTTCCTGATAATCTTCCAGAAGACAGACCTTTCATGACTAGGATGCCCAAGAGGGGACAACTGGACCCCAGATCCTTGTCCTGATTTAGACTCGAGGTCTTTCCCTCGGCTGAAGCTCCCTGTTGGTGTCCCGTTTCCTCTAAGTAGAGTTATTATTTCTGAGTCTGACCCCGTCTTCACCCTGTTTCCTATTCCCATCTGTTTGTGTCACCTGTCCGCCTCATACTTAATGACTTTTCTGTGATTTTAAAATACTTTTCTTGTATACTAATAAACCATTTCAAATGGAAACTTGTGTTTTTCTGCAGGCTTTGAAGCCAAAAACGCCAAGATGTCGGAGTGAGTAATTCTGGGTCTCATTCATCTCTATGTTCATGTATATATTTTATTTTGGACCAATAACACTAAAGTTAAACTTCAAAATGTCAAACTTATTAAGTAATCTTTATTATCTAATCAGAAGAACCATATATTGTATTTAAAACAGGATTATAGAAATGTAACAGAAACATTTCCTAAAACCTTACTGCATTTTATTGGAAAATAATTAAAAAGAGTTGTTTCCAGTCAAAATTAGTTAATTTCACCTTATTTCCAAAATCAAGTCACCTTTTTTTTTGCATACCGTGCTTATAATGAATTTAAAATTAATATTCTTTTATATCAGGGCCATTGTAGGTAAAAAACAAACAGAAATAAATTATGGGGGGGGATATTCAGAGAAAACAATTAGAACTTCTGAGATTAAAGTGGTAAATTCACGAGAAAGAATTCACAAATTCTATGAGAACAAAAATTAAAATCATGTTGTTTCTTCTGAAGACGCCCACCTTACAGCAATGTCTCTTCAAAATCCAGATGTTTATGATAATTTGGTGATTTTGGGATCAAATAAAGAGCATTTCCTTATTGATAAATCTGATTGCAAAGTATAATTTGATTAAGTCATCCACTGCAGGAATAATACACAACCACAGGCGTTGTAAATATGTAAATATATTTATTTATTTAATATGTAAATATCTGACTTTAATCTCAGAGAAAGTGTTTTCTTGTAAATTTACAATTTTAACCTTTAGAAATTGTATATATATTTTTATATATTCATATATTTTTTTTACCTGCAAAGGCCGGAATACGCTGCTGTAGAAATCCGTAATAATAAACGTTTTCTCAAACCCTTTAGGAAAAAGATGTCATCGAGTCGCAAGCATCATCTGAAGGTAAAATATCTCTATTTGACATTTTTTACAGTGTTGTACAAAACAAATTCAAAATAACAAAAAATGGAAAAGTGGTCACTTTTTTGGTTTACAGCAACTATCAAAATGTCTTTACATTCACAAAAACAGAGAGATGCCTCTTTCTGTTGATGTTCAGTAATATCTGATGTTGTGTTGCTGTTGTCGGGCAGAGTTTGATGCTGTCCACCGCCAAAGGTTTACTGGAGGAGGAGGCGAAGGAGCGAGCGGAGGAGAGGGGCCGGTACATGGCAGAGACCTGTCCTCCTGTGTCCATGCCGAGGAGCATGCAGGAGCTGCAGGTACGTCCTGAAGAAAGACATGGAATCCATTGTAATCTATTACAACTTTTTTTCGGGACGATATTACGTCGTTAAGTCAACAAAACCAGTAAGTTAGCTTCAGGCAACGAAACCTACAGTTGGGTTTTAAAAACAGACAATTTGTGTCACTGTACACACAACCAATAGATTGCACTTCGTGATACTGTGATCCAGCTCAGTATCATTAGTGATCGGTTCATATCGGCAGAAGATTATTTACAGTATTTATTCCTCCAGAACATGCAGTCACAGTGTTCTTAGCTTTAGTAGATCGATATATTAATACAGACATGTTTTATGTGGTATTGAATTTGGCAGAAGACGTTGATAATAGAATGAACTGGCCTTTGATTTGAGTGAACACGGTGATGTTTGTGGTCCACATCGTTTTGTCATCGTGACTATCTTGTGTTTGTGTTCAGGAGCTTTGCCGAGAGGTCCACCACAAGATCGACGTGATGGACGAGGAGCGATACGACCTGGATATGAAAGTTAATAAAGCCAACAAGGAGGTAGAATTATTCAACATTCAACCCCTGCAGAACCTTCAAACTCCTGCTTGGCTCCCAAACATTGTCGTAACTTTATTTTGACACCGTGTGGAGGTTCAGGAGTTTCCAAAGATAGCGAGATTGTCGTGCTGAATATTCGGTAAATGTTTATAAATTGGACGGTCAGCATTTTAGCATGTTTTTTTGTTGTTGTTGTGTTCTCCACTCTTGATTCCACTTTGCTGCTACAATCCTGCAAATGTCCCCGCTGTGGGACTAATAAAAGATTATCTTATCTTTAAGACGAGTTTTACATCTTTAACTCCATTTTTAACTGGTGACGCTTTAACAACTGTTCATTTTGGAGTGTAATTACATCCTTTGTTGCCACTGGCATGAAACAAAGGCAAAAATTACCATAATCTATGTTTGAAAATTGCTTAAATTGTTGTAAAAACTCTAAAAAAACAAAATCACGGCCTAAAAAAGGTTGAAAGTATTGAGAGTTTATAGTTTTTTCTCGGCTGTTCTAGGTTGAAAATGTCATTTTGTAGCGTGCTCAAGGCGTTTGTAGTAAATCCAGACTCAACTTTTCATCCGTCGTGGCCTCTTTGTTTCCACCTTCCAGATCGACGACCTGAAAATCAAAGTTCAGGACCTGATGGGGAAGTTCAAGAAGCCCGTCCTGAGGAAAGTACGCATGTCGGCCGACGCCATGCTGAAGGCTCTGCTGGGCTCCAAGCACACGGTGAACATGGAGCTGAGGGCCAACCTGAAGCAGGTCAAGAAGGAGGTCAAGGACGAGGTGAGGAAGTGGCCTCGTTTTATAAAAATATCGTAATTACTGAGACTTAGAGCTGAAAACGTGAGATGAGTGTGGAGCGATGAGGAGACCGTAACCTTCCTCACATTAATACCTGAAACAGAAATGTTGTATTTCTATCATGTCCACATGGTTTTACATAGTTTGAGCTTCTGCTGGAGAATTAGCTCCAGCAGCTCACAGTAGTGGATGGAAACACGTAGATTTGGATGGAAACTGTTTTCTACAGAAACCTGCAGAGTTTATTCCATCGTCTTCTTTTTAATCTAATGTTTGAACCATCCGGATTAGATGAAATCTTCCTCCAATGATGTGATAGATCTTTGTAACTTCTTACACTCTGGATTTGATCTTTTTTAGACATTGTGGGAACTAAAAATCACATTTATTATACCTTCAATCTCAGAAACATCTCCAGAGAAGGTTCCACATACTGTAGAGTGGTAGACCTGTTTTAATGCCTTTAACACTAGTTTCATTTTTCTGAATGAAATATATTTCTGAGAAAGTCCTCACAAGTGGCCTTTTGTGGTCACCCAGGAAACCAATATTTATTTGTTCCACCAACCTTCCCTAACAGTAACTATATAGATATTATATAGCAGAATTATAGTTAAAAAGATGGAGTCAAGCTAAACCTAACTAGTCCTTCAGTCTAAAGTAAAGTAGGACTACTCAACCAGTTTTTTTATTCAGACCATTATCTGAAACTTTGATAAAAACCTTGTGGTCCAGCTCTGATTTTGGGTCTTTGGTGTTTCAGGATAAAGAACTGCGAGACGTCGGTGACTGGCGTAAAAACATTGAAGACAAAGCCGGCATGGACGGGAGGAAGAAGATGTTTGAGGGCGAGGCTTAAATCAGCTGTTTTTTTATTGACCGGCAGACCGTTTAGATAGCACAAATATATGAATTATTAATAAACTAACTGTTTGACTGAATAAACAAACTGATGGAGCCCTTTTTAGTCGTGCTTATTTGTCATAAAAACCCCAAATTTGACAACTGGAATGAAAATATTAAGGCAGAAATCAGAAATTAGTACTGTTAGCTATGAGCCGCCGGCTGAGCTGTCGCCATGTTGAGAGCCTTATGGAGTCAAGGAAACTAGCTAGCTGGACCTTGATACGCTAACACATGAAATAGTCACTTAGGTGTTCG
Source organism: Leptoclinus maculatus (assembly GCA_032191485.1). Lineage (NCBI taxonomy): Eukaryota > Metazoa > Chordata > Actinopteri > Perciformes > Stichaeidae > Leptoclinus > Leptoclinus maculatus. The sequence goes on from JAVDOI010000135.1 coordinate 247,557, forward strand.
TACAATTAATAATAATTAAATCATTATTGATATATTACATCCCACATTAAGAGTACTTTGAGTCTCCAAGTTAAATTTTAAGCATATCATATAAGTATTTAAAATTAACGTTAGCTAACGTTAGCTAGCAGCTAAATCGGAGGCGGAGAGCTCCTCTGACAACAGTTTCATTTCGGGAAAGTAGTCGCCCTTAGAGGTTGTTTTGTTTTACCATAACTAGACGATAGCTTTTTAAGTGCCATGATGAACAATTATTAAATAATATTAGACATAATATCAATGAATGTGTGGAGGTTTCATGGGTAATAGTTCGCTGCCCTTCGATGGCACTAATTTATACTCAATTTTGTGAATTTAAATTGATATTCAATATATATGCACTACAAATGTAATTATTATATAAAAAAAATGATAAAAGTATGTATATATTGAATTTAATTTGTATATATTGAATTGTAATGCTCATGATCGATAGAACAGGTGGATGTAAGTTAATGAGTCGCGAGAGCGTTAAAAAGCAGTGAACATAATCCGACTGAGTTAAAGTTTCTCGGTTGTTGCTGTTTTATGACGTGTAAATCCTCTCATGGTGTCATCTTCAACACGTCGTTGACGTGAGAAATATGACTCCAAACAATGTCATGTAAAAACATTTGTACCCTGAACTCTGTGAAGTATATTCATCTTCCTCATGCTGACTTTAAAACACCAAACAAATCGGATCACAAAAAGAGAAACAGATCTGAGGTCAGTAAGTTTCTTTAAAATCATTTTATTAATATTTTGTTTCGGTTGATTTTCACCTTTTGTCTCAACAGTTTATTTTAACCCCCTTTTTTACCATTCATAAGAAGTATAAATGTATATTTATACATTATATTATTATTTAACATAATAATAATATATATATTATTATTTAACATAATAATAATATAGATATAAGGACATATACGCGTTTATATTTAACTTTTCTTGTCTCTTTCAGAGCCGCCGGGCTGCGACAACAGCAACACTGTGAGTTCAACTTTTTATCAAAGACATAATCCATAATCCACATATAATGAAAAGGGTGTGCGTCAAGACCGAAAACCATAACGTTTGGAAGCTGTTTTGATTTGAATACAGGGACAAACATTGATTTAATTTCTTGTTTTATATCAGTAGAGAAAGCAATGAGACTAAAGTGTTATTATCAGCTTTCAGCTTCACGTCAACGTCTTTAAAACAGTTTGAAATTCAAACTAATTGATGTCGGTGGAATAATTATTATTCTAATCGATATTACTGTATAATTCAGACACCAGATGTTTTATTTACATGTGAACTAGTTTAAACGATCTAAACTCCCTCAGAGTCACATGACAGAATAATGATGAATTAGTTTCATTATTGATCAGTAAATATTGATTGAAGAGTTTAAAGTGTGATTAGTTCAGCTGATGTTCCAACAGTAACTCTAGACCAACCTTCTGTTTATATGGTGAAGTCTGAAGTTAATTGTTAATTCCAGCTTGTTCTACGCTGCTTTTATTGTGAAACTCTTGACACTGAAACAGGAAGCTGTTCATGTTTAAATCTCAGCTTCCAGCTTCTTTTACCTGCTGATTTCTTCTCTTCTTGTTCAGCTGTTGATCAGAGGATCTTTGTCTCTTTCTGTTGAACCGTTGAACAGAGTTTTGTTCTCCATCTACTAAACTAAAGAACATCTATTAGTGAAGAGACTTTCTACAAAATAAAAGCATCATTCAGACACGTCGTCGTCCTCTCACACGTCTGACTGGACACGTTCGAGCTCTGTGGCAGCAACTTTAATTTACACTTAATATTATTAGCCGTTGATTACAAAATGCCTCTGTGGTTTAATCACTTCCCTGCGTTGTCTCCGTCAGAATGAAACAAGATAATACAGATAACAATCTTAAAGGGCGGGTTATTTATAATGAGGGGCCAGATGACACTGGACTGTATTTCATGACCTTGCCAGCCCATTGGTTTGACCAGTAATCCGCTTCCATAAAGAGAAAGTGGAGGATTTACAGGGCTATCACAGATTGCAATATATACCTTCTTAACTCTCGGTCTGGTCGGGACTCGGTCAATCGAGCTGAACCCTCCACCTGGTTTAAAGTAAGGACTCTTTCTCTGTTCTTTGTTTGCGTGCACATTCTTTTGCAGGACAGCAGGCGAATAGATGCTTCATCTGGTCGGTACGGTCGTTAGGAATTCATGTTTTGTTTGTCCAAAATCTAATTCTGTCCGTGAAACAAACGTTTGTCTGTTCTTTGATCAAGGTGTTCAATAGCAACGGGAAAATGCAGATGTTTGATGTTTTGTGGAATTCTTTCAGTGTTTGAGCTATTTGCATCAATAGTTGACGTTTAATTGGCATTAGCTGACTTTAATATACTTTTTTATGTTGACACAATTTAAAAAAGTGGAAGGTCTTTGGTTTCTTTTATCGGTACGACCTTTATTCTTGAGACTTTTCCAGGAGTAGTTTGTTTAGTGGGTTCAGCCCGGTGATGTACGGCCTGCTGATGTGTCTCTCTGAAAGGCGACACCACTACAAGGCTCGAACCTGAAAGTGGACCCGTCAGTGTTTATCCTGCTGTCAGCACCGAGGGGGGGGGTTCGGAGGAATAACCTGGTTCTAATCGGCAGCCGGCTGCCGACTTCAGTCTCTGTCTTCACTTCACACTTCTCTTTAATCCCCGCTCGACAAATTTAGCCTGTTTTCCTCGGAAGCATTCAGACGTTAAAGCTTTATTCTACAAGGATTCAAACAATAGATTTAGTTTCATTCTTCTTCTGAATAACAAAGACGGAGCTTCATGTCATTTAAAATAAATTACACATTCATTTGTTTTTGCTGTATCTAAAGTTTACCCGGTTTAAACCTCATCTATTGATGTAACCGAATACAGGTTCGAGGTACTTGTACTTCACTTGAGTTGTTCCGTTCTATTCTACTTCCTACTTCTACTTCTACTACATCTCAGAGGAAAGAATTTTACCTTTTACTGCACTTAATAAATCTGACATAACATTCTTTTATAAATATAATACATTCTTGAAAACAACGCAACAGTAAAGTTTTATTTAATATATTTAAAAGAAATCTTAAATTTAAACTACTTGAGTTGTTTGTATTAGCCATACCAAGACATTAAACTATATATATATTTATATATGATTTACGTTTTATTTATTGTCTTTTAAAAACAAGATTCAAACACAATATAAATATACATTTAAACTACACGACAGTATTTTAAGTTGTTGAAGTTATCGCTACCGTAACAACATTAAAGTCATATTTAAATATGTTTACGCAACAGTAACATTTTATTTTAATACAGTAGAAGAGCTTTTATTTTGGTTTCCGTCGTTTCCTGTCCCTGAACACCCAGATGTCTGTTTTTCTCTCGTTGGGCTTTAAATGCCATCGTGTCCTCTCGTCTGTATTTCTGTCTGTGTGAAGCAGATGAACTGTTCGGCCCAACAACCAGTTATTTTTTGCGGTACGCTCTAACGTCTTGTTCGTCCGACGGATGTTCGTCGGTGTTGGGTTACCGCCAACCCGCCCAGCTAAACCCTCCAGAGACAATCCTACACACACACACACACACACACACACACACACACACACTTGAGACAAAAAGACTTAGGCCCCAAATTTAACCCTGCTGATATTATTCCGTCTCCAGAGCGACACGTTGTTTTGTTGCTGGGCCAGCGATGTGTGTTGGGATTCCTGTCTGACGTCTTTTTAAGACGAGCCCGCTGTCATTTATTTTCTCTTCTCCATAATGAAGATGTTAGTGACAGCTGAGGCTCCAAGAATAGTAGTCTTAATCCACCGCTCCGTCACAAGCAGCTCAGCCAAACACCGTGTGGCCTCCGAGTACCTCGAGAAGCCTCACGGTCCTCGAAAACCTGGTCCTGAAAGGGGGTCGGCTTACTCAGAGGGGAGGTAGATGTGAATGCAGATAGAAAGTACATGAGTATTTCCATTTTACTTCACTACATTTTCTGACAATCAGACTTAGAGTTTTAGATTAAAGAAACATACGATACATTTTTAAATAAAATCCATTTCGATCAGCCAGACCACATCCCGAGGTGGTCTGGTCCACACTGAGTTCAGATCTCAGTGAGGTGAGGACAGCATGTGGACACAATCCAGACAGTTTATCAAACCACATGGGAGTTCCTCAAAGGGAAGAGAGGAGAGGGAAACCAGGGGGCTGCTGCTTCAAAATAAAAGCTTTTAAAATACCACGTAACAGGGACTTTTATTGTGAAGAATTTATAGTAAAATGTGTTTACTACCAAATTAGTGTAGCTTTTGTTAGCGGCTATTTTTCAATAAAGCAAGTCAATTAATACTACCGGGAGGAAGAGTGAGCAGTAAAAATTACAAGGGACTTTTATTGTGAAAAATGTATAGGAAATTAAATACGTTTATCACCAAATTAGCGAAGTTCGTAAGCAGCTATTCTTCAATAAAACAAGTCTAAAAATACTGCAGAGAGGAAGAGTAAGCCGTAAGAATAAGAAGGTACTTTTATTGTTGAGAATTTACATTGACTACTAAAATAAAAACCATTCAAAGTAAAAAGTTCTGATCCGACTCATCCAATCACAAAAGTCACATTAAAAAGACAAGACAAGTGTAACGGCGGCAACATCTGGGGACCCTTCGGAGGGGCCCGACCCCTTAGGTTGGGACCCACCGGACTAAACTAAACTGTATAATAAGTATTTAAAAGTAAAATGCTTCAGTATTAATAATCTCATATCACAATCAACATTTTACTGCGATGTAGTTTGAAAGCAGGACTTTGACTTGCTGAGTATTGTGACATCGTTGTACTTTTACGTAAAAGATCAGAGGACTTAGATTGTGTTGGTTGTGTTTAACTGTTTTCATTTTTAAATCTCTGAGGTTTCTCTCAATAACATGATGGACAACAAAGTTTCCTCTGAAGTGCTCAAAGCAATAAAACAACATTTAAATGAATCACCCGTGATGGGGTTTGGAACCAGTTGTATCTGTGTTTTGGGAGGTTTGAGACCTGATGTCTGGTTTGGAGGACTTGTTGTGCAGACTGCTTGTACTTACATTTACTAACGGTAATGCACTGTAATTTGTATATAATATCTTATTCGTGAGCCAAGACGACCTGGGAAACAAAAACAAGACTTTAAAAGGAAAAGTTTAGAAATCTTAAAAAGCATTGGAAGGATGGTCGTGATATGTCTTCGTCTCTGAGTTTTGGACGAGCTGGAGACAGTAAATGGGTTTTTGGTTGAGCCCCAAATACAATAAAACTACAACAATCCATTTTTAGAGCTTTCCCACCATGAGGTGAGACTTTAAAATACATTACAACCCGTTGGTGGCGCTAGAAGAAAAGCCAGAGGATCACCAAAGTCCTCATGAGTCACCCTCTCTGGATCGTAAATGTCTAAATTCTATTGCTAATCCGTCCAATAGCTGTGGAGGCATTTTTGCAGCGTGCCACAGGTGTCTGGACCAAGATCCCCTCAGAGCCGCGCTGCTATAAATAGAGCGGTCCGGTCCTTTAAGGCATTAACGCGGCCTCGGTTACAAAGTTCAGTCCACCAAATGTCCTGGAGTTAACTTTGAAGTCTTAAGATAGAATGAACATGGACATGAAACGTGAGACAGGTGAGTCTCTACCAGCAGACGACACTTCACACATGAAGGACTCTTATTTATTCATTGTATACAGTTATTATATTCACAGTACATTTCAAAAGAACACATGAAATACTTTAAAGGACACCAACATATAAAACCAGCAAACAAAGCAAGCTCCAGTTTGACACAATCATCATTTCTGCTGCCGGGAGACGCGAGCAAGTTTGCATCATTTTAAGAAGTTTATCCGAGTTTATCATAAATTAAAAGGTACAAATGAAATTTTAATGCTGTCTTTTATGTGTTTTTTGTTTTTTTTCATCAGATAAAATCCGGTTCCTGCTGCCAAGATGGCCTGCGAGTGAGTCAACAGTTTGATATGTATTAATACGTTTATTGTCCGGGTTCATATCACCTGACGTGTTTTTGATTGAAGATTTTTATTTTGTGATAACAGATTTATGGATTTATTTATGTCATAATGGCCTGAATGTCTGACTCACATCTTGTGTTTTCACCTGCAGGAAAAGACTGTCTGCGAGGCGTAAGCACACTCTGAAGGTAAGGAATGAGTGCGTTTTGATTTTAGTTTTATTATTGAGGAAGAAGAGCAGAGATGCTGTTTTGAAGTTGTGTCTTAAAATATTTCAACGTTAAACGCCGGTGTCGTCCACAGGGATGCATGCTGCTGGTGGCCACCAACATGTTGGAGGCTGAAGCCGGGGTGAAGGTCGGGGAGAGGGAGAAGTTCCTGTCTGATAAATGTCCTGCTCTGGAGCTGCCGTACTCCAAAGAAGAGCTCGAGGTGAGACAGAACCAGAACCAGAACCAGGACCAGAACCAGAACCGGGACAAACTGCTGTCAGCTTTATGTGATGCACTACATATATATACAAGTGTATTTACTTCAATAATAACAGAGATATAAACATTATAATTCAGACACCAGATGTTTTATTTACATGTGAACTAGTTTAAACGATCTAAACTCCCTCAGAGTCACATGACACAATAATGATGAATTAGTTTCATTATTGATCAGTAAATATTGATTGAAGAGTTTAAAGTGTGATTAGTTCAGCTGATGTTCCAACAGTAACTCTAGACCAACCTTCTGTTTATATGGTGAAGTCTGAAGTTAATTGTTAAGTCCAGCTTTTTCTCGGCTGCTTTTATTGTGAAACTCTTGACACTGAACAGGAAGCTGTTCATGTTTAAATCTCAGCTTCCAGCTTCTTTTACCTGCTGATTTCTTCTCTTCTTGTTCAGCTGTTGATCAGAGGATCTTTGTCTCTTTCTGTTGAACCGTTGAACAGAGTTTTGTTCTCCATCTACTAAACTAAAGAACATCTATTAGTGAAGAGACTTTCTACAAAATAAAAGCATCATTCAGACATGTAGAGTCGTCCTCTCACACATATGGCATATATTATATTCATATTTTTTGTCAAATAACATAATTCCCGCCACACACTTGAGTCGATTTTTGAGTCTCTGTTCTGTGGGTTAGATGAAAAAATTGTAGCCCAAATGACAAAAATCCTGTTTTCTCTTCAGGGGCTTTGCAAGAAACTCCACGAGCAGATTGACGTCAGTGAGGAGGAGCGATACAGCATAGAGTTCAAACTCGACCTGGTTCTCAATGAGGTGAGACACTTTTTATTCTGTTTGTGACGTTAGTGAGCAGCGCTATGAGGCGTTCACCTTGATTTACTTTTTAGATTAACTCAATTCAAAATACATTTGTAGAACGAAGGAGGAAAATACACGATGTGCTGTTGTAGTTTGTTTTTTTAAGTTATCAGAATTACATTTATTGTACACATAACAGGAGCTAGTAGGACTCCAGTTGTAAGTTTCTCTTATTGTACCTACACATAGCAAATCTACAGGGAGATGTTAATAGACATACAGCTGAACACAAGGACAACAAAAGCTAAAGAATACAAAATAAACAGAACTATTGGTAGTTTTGGAGTAAAGGTCTTGAACCCCCGGGATGTTATTTTTTTTCATGCGATTGATTTGCATCTAAATATATTTTTTCAAATTATTGTTTTTTGTTATGAAAGGTTGATTTTTCTGAGCTTTTGCACCACGAATAATAGCATCAACCAATCACATTGTAAGGAAAGGACATATTCAAATGTACACTACAGTGAAAAACGGCAAACTTTATTACTTATTTCAACAGCAGCGTAGACCAGATACACTCCCTCCATTCTTACCTTTCAAAATAAAAGGTCTAGCCATAAAAAAGGACGTATTAAATACGTGCCTTTGTTACGTAAAGTAACATGTGACAGCCCGAGATTTTCTATGACCGACTCACAGGCTGCTACATGCCTAACTTAACTTACATTGCGTACATAACGTACTTATTTATTTACGTAACAGACGTACTTATTTTAACCCAAACCACGATCTTTTCATAGACTTTACCAAAAACGTGAATGTTTTTTTCCCTCATGTTTCAACAGGAGAAAACTGTCATGACCACAATAATATATGATGATTTGACCCATAATAAAGTCTATTCTTCTGTCCTGAATCCTCCTGAAGGTGAGAGACCTCAACATAAAGATCGTGGACATGAGGGGAAAGTTCAAGAGACCCCGTCTGAAGAAGGTACGCATGTCTGCTGACGCCATGCTGAAGGCTCTGCTGGGCTCCAAGCACACGGTCAACATGGACCTGAGGGCCAACCTGAAGCAGGTCAAGAAGGAGGTCAAGGAGGAGGTGAGCTGCTGCCTGGTTGATCTAAACTTCAGTCCGAAAACAACGAGCATTAATATTCTACCAATTTTTTTCCTTAAACCTTGGTGTAGTTTGTTGTCTTGGTATGTTCTAGGCTACCTCCTTTGCTTTTTCTTTGACTTGCAGCCATGGTTTTCGGATTAATGTGATTTGTATTTTTGTATGTTTGGCCACTAGTTATGATAACACTATAGTACTCACTAAGATTGGTACTGGAATCTGAAAACGCTGCAACATTGCTAAAAATAAGTCTTAAAATGTCTATATTATTGCCAATAACGCCTTATTTTAGTACTGTTAGGTAAACGTTTTTTTCAATTCCTTATTTTTGTAGTTCTATTTCGTACGTGCCATGACCTCTATCGGGCGTCGCTATCGGTTAACCCCATCTAGGCTCCTCGGCACCCAATAGCAAAGCCCTTTAGAGGGTTATGCACTTACTCATAGAACTGCAGTTACATCCAGTAACTACTAGTTCCCAAATGTTAAATCTTGCATAAACACACAGGTACACAAACGTTGCCTAAACAGTTGGAGTTATTTATTTCATGATACACTTACAAATGAATAAATAAGAACAAGACATTCAATTTAAGGTTGATAAAAAATATTAAAATATTTACCAGTTTTCTGCTGAAACTTAAGTTTAGTATACTTACCCTTTTTACCCTTTCTGGTGAATTTAGAAGCTTTTGCGTGTCTTTAGATTAGTGGTGGAGGCGTGAAGTCATGTGACCGTGGTGGAGTTCCTTTATAGTCTAACATTAGCTTTTTACTTTACACTTCAAACATCATCAAATTGGAGTTCATTAGTGTAACAAAATGTGTAAATATCATAAATGTTTGTTTGACACAGAGGATATTATCTGTAATAATCTGAAATCTATATTAGGCTCTATATTACAAGTATATTAAATTGGAAATTAAAAAAAACAATGGTTTATATGTTACGCAAAATAAAAACCGATGAATTAAATTATTATTTTCTGAGAAAGTAGTGAACATGAAAATACAACTTGCCACCATTTACTCGCTCTTTGTAATTTCTTGTTAAACATCTTTTCACACTGATTATTTTCCTCTTTTTCTGTATTTTATCTTTAATGAAATATCATGTGTGTTCACAGGACAAGCAGCTGCGCGATGTGGGCGACTGGCGTAAGAACATTGAAGACAAGTCCGATAGGAAGAAGATGTTTGATAGTTAAAATGTGCTCCGTCGTGGATTGTTGGGCTTAAACGAATGCTTTTCAGGACAGAATTCAGGTCTAACGTCTTTGTAACGGAAGAGTTTTATTCCAAAATGCTGCATATCCACCGTAAACCTACCATTTACTTTTATTAAACAGATGAGACGTGACGGTTATGTGTGAATATCTTGGATAATTTGTCAACTGAAGGTTCACATCTTAAGACATGGTGTTGATAGTGTTTCTAAGCTTCTAGTGTGGTACAGTAAGTGATGAACGATAATCTCCTCAGTTGGTTTGCAGGATTTTAAAAGTGATGACTGTGCAAACAAATCATTATTTTCAAACCTTTTACCTTTTAATTTAGGCTGTGAAAAGTAAAGTGTTTTATCCAAAGTTGAGTTACACCGTTTTTACTTTGTAAAATCTGTAATACATCTGCGGTAGATGCGGCAGGTTTCAGGTCGTTTTTGGATATCTTTCATTGGAACAAAACTCTTTGAATCTAAGCTGCCTTCTGCTTTTGCCTTTATTGACGCTGTACTGAGTTGTGTATTTGTACTGTGTTGTACTGATGTCAGTATTAGGACATGAGTGGTGAATCAAACCTGCTTTTGTATCGTGAAGGCTGACTCGTGCTTCTGCATCCAAACATTGTGGTACCTGCGATGTAACTTCTTCAAAACCAAAATGTTAACATGAATTGTGTTTTTTCTTATGGAGTCAAACTTAAATCCAGAAATAAAATTACTTAATTTACTTAAATGTGTTCACTGAACACCCTGAGAATGATTGTTTACATGTTCATCTTTAAACTTACGTGATATTATTTTATTTTTTTTACTTTTTCCACAGAAAAGACACACTTGTTTGGCGAGTTTCTCACAGATAAAACTAGTATCACATTTACAGTTGATCATGTAAACATGTTCTCTAAAGTTTGACTATTTCAAAATGCAATCTATCAACAAATTGATCTCATTCGTACTCTGACTGTAGATTGTCTCCGCCCATTCGTGTCTCATGTTAGCGACGTTAGCTACATGCTAGTGTCACGTTAGCTAAAGCGGTGCGTTAGCATTGGCAGTAATGGATGAAATAAAGAGCGACTCCTCTACAGCAGAAGTGTAATTCAGCCTTCACTCTGTACTAACATCATGTCATCTTTTCTAAACTGTCCCAAACAAGAAGTGTGATGTACGTTCCTCGTCTTATTGCTGTCACATTAAATAAGAAAGCTTCATGTTCATCTTGTTCATAGTCTTGTTGAATTGGTATCACGGGCCCCACAAAGCCCGTAAAGTTTGAGTGCAATTTGCCCTTTATGTCTGATTGCAGTTATAATTGTGGCAAAGTATAACTGTTGGCTTTGAATGCAGAGAAATAGTGAGAGAAAAGGAAAATGAGGCAAGAAATTTAACACGTGACAGAGTTTAATTTATTTTTAAGTCACCACCAACTCTCTGAAGACACTAATAATTTCAGTGTAACTACGTGTGGTTATTAGTGCTGATCTTTGTGAATATGTGTAAAATATATATCCTAATTTATATACGTGTAAATAACACAGAAGCACTAAGACGTTACTTGCAGCTCAGTTAGTGACCACAAGTTCATGTTCAAATGCTGTAAATTTAGATCTTAAATTAATCTTAAATTGTCTGTGTTCAGTTAAAGAACTACTACTATTTCATACTATTGTACAGTAGCTTTTTAAGATAAGTACTTGTAGCAGCTATAAGACATTTATCTGACAGGCTTATAGACACCATTGTACTTAAAATGTCAGCTTTTCTCTCATCCTGCAAATTAATGCGACACTCTTCATGCTAATGTCAAATTTATGCTAATCCTTAGCTAATGGGACATTTTATGATGACGATTTTAAAAGTCTTTTAAAAACGTTTGTACACTTAAGTCACAGAATTTAAAACAATACTAATCATTTTGGATTTATTTTAAGGTTTACTTACTTTAGCTTAAACTGTAGCCGATAGCTAACGGTTAGCTAACGTTTACTGTAAACGTTAACATGAACAACAGAGAGCTAAAGGCAGAAATTGTTTTGCTGCCTATCGGTATGCAAACTTAGTAATTTAACAAATGTAAAATTTAAACTCTCACCTGGAAAGTAAAACAAATTAAGTATATTTTGTAGTAATGAATAATTTGCCACTTGGTTTTTACAGCTGAATCCTCAATTTTGTTTCTCGATTTGGGTCAAAGCTGTTAATGTTTATGTTAAGATTTTTATTCATCACAAGAGAAATTGCTGTGCAGTGGTTGCATCATTCTTGGTGGGTTGTGTTGGGGCAAAGTATAAACAGCAGCCACTAACGCTGGACTGGTTTGTTGACTAGTTACTGCGCATGTGCGCCAAAAATAAGTTCGCTGAATTCAGGTTTCAAAATAAAACATGTATTTAATAACAAATGCAATCTGAATTAACTATCGATAGTAAAATGCTCTCGAGAACAGCTTTCACACACACTCCAAACAGGAAGCTTGTTACCTGAAGGACGAAATGTGATGAAGAGACTGAAATAAACATTTGAATCTCCTTTCATAGTCCGTAAAATATCTGTCTCAAATACTATTGGCTAAATCCAGCTGACTCCTCCTAGCCTTAGTCAGCTGACTCCCTCGTCGTCTCCTATTGGTCTCCGTCTGTAGCTCCTCCTTCTTGGGTTCCTCTTGGGTCCTCGCTCTATTCTTGGTGTCCTCTGTTAAAGCCCAACTTAAAATCCTGTCTATCCCTATCGACTATTCTTACAGATTAATACATTCATTAATAATACATCCAATAATTGTCTCTTATGGTTCAACACCTATAGTAAACATATTGTAAACACACGCTACACTAGATAAGTATTCTGGTACTTCCTGATACTTTCACACTTTTTACAAGCATATGTGCGGCATTTCCACGATGCTTCCTAAACTCATTCTAAACATATTACATCTCATAGATAAATATATTGCAACACTTTAACCCATCGTAACATTCTTATTATTTTGACACTTCTATTCACCATAAGAGGTGCTAATCATCATACTAAACTAATTCTAATACTAAAATCCCACTAATTCTATACTTAATACTGAAATCCTTCACAAATCCCCCCTAACACACTCTTCAGAGTGTGTTACCTTTATGGTCTAAGAGTGAGTTTCCCCAACTAAACAGTCAATCATCAGTCTTTAAAATTCATCCTCATCATCTATACCTAACCAATTTCCCTACATCTTTGTCTCCCTAAGCACAGTATCAATTAACCCCTATGTAAAAGTCTACGAATACAACGGCATCAACAGAGGACAAGGACTGTAGCTGATGTGAGCGGCTCTTGTCGTGATGCTGGTTGGTCCAGGTAGAGGACATCTTCAGGTTTCATCCTGTACAATGAGGAATAGAAAGAAGAATTTCTGAGAAGCTTGTCTGCTCCTTCTTTACTTCACAAAAATGTAAATCCCAATTTTACCCTATAAAACAAAAAATCCCAAAACAAACTGACAAAACAATATACAGTCAATTTTTCAAAATTTCAATATCTCACCGGATGTTTTCAGAAGTCCATCTGGACTCAATCAGGTCCTTCAGAATCCCAGTGAAGATGATCAGGAACTGTGTTGTTCAGAATGAAAGTACTACAAGCAAATCCAAACATTTTGCACACTGCTAAAATCATATTTAATGCCATTCTGTTCTGCAAGGCCATTAAACTAGTCTTATCTACCAGCTCATGAAGTCCCACTATGGCATCACGAGTGAAGTTTATAAAATGCTGCTGGTTACAGTAAATGTAATTAATCCAATCCACATCTTTATTGATTGTCGACCATCAAAAAAAATGCTGATTCGAAACCGGCTCCTACTTGATTTCTAGCTTTAAATTCATTAAGCACCCCCCTTGGTACCCCTATGTCATCTATGTAAACTTCTCTAAAATGGATCTCTCATGGTCCAATCCAACTTGTTGGCACCTATGGACCTCATCCACAGCCAGCTACCTGGTAATAGGAGACTGCTTTCTCCTGTCAGCAGCTGCCTCTATGTTCATCACCTGTGAAAATAAAACTTAGAACATGTTAGTTAACGTCTTTGTATCTCTTATTGGTCAGCACCAAACAATCGAAAGTCTAAATGTTAAATCAAAATTAATGAAAATTGTGAACTAAAGTTAAAAATAAAAAATTACAAATGTCGGATCAAAATCAAAATCAACTATTTCAGTTAAAACACTGAATCAAAATAAACAACTGTAGGACACCAATTGAATTAAAACTGGAGGTTAAAATATTGGATCAAACTAAACTTACTAAACTAAAGTTGAACTGTTGAATTGAAACTAAAATGAATAATTTAAGTTACAATTAATATTACCAATGGCTATTAAAATACTGAATCAAAACTAAGAGCAACAATCTAAGTAAATGCAAATTAAAATATAGAGTCCAAAACAATGATATCACAAGTTTATCACCAAAAACTCACCTTATTGTAATTTATCTATCAATCTACTGGATGACTAAGTATTTGGTAGTCCTAAAGTAATTACTCCTTCAAATAATAGGTGGTGAAACGTTCTGTAGTTCTCTAATTATTTCACCTCTAGGTTTTCTGGGTAGTGGAGTTTACTGTAATTATCATGCAATTACACCTCCAAACCGCTAGATGTCGAAGTTATCTTCTTCTTCTTCTATGGTGTTTTCCTCAAAAAACTGGCGCGAAAACGAACAAAGAAGCTAATGCTATTAGCGGCTATTGTTATTAGCTTGAGCTACACGGTCAAAACGTATCCTCAGCACACACAAAGCACCGTAGTCTCAACTCTTACAATATGCCACATTCACACACCTTCTCAAACTAGTCCTGGCCGTGGCTTCTCACCACCATACCGGATATTATAATCAATAGTCTCCTCTTTCACGATCTAAGGTAGCACCAGAACTGCAATCAGTCTCCAGCTTACCATATCATTCACACAACACAATGCTATCTTAGCACTGTAACCCAATGCAACGACTAAATACACAGTTTCATGTATTATTTCCCCTTTAGGTTTTATCATAACGTAGCAGCCAGTCTCTTCGATTTAAGTAGTTTAACGCCTGTTCACTAGACCCAAAAAACGAGCAAAACAGTTCGCAGTTCGCCTAGCTCAACACTAAACCCACGAAGTCTTAACTACGCCTTCCAGTTCGCCATAGCTTACAAACTCTCTGCTACTCTTCTAAGAGATCAACCCCACGTTAGCCACCCCTAATTGTCTAAGATACACAGTTAGTACCATGCACTATTTCCCCTCATTACAATTAACTTAACGTAGCGGCCAGCCTCTGCAGCAGTCTAAACGTATGTTCACCGGACCTGAACCACGTGCACGTCCATGCATCATAAATTCAGTATCGCCCAATTACACACCCTGTACAACCCGAGATCTTAGCCCCACAAATCTATAATTTATTCCCTCCCACTTAAGAGTCATCAGTTCTTTAAGCCTAAACCTACCCAGCAAATCACGAGGGGACCGTCGCCTTGTCCTCATGTACCTCTGAAACACAAATTTAGTCTGCCTAAAGAACCAAAGCCCAGAACTTCGACCGCTCTCACGCTTCTTTCTAGCTGCTTAGTTCCAATAGCTAATACTATAGCGTGATCAATGCTACTTCAACATCCCCCTCTCCCGGGGTTACCTGCAAATCAGGCCTCACCGGTAGGATTTCACAACAAAGAACAACGTGTAATCAAAGCACACATATGTTCCTAATTCAGCTTGCAGATGCTATTCATACAGAGTTACAACCACTTTAAAGTTAAATCAATACAGTTACCAGTTGTCTGCGGTCTCCTCTCCTCTGTCCAGCTTCCAGAAACGTAAATCATGCAAACACTTCCTCCTAAGATTTCCTATTCTACCTAAACAGATTTCTATTAAAACGGCTCTGCTCACCTTATAGTCGTGTGCACTCCGAAAGTGTCTACCCATCCCACGTCATGTCAGCCTTCTCAGAGTCGAATATTCAAAGCCCCTAATGTCCCTTTGTCCCTTCGTGGTTTCCAAATTGTTGGGGCAAAGTATAAACAGCAGCCACTAACGCTGGACTGGTTTGTTGACTAGTTACTGCGCATGTGCGCCAAAAATAAGTTCGCTGAATTCAGGTTTCAAAATAAAACATGTATTTAATAACAAATGCAATCTGAATTAACTATCGATAGTAAAATGCTCTCGAGAACAGCTTTCACACACACTCCAAACAGGAAGCTTGTTACCTGAAGGACGAAATGTGATGAAGAGACTGAAATAAACATTTGAATCTCCTTTCATAGTCCGTAAAATATCTGTCTCAAATACTATTGGCTAAATCCAGCTGACTCCTCCTAGCCTTAGTCAGCTGACTCCCTCGTCGTCTCCTATTGGTCTCCGTCTGTAGCTCCTCCTTCTTGGGTTCCTCTTGGGTCCTCGCTCTATTCTTGGTGTCCTCTGTTAAAGCCCAACTTAAAATCCTGTCTATCCCTATCGACTATTCTTACAGATTAATACATTCATTAATAATACATCCAATAATTGTCTCTTATGGTTCAACACCTATAGTAAACATATTGTAAACACACGCTACACTAGATAAGTATTCTGGTACTTCCTGATACTTTCACACTTTTTACAAGCATATGTGCGGCATTTCCACGATGCTTCCTAAACTCATTCTAAACATATTACATCTCATAGATAAATATATTGCAACACTTTAACCCATCGTAACATTCTTATTATTTTGACACTTCTATTCACCATAAGAGGTGCTAATCATCATACTAAACTAATTCTAATACTAAAATCCCACTAATTCTATACTTAATACTGAAATCCTTCACAGTTGCATGTAAATACACTATATGCTCACACATACATACATTTAAAAATCATTCTTGTGGTTTTTACGGCCAGTGAAATAAAAAAACAAACATAACAAAGCTGGAAAAAATAATTTATGTGGATGCCAAGAGGGTGTTGGTTTCAGTTTCAGCTGCTCCTTTTGGATTTGGGACGACATTACAGGTGTTACTATTTCCCCTTTTGTTGCGCTGTTACAGAATAAAATGACGTGTCAGCAGGAAACACTTTAAATATTTAAATATGTTAATTATGAGGTAACTACGCTCCCTAATCTCCAACCTGTGGAAATATGTGTCTTTTTCTGTATTTCTACTCAGAAAATAGTCTCACATCATGCATAGACATAACAATGTCTTGGGTATGGCATGTCATTCCTTAATGCCGGTTATATTTGACCTCCGCTGACAGCTGTATCATATCCTCAGATAACAGCTGCCCCGGCTCTCAGACGGGCATCAGACAGAATTAGAAAACGAGTGACAGAGTACGAGAGCCATCTGGAGAGAGGGGAGCCACGGCTGATGGCATTCTTATGATGGCCGCTGTGTTAATATCCTGAGAATACAGTAAAACTGTGGAAGACCCTCTGACAATCTCCTGCTTAGTGGTACAACATCTTCTCCTTGCAGGCAGGAGGTGACCTGGTATCTCATGTGTCCTGCTGAGAGCTAAAAAATGAATGAAAACTGGCATTAGGACGAACAGGTAAAAAAAAACAGCCGACAGTTTGTCCAATCTAATCTAACTGTAAAGCAAAGGAATATCTGTCCGTCTGTCTGTGTGTTCTTTGCATATCTCCAAAACCGCTCATCTGATCCTCTTCACACTTGGTGGTTGTTTAGATGGGGAGCTGAGGGATCGCAGTGTCCAATTTGGTGCAATTTGGGATAGTTCAATATTAATAAACTTTGAATAAATAAGCAAACAGCCCTCTGTGTAGCGGTGGGGGCGGAGCTTCAGGGCTCTACAGTCTAGCAAATCGTCAGCAGCGTGCGAACAGCGGCTCATTTGGGCTCAAAGTAAGGGCTTAGTGGGCCTCCAATGGGCTCTATTGTGGGCCCACACCGTGCCCACCCTGGGTCACACTGTGGGCATGCAGTTGACATACTGCAGACATGCAGTGGGCATACTGTGGGCACACGTATTTTAACTCCTGCACTGTTCCATGTCTTAGATTCTCATTTTTACTTGCGTGATTTTCTTTTTAATACACATTTAATGATGGCCGTTGGAGGGAGATCTAAGACATGGTGTTCTGCTTCTATGTAAATGTTCTGTAATAAATAACTTGAGCTTGAACAGAGAGCACTGACAAGTTTATTCTGTAAATGTCAAATGTTAAGCTCAGTATAAATACGTGCACCGGGTAGCAGGAGAGTTGCTCTCAGGTTGGTTGAGAGGTCAACAAAGAGCTTTGTCGCTTCTTTCCTCAACTATCGACTCTCCAATTAGGACAAAATGTCCTTTATATTATTTGACTTTTTGGTGGGAAACCTGCAGTCTCAGTCCGACCTTTAGGTTTCTGTTCCAATCAAACGCTGCAGCAGCTGATTTCACTGATTCGTTCTTCCTCTCCAGACCAAGGTTGTTAAGGTTGTGAAATCAGCTGCTCTCAATGTCACAGCCTTTTAGCACTCCTAAATTAAACAACGTGTTCCAACAGGCTTCGGCATCAAAGCATCGCATTACGGTTACTGGATGACACTTTTAACGACAGTCCAATGTGAGAAATACTTTGTGTTGGTGGTTTCGGCAACATAAACAGTTCATGATGGAGAGCAACAACTGTGTTTACATTTCAAAAAACAGACATTATGAAGACCAACCTGAAGAGGAAGAGGAAGAAGAAGAAGAGGGAGGTCAGACAGGAGGTGAGTCTCTTCTTTTGAAGGAGGAAACTGACACCAGACACCTGCTGAGAACGTTCCTGTTCAGATGAGGTGTCATGTTTGTGTGAGGGGTGTCATGAGGACACTGGTGTCCTTTAGTGTTGCAGCTCATATCATTACATCAACCGGCTTCATTGTCTCACGATTATTTGATTTTTAGAATGAAAAAACTTGTGCTTTGCATTATTAAATTTGTTGAAGCTGAAGTATAAACCTCAAAGCAGCCATCGGCCAGAAGTGATTGTGTTCAGCTGCAGAGCCTTCAGGGGCCACTAGATGCTGCTGCAAGCTCCACAAGATGTGACTGAACCTCAACTTTACAGACAATTTCAACTTTGTGTATTGCGTTCATAAGATATTTGTAGTTTTCTGTTTGGGTTTGTTTATGTCAGCTGACCTGACGGTGAAATTAACACATCACAGTCCAAACACCCAGAATAGTTCCAGGTGATGATCCCTCACACAGGTCTGAAATAACAGCTCTGAGGCTGGTTTTTTCTTTTGCAAAGTGACAAAAACATGTTAAATCCTGTCCTGTAGGAGTTCAACAAGACTCTGTGTTATAGTGCATTCAGCCGGTAATATGTCCGACTTCAACACTTAAAGGAGGATCTACAGCACGGCTGTGCTTCTGCCAGTGTTGGTTCTGAGTCTTTTCTGACAGAGGGATGTCTAAAGGTGGCCACTAGGGATGTGAACGTGCACTTGGTTTTTATTATGCATTAATATTCTACTAATAATTGGATGAAACATAAATGAATAGGCTAAATGCATTCACATAACTGTTGATGGTCAGTCACCTACTGCAGAACCTTTATAGTCAAGTCAGTGCACGAGGTTTGGACTGCAGAAGCTGATACTGACTGAAATAGTTCATATCTGTTATTTATTACATTGAGTTTTACAAAGCTAGTACTCTGTATCTGTATCGGGACTGAACAGGTGGGATCTGGTTATTTGTGTAACTTAATAGAGACGTTTCAGGCTTTTGTGCTTTTATTACTTTCACTTCACTTATTCCTCAGATTATGAGAATCATTGTGAGAAACGTCCACAACAAGACTTTAAGAGGAGAATCAGTCCAGCAAACTATATTTAGACCACGATCAGGTTCAGTGGAAGTTAAGTTACTCCACTACATCTAGGAGTACTTTGTACTACATCTAGGAGTACTTTGTACTGCACTACATCTAGGAGTACTTTGTACTCCACTACATCTCAGAGTACTTTGTACTCCACTACATCTCAGAGGTAAATATTGTACTTTGTACTCCACTACATCTAGGAGTACTTTGTACTACATCTCAGAGTACTTTGTACTCCACTACATCTAAGAGTACTTTGTACTCCACTACATCTCAGAGTACTTTGTACTCCACTACATCTAGGAGTACTTTGTACTCCACTACATCTCAGAGGTAAATATTGTACTTTGTACTCTACTACATTTGTCTGACAGCTTTAGTTACTTTTCAGATGACAGAAACCATAAATACATAAAGTCCTGCATTCAAATATTAAGTAAAAGTGAAATATAAAGT
>JAVDOI010000135.1:272500-335000 GCA_032191485.1 Leptoclinus maculatus
TGTGAACAGCACACGTTCACATTCAGGACTTCATGTTAGTCAAACTGCTGTAACAGTTACTCGTTCCACATTAAAAGGTGTTTGAAGAGGTTTGTGTGTGTGTCAAACAATTTGAACTCGACAGCGTTCAAGCTCCTCGTTAACTCGCCGGCAGCTGTGGAGACGGAGGATCAAACCAGCACAGCTGAGACGGGTGAGACGGGTGAGACGGGTGAGATGGGGGAGACGGGGGAGACGGGGGAGACGGGACTCGACCTCTCGCCAAGTTTTAAAGGAGGAGAAAATGTAATTACTGATGAAACGTTGGTGTTGTTGACGTGATGGCGTCCTGCAGGAGGTTGACTCGGTTAATGAACATTAGTTGAATCCACTCGTTCCTGAAAGGATTAAAAACATAAACGTTCAGATCGTCATGCAGATTAATAGTAACGATGCAAAGTTGGCGTCTTGTTTGTGGCTTGTGGACCTTTTTCAAAAATGCTTTAAAGGTTTTTTTCGGCTCACGTTTCACTAAAGGAGGTTTTGCTCCGCATTTAGATTTCAATAACATTTTTATTTGTAGAGCCCAATTTCACAAATCATAAATGAGCCTTAGAGTGCTTTACCATCTGTTCAGCATCTTTGGACCCTCGCATTGGAGAAGGAACAACTCCCCAAAACCCCTTTAACAGGGGGAGGAAAGAAAGGAAGAAACCTCAGGGAGGATTTATCTGTTCTCATGCTAAAATGGTCAAATCTTCATTTCTTTTTCTAGTTTGAAAAGAACCTCGAGACTCTAAAGATGACTCCTAGTTCATGTTCGACCATTTAAAATGATGTAACAGAAAATTCTCCTTTAACTTGTGAATTGGAAGAAAGCTGGAGCCTGAAAAGAACAACTCTTTTATTTGGGACGTAAGGGGAGAAGTGAAGCGATTTAAGGGATCCTCTTCATCACTGAAGCTCTTCCAATGACTCCAGGACTTGATCTGGTTAGAGGTCTTGGACTGGCAGTTTTATTGCCCTATTCCTCCCTGTTTACAGCGACCCCGGTGGCCCCGAGCGGAGTCCTAAAAGAATCCGAGGCTCCTCCTCGGCGATGCCTTGTTGCTTCGACGTTGGCGAAGAGATGATGATGATATTTCAGGAGCTCACCGGCCGATTGGTCTGAGGATCCTGCATTTCCATAAACAGGAGCTCCATATCCATGTCGGAGCCCTCGTGTATATAAAGAACCCGGCGGGACGATTTCCTCCCACTGCCGCCCTCCTCCTCCACCCTCGATCTCGTCTTAGGTGAGACCAGTTTCTCTGCCTTCCTCCTCCTCCTCTTCCTCACTAACGAAGCCTGTGAACGGATACAAAGCAGCTGAGTGGAGACAGAGTGGGTTTTTTGGGGGGATGGGGAGTCCTGTTGGTAATGAAGTCCTGATCTCTGAGGTTTGTTAGTGAAGTGAAGGGACATATGTGGTCCAGGGACATATGTGGTCCAGGGACATATGTGGTCCAGGGACATATGTGGTCCAGGGACATATGTGGTGCAGGGACATATGTGGTCCAGGGACATATGTGGTCCAGGGTGAAGGACTGCAGGATGGTTTGAGACTTCAGCTGATTTGTTTGTTTCTGAATTGTTGGGTTTCTGAAGCATTCGGCTGTTTTTGACTGATTCCTGTAACTTAAAGATGTTTTGATGTTTTTTGGTTGATCTTCTGGATTTGAGATAATGAGTGTTGTTGTTTGAGAGTATTCTGTAAAAGAGTTAGTTTGGAGTCAAATTGATCCATCAAGACTTCATTTTCAGATTGAAATATTGATCAGAGCTCAGTTTCAGAGACGAGAGCTGAAATGATTCAATAGTTTAAAATAACAGAAATAAGTTTGTCGTGGAAACAAATGATCGTTTAGATTTACTCACAAAATGACTTCATGATATGTTTGTTACAGTTAACTGGTTTAGAACCTCTGGGCTGAGGTGCAACAAAGCATTAAAAATGTAAATTATTTGTTAGAATAAAGATGATTTTTTTTTTTTTTTAATAGTTGTGGTTTTAAGGCTTTTTATTTGGAAAGTTTGGAGGTTTTTAAAGTTTCTGGAAAACTGAGAGATTGTTTTGATCGAAGAAGTTTTTAAATGTTTTTTCACTACAAATGAATTCCAAATCAAGTCTATTTTGAATTCTTAAAATCAGCCTTTTCATGATTTCAGCTCGTTTCTGTCGCGCTTCGTTATTCTAACTTTTAATGCGATGGAAACCTAAAACCTTTATATTATTCATAGTTAAAAAAGAACTCTTGACATCTGATTCTTTGTGCAGCTTGATGTGTGTGTGCAGTGTGTGTGCAGTGTGTGTGTGTGTGTGTGTGTGTGTGTGTGTGTGTTGACAGACTGCCGTTGGCAGCTGATGTGCTGCCGCAGCACATTTCCTTCTCCACGAAAGGAGTTGAAGTGTTAACTCCCGGGGGATATTCGGTTCTGAACACCTGTAAAGGAGCTTATCGCAGGCGTCAGCGCCGACATTCGACCCAAACTCCAAACTTAGCTCCTGTCAGCACTCAGCTGCTCATCAACTGTTTTAATAGATCACATTTCATTCAGAGGTCTCTGATATTTAAGCAGAGAGCCGGATGATAACATTGTTTATTCTCAACGACTTCTTCTTCTTCTGTTTTCTTTCTCTCCGTCAGGAGTCGTGAAGAAAAGAAACCGCCATCATGTCTGAGTAAGTGTCGCTTCTGGATTATTGATATTTAGTGATTTAAAAAGAACTTTGTTTAAAAATATTTTTCAGTGAATATTTCATAGAAAAAATGAGTCACAGTGTTAAAATATTTGATTCCAAGTAAAACTCTTTCATTCAGAGTTGTATTTAAGCTCAGCAGTATCAGTAGAACATACTCAAAGTAAAGTAAAGAAAGTACTCGTAAACGTGCTGATTAGAAAGGATGAATGTAAAAAGAAAGGAAGAAGAAAGAATAGGACTTAAAGAAGGCTGGAAAGAGAGGACAGAAGGAAGAACAGAGGAATCAAGGGTGAAGGAAGAAGGAAAGTAATAAGGGGGAATAGGGGAAGAGAGGGAGGAAAGAGACAAAATAAGAATGGATGTAAAAAGAAAGGAAGAAGAACGAATAGGACTTAAAGAAGGAAGGAAAGAGTTCATCTTGAAGTGAATCGAGGGTCTAAAGACAGATTATTAAACACTAGAAACAGATTATTTGTGAACGTGAACTGTGAGAATAAACTTGACCAGACAGACGAGTGAAGGAAAAAGAAAGAAGGGATGAAAGAAAAGAGAGAAGGATGGAAAGATGTAGAATGTGAATGTGATTAGTAAACTGAAATAAACACCTCCTCCACTGACATGAAACATTTATACATTTTTATCAAACACATTGTTAAATTTAGAAGAGAAACAAATGTGATTTAACGTATATTTTATATTTTATTAAACGTTAACTACGGAAGAAAAAAATAAATCTAATGATCCAGGATCATTTTTCTAAGTTCCTTAAGAAAGAAATCCTGTGTAAAACGGGTAGAAAGTGTTTATTGTTGTAGTACTGATTTCAGCCACAAGAGGCTTTAGTGCACCACCGCTCCATGTTTGAAATAAGACGAGAATAATTCATGTTTCCTTCCAGCTGTCTTTTAATATACTAAACTTTCTAAAATACAATATATGTTCGTTGTGTTTGGATACATTTAAACTCACCTGTAAGAAAGCACGACTGCTTTTAGTCGTGTTTAGAACACAGAGTGGAGGTGCACACTGCTGCCTCCTGTGGCTGAAGTCAGTATTACAACACTTCATCCTGATGAAACCTTTTTACTCACCTGTTGTTAAGTCATAAAACCATTTAGATCAGACTTTTCTCTCTCGTGTATTTAATCTGTTGATGAGGTCGTCGTTATTTAACTGAACGTATCGAGAGATGAAAGAACGTTTTCTGTTAAAGACGCTCACATGTTTCTGATCTTCACAGTAAGAAGATGAATTCGAGCCGCCGGCATCATCTGAAGGTACGTCGTTCTGTTTCAGGCTGCTGATCGCTTTCTGTCCATCAGCTCCATTGATTGACGGGTGTTCAGATACTGATAACAGCTGATTGGTTAACATGTTGTTAAGTAGAACATATAAAGTATTATCATAAAGTTATTATTAGAGAGACATCCATCATCATCTGATCGATATCTGGTAATGAATGAAAAGCTTATTGATCAATAATCTTAACTGTGAAGTGTAGTTGCAGTAAATCAGCAGCCAGCTGTGGAAGAAGTCTTTTTTTACTTAAGTAAAAGTAGTAATACCATAGTGTAGAAATACTCTGTTACAAGTAAAAGTTCTGCATCCAAAATCTCCATTGGGGCCATTTCAGAATATTATTTTATTCTATTATAATTATTGACTCATTAATGAGTTCATCACTTTAATGATGCTGCTGGTAAAGATGGAACTCATTTAAATGTCTTAAATTAATATACTGCTAGTAGTTTGATCCGTAATAATACATCAACATTAAACTGTATATTGTGTATTAATAATTATATTCTGCAAAGTAACTAAGTCAGTAAGTAGTCAGATAAATGTAGTAAAGTAAAGAAGTACAATACATCTCAGAGGTAAGTATTGTACTTCTTATTAAGTTACTTTTCAGATTATTAATAAAGTAATACATGTTGATGTATTATTATAGATTAAACTAGCAGCAGTATATAAACACATTAATGCATCAATACAATGATTAAATATGTATTATTCTGCAGTGAGTACTTTTACTGTTTTGTACTTTAACATTTAGAATTCAGGACTTTTACTTGTAGAGTACTTTTACACTGTAGTATTGTGACTTTTACTTAAGTACAATATCTGAGAACTTCTTTCACTTCTGCTCTGTTGTTTTGTTGTAGTTCTTTCTTTAAAGCTTTGTATCACGTTGCTCTCTAACGAGTTATGGTTTTGATTTGTATCAGTATATTATATTTGACTTCAGATTGAGTCGACATGTTGGTTTCTATTTTAATCCTCCTCAGTGTTGAGCAGACGGAGTTTGAAGCTCTGCTGGTGGAAACAGTCAAACACACTCAAAGTGTTTCATAGTGGGGAAAGATTTCATCACTTTCTCAGTCTTCCTCTTGCAAAACAAAGTTTAAAGAACACCGAAAAGATTTAAGTCGACCTAAATGTTTGTGTGATGAGCGATTTCTTCAAGTTGGTTTATGTGTTGAAGAATCTTTAAGCTTTAACTGGGATTTTCAGGACATGTCAGCTGCTCATGAAATTGTTTTTATTAATTCTTAATCAGTGTTTTAACCTCTACTGGTTCATATCAATGTTCATTGTTAAGTTCCAAGGTGGTTTGAATTAAATGGAGTATAATATAATTTAATTTATAAATGGATGGGCCGAGAATAAGGACTTCTTCTAGTTCTTTTTTTATGTTTTTATTTGTTGTTGTTTGTCTTATAGGTCACATGTGAAAACCTTCAAACCATGTTTTTGATATTTTCAATGTTTACATATGAAAAACATCTTGCATGTGAAATCAAGTTTAAAATTGAATCACAGCAGTGATCACATGAAAAAGAAATCCTCACATAAGTTTTCTTCTTCCATTGACTTTTGCTCGATGTGTCGTGCAGAGTACGATTCTTCAGGTTGCGGCGACCTGGATAGAACAGGAGAAAAAGGACATCACAGCCGCCAAGCTGACCTACATAGCTGAGAATTGTCCTTCACCCAATAAGAGCGGAGACCAGGCCGCCCTCATGGTGAGAGATACTTCAAGTTATGAGACCAAAAGCTTCATCATTCCTTCATCACAATCCCATTACTTGACCTTACTGGAATAAAATAACTAGTTATTGAGCCTAATCATCCAGAAAAAGGAGCCAAAGCACATCCAAACTAGTGGAGGTGGTCATGATGGGATCATGTGTGTCTCTTGATATAAACTAACATTGTCAAGAGATTGCTAAAAGCTATCGTCAATGTTCACGTTACTAAAGAACAGAGGGAGGTGGACGTTTCAAATGCAGTTCGAACAGTAAAAATCTGTTCAGCCAATGTTGAGATATCGATCTCTAAAGCCAAGAAAACTGTATTGCCCGCAAGTTTAAGTGCGTTTTCAGGAGTACACCATCAGTACGCTGTAAACTGTGGGTGATTTTAACATATTGACTCAAGGAAACATACATTCAATATTTGACCAGGAGGAAAAACATTGCTGAAAACATAAACCCTTTGAAAGTCTCCTTAATAAGTCATATGAAGAGAATATCGAGGTCAGAGACATGGAGACGCTCCCATCATTATGATACACTGAGCAGTTCAGACTAGCAGCGCAAATACTTCAGATTTTCCTACTTTGTGTTATGACTTTTTATCTTTTATCTAATTCTATGCTGATGATGTTTACTTTTATTTGACTGTCAAAAACTATAGTCCTATTAGCAGCTTTGTGAGGCTGTACCTGCATGCTAACATGCTCACAATGACAATGCTAAAATGCTGATGTTAAAGGTGTGATGTTAACCATGTAGCGTAGCATGTTAGCAAGCTGCCTGGGCTGATTGGCAGTAAACGCATATCGTTAGTTCTGCAGATATTTGGTTATAAACCAAAGTGTTGGACACATTCAAATGTTGACCTGATTATGGCTCTAGAAGGGAAGTCAGAGGATCACCATAGTTATTACAGTTCATCTTCAGGGGAACATGAATGATGAACCACATTTCTTGGTAATTCAAGCATTACTGTAGTAGTTGAGATGCTTTACTCTAAACCATGAATATGAACCTCATGGTGGCGCTTGAGGAAAAGTCAGAGAAACACTAAAGTTAGTTGGATTCATCCTCAGGGGACCGTGAATGTCTCCACAAATGTTCATGGAAATCCATCCAATAACTGAGATATTTCAGTCTAGAGCAAAGTGATGCAGACAGACCAACATGCCTATTACCTCCACCATTTCCCTGCATTGATATTTGACATTTGCACATATAATCTATCTTTGTTCTATATATTTTCTTTATTATTTGTATTTATTATGCTAAGAACGGTACTGGAGGGGCCAACAAAGCATTTCACTGCGCAGTGACGAGATATGTTTGCCAATGAAATTTTCCAGACCATGGCTGAAAGAAAAGTGCTTATTTAACAGCAGATTGAAGTCTAACGTCCATCAGTGAAGGTTTGTGATCAGTAAGTAAACATCACGCTTGTTCGTGTCTTCAGGAAACCTGCAAAAAATTGGCCGCCCTCATCGACAGAGTGGATGAAGAACGATACGACCTGGATTCCAAAGTGGGCAAAGCTGATAAAGAGGTACAGTTCCTGCTACCGCGTAGCCTTTGACCTTTATTTATGGACTGAGGATGAGTGACGTAGAGACGCCGTATACGTCTCTGGTAGAGACCTGTCAATCACTGTGTAGCCCCGCCCTAAAGCATCCCCTGCTTTATGGTCTGTTTGACTCTAAATGGACCATAATGTACTAAATGAACATCATGCTGTATTGAAGAAGACTTGAAACTAGAGATTGAGACCATAAACTCATGTTTACAATGTTTACTGAGGTAATAAATCAAGAGAGAAGTAGAGTCATTTTCTCATAGACTTCTATACAACCAGAGGAGTCGCCCCCTGGTGGACACTAGAGAGAATGCAGCTTTAACGTCCACTTCTAAATACAGTCTATGCTAGAAATCTGTTAGTAAACAATAATAAACAGTGTTCATGGTGATGAAGGGACAGCTCATTGATGGGTTTTATGGAGCTCTAAGAGGATACTAGTTAGTAGATACATTCACTGCTGGTTTTGAGTCTTCTCTCATGCTTTTTAATGACAAAAAGACAGATACATCATCAGACTTGTCCTTGGTCGCTCTCTCAGATTGAAGACCTGAAGATCAAAGTAGTCGATCTGGCCGGAGTGAAGAAACCCGCTCTGAAGAGAGTGCGTATGTCTGCTGACGCCATGCTGAAGGCTCTGCTGGGCTCCAAGCACACGGTCAACATGGACCTGAGGGCCAACCTGAAGCAGGTCAAGAAGGAGGTCAAGGAGGAGGTGAGTCTCGTCAACAGATAGACATTCACGCTTTCCTGCTTGCCCGAGGCAAGAAAGCTGTGTATTTGGCCATACACTGATCGGGCAAGTGAAAAATAAATGTGATCACTATTTGGGGCCTATATTCAGTAAAATGATGTGATCAGGAGATTTGCTTTAATGCTTTGTAGTCGCCGATCTTTGATAATGTTACAGGAGAGCTAACGTTAGTTTAGTAACGCTAACTGGCTGCTAACGGCTAACAGCTTACAGCTAACGGTTATCTGTTAGCAGCCGGTTGGCAGCACAGTCCTGCTAACGGCTAATGTACGGAGGTTCCATTCAATGACGTTATGGTAAATTCAAGCTCCAAACAGTAGAAATGATCATGATGTTTTTCTCTGTATATTTGTTTTGATTGAAATAACTTTTAATGATGTTAAAAAATGCTCCTTTGCAGCCGCTAGAAGCTGCTGGCGACTGGCGTAAGAACATCGAGGACAAGGCCGACAGGAAGAAGATGTTCGAGACTTCCTAAAGACTTGACCTCCGCCGCTGTAGTCGGCCGTTAGCACTTTTTATGGAATTTATGGAATTTTTAATTGAATTGAAAAATATATTTTTTTTGTTTGATTAAAACTGTGAGTTTCAGCTCGGCCTGTTATTGTACATTTGTAAAGCGAGAAAATGTAGTGTCTCGTCTCTCTCGCTCTCTAATATTCGACTTTTATTCTGAAGGGAGACTTCCTGTTTCCTCCTGTGCTGCTGAGGTTCACTTTTGACAACTTCCTGCTTCATATTGTTTTTTGGTAATAAACGTGTTTTGCTTCTTACGTCTGCTCGTCATCGTGAGGTATTCTAGACGAAACACACCTTCATCCAATCAAACCAAGATTTAGCTGGTTTCCTGTTTGTTTTTGTTAAAGCAACACCGACACTTTAACAGAGTTTGACATTCAGCGACCCTAAACACATTTACTGTGAGTCAAAGTTCATATTGGCTGTAACAAAACACAGTTACTATTCTGAAATTAACTCTTTAATGTAATTAGAGTTTTAAAAACGGCCCCTGAGATTAAACTGTAATATGAACAGGACTGAATTCATTTGTAAGAATCTTTTGTCGGAGCTTTGACGAGACACAATATCCATATTCACGTCTCCTTAAGAGTTAAGAGTGTTCAGGGAGCTGTGAAAAGTGAATGTTGACTCGACTTTGTTTAAGTCGCTTCACAGATTCAGGAAAATACGTTCAAACGTAGAAGTTTCACATTTTAAATAAAGTCAACAAAAGATATATCTCTGAGCCCGTTACTCGTTATCACGTTTGTGATCAAAGCCTGAATATTTGCAGAAGAAGGCCATGAGAGACTGCTGAAAGCTCTAGAAAAAAGTAGGTGACATTTTAGTTTAGAAAATGCTAAAACAACAGTTATGTTCAGTAGAAATGTAATGTAGTTTAAAGATATATTGTATTAAGTAAATCTAAACTTTTTATTTTAAATAAGTATTTAACCATGAATATGATGTAATAATATCTTATTTACATAACTAAGGATGTTTGTTTGAAAATCAACAGACTTGTATATTTATTAGTAATTATATTTTTTTATACTTTAATACTTTTCCAGACTTTCATACAAATATGGAACAAAAATATTCTGCAACATTTTAATTTAAGTCCCTTCATGTAGCAATAATAAGCAGCATATACACATTTAATTAATGTTTTATAACACTGTTGTGTATTTGTAAGCGGATACAAGTTTTTATATTTCTATGTATTCTCATTATCTTAGTTAGTTATAGCTGTTTACATTAATAACATTAATAAATACTTGAATCTGCTTACAGCTGCGTTATAATGACGTTATAGTACATCATGTTATAGTGTTTAAACTGAGCTAAGGTGCTGTTGCCTCCATCGACCACCAGGTGTCAGTAGAGGACTTCCTGTTTCACACCTTGTGTCTTCATCTCAGGACAGAGGAAGACTTTTAATCAGTCAAATAATTACAATCACAAAATGTTTGGACAAATTGACATCATGAAAACAAAAAGCTTTTGTGCTGAAGGAGGCCTCAGAGATACGGTTTGTCTGTTACTTTAGTGTTTAGTGTTTGTTTTTAAAGACTAATGGACGGTATTGATCAGAGATGGACTCGGTCTCCAACAGAAGGTGAGCGTCATCACTTTTTATTTCTCCAGTAGATGTTGTTCTATACAGTCTGAATGTAAAGTTATTGATCTTTGGTTGAACTCTTTGTGTCTCTTTGTGTTTTCAGTCGTTTGGATCTGAACTGTAGAAGGTGAGTCTTTAACGTTTTTATCTCTTTATTTAATGTTTAATGACAATAAATCACATTTTGTTATTGTGGTTAAATAATAGAGTCGTCACATCTACAACACCTCTTATTCAGACATCTTTCATTTCATGAATACTTTTTACTGGATCAAACAAACACAGGACCTTCACCCAGGAGACCTCTGTTCGTGTGTAAAACATCGACTTCTGTTAACTTTGTTTATGTTTGTTTAACCCAAGTTATGTAACAAACCTTTCCTGAACATACGACTTATTTATTCACAGAACATAATCTGTTTATGATTCTTTAGTTCATGGAGATGATTAGTCACTAATGAACTCCACTTTTATGATGTTTGTGTAAAGTAAGAAACTAGGATTAGGATTATAATAATTAGATTTTGTACATTTAAAAAAATATTACTATTATTTGTTGTATTATTATTGTATTGTTATTATTACTAATAACAATGAACTTTGTTACTAAAGCACTTTACAAGGCAAATAGTGAACAAAGATTGTTGACAAATGAATGAATGAATAAAAACAATTTAACATAATCAATCAATCAAAATGAAGAGAATGTTTTTGTGTATGAAAACATGTTCAGATGTGACTTTAAAGATAAAGGTTCATTTAGGCCACACGTCCTAACAAGTAAAACACATGAAAGTTATTTGTTTGTCCAAACGACGTGTAAAGAATTGTCTTCTTCTGTCCAACGTAAACAGTTTTATATGTTCTATGGAGACAGAAGGTGTGAATATATGAAAGTATTTTCTCTTTTCCAGCCTTCCTCCCGTCCCACACAAGGACCTCGTGTGGGACAGACTTCGGTAATTGGGGATTTACGAGGCGAGTTGTCAAAGGATGAAGGTATTTCAGGACCTCATGAGTTCCTCATGGCCATAAAAGAAAAGAGGAACGTCCGAATCCCCGTCCAAGCACATATATACCCCCGCAGATTTCACTTTTTAGCCTGAGACTCCCTCACTGTGTCCCAGTCCTCCATCAGTCCTCCATCAGTCCTCCATCAGTCCTCCATCAGTCCCTGCCGGCCTCCTCGTCATCATCACTGTGAAGGTGAGAAACTCTTCTCTTGATGGGATTTAAGTGACTTTACTGATTGAATCCGACCAGAATAATTAGTCTTCATCAGCAGCTGGTTTATTATTGTGTTGAAGTAATAATCACGTATTTACACATTTCATTATGACGGGATGTTTTAGTACAAATAAAGAATAATATTGATCCGTTCATATTCAACAACATATTTGAGAACTTGAGAACTAAACATGTTCAACGTCCAGAAAAAAACTCTTTTCCAGTTTTGAAGTGAACATTTTTACCCTAAATTTAAATTTAAGAGTTAAGTCCTTCTAATAAACTTCTTAAACTTCTTTCCAATCTTTCCACTTCAATCCTCCGTCTGTCTCCACCTGAAGAAGTCGTGGATGCTTTTTGTTTCATCTTGTTTCATTCGTATGAAGTCTTCGGCTGCTTCCAGGTGGTCGTCTCTCCGTCTCGTGTCCTCTGAGTGAAATACGCTGACTATCACATTACTGCTGATCTTTCAAACTCAACCTCATGTCGGTTTAAATCATCTCATTCTGCATTCACGATAATCAATGAGGGAGTTTACTAACTATAATAATAAGAAGAAGAACTGAGAGCATGAAAAGCCTTTTAAAATCTGCTCCCTGTGAATGCTGAATGTTGTGATTGACATCTGAAGCTGTTTTAATCAGCTGACATTGAATAAGTGAAGTTATGAGTTTGGTTTTTAATAAATGTTGATTGTTTTTGGAAGTCGGCACTTAACTCTCCTGTTACTGCTCGTAAACTCGTCATCGTGAATGTCACCGTCGACCTTTGACATCGAGCCAGGTTTAGCTCTGACCTGACACTGAAAGGGCACCGGGTCCCCTGGAAGCTGCAGAGGGGCCCCCAGAGGCCCCCAGAGGCCCCCAGAGGCCCTCAGACCGCCGTTTGAGAAACACTGAAACTAACACTGAATTTATTAATACAAAGCAGTTAATGGATCATCTTTGTGAGGATTCATCTGTTACGTTTTGTTAGAATATGAACTATTATTATTATTATTTCATATTTAGTTATTTTACAGGAAGAATAGAAGATAAAACAACTTGATACAAAGATGAACATTAAAAACATGATAGTATTCTATAAATACTGTTATTCATTTAGATATTGGATTTAAAAAACATTTACATTTTAATATGAAGATTTTAGATTTAAATTAAAATTAAAATTAAAAAAAACTTGTAAGTGATTTTAAAATAATACATTTTGAGAGTTTGATTATGAAGTTTGTTTGTATAACTGACAGATAAACAATGACATATTTCAACTGGTATTGAGTTTAGAATTACTTTAGTTTAGTAGTAGAAGTACTTTATAGATGTTTTATAGATTA
Organism: Leptoclinus maculatus; assembly: GCA_032191485.1. Classification (NCBI taxonomy): domain Eukaryota; kingdom Metazoa; phylum Chordata; class Actinopteri; order Perciformes; family Stichaeidae; genus Leptoclinus; species Leptoclinus maculatus. Next base: position 285,267 of record JAVDOI010000135.1, read on the forward strand.
AAAGTTGTTCTTTGATATTTCCTGATGTGTAAAATATAATAATATTGTGTTTTATTCAAGTGTTCATTCTCCACAAAGTAACGAAATTAATATTGTTTCTTCTAATAAGCAGAGTCTGAAACGAAAGTCAAGATGTCTGAGTGAGTTTATGGTTTATTCTTAATACAAAGATTAATAATATTTTATGTTTTTTGAGAATCCTTGGTCGTGTTAATAATACTTTCACTTCTTTATTGATTAAAGGGGAAAGAAGATGACATCGAGCCGCAGGCATCATCTCAAGGTAGGATTTAACAATTTCTTTATAAGATAACTAATAAATCCATAAAGATGTGGCTCCATCAGATCACATGTTAACAGCTCATGGTCTCATGTGTCAGCAAGTATTTTTGCTTTACTGTAATAACTTTAACAATACTAACTGTAGTTAGTCTCTCTGTCTTTGTCCTCATGGACGGATTATGAGCCTCTGGACACAGACATCCAAAAGACCGCTTCCCCTACGTAGGAACAAGACTCACAGACCGAACAGTTGTTTAGACTCTCTTTGTGGTTCTGTGTCTCTTTGTGGTTGTTTTGTGTCTCTTTGTGGTTGTTCTGTGTCTCTTTGTGGTTGTTTTGTGTCTCTTTGTGGTTGTTTTGTGTCTCTTTGTGGTCGTTCTGTGTCTCTTTGTGGTTGTTCTGTGTCTCTTTGTGGTTGTTTTGTGTCTCTTTGTGGTTGTTTTGTGTCTCTTTGTGGTTGTTTTGTGTCTCTTTGTGGTTGTTTTGCTCCTTTGTGTTGTCATTGTGTGCCTCTGCAGTTGCTTTGTGTCTCTTTGTAGTCTCTAGTATGTCTGTGGGTATTTGGAGTCTCTTCCTGGTTGGTACGAGTGTCTTTGTGGCTGTTTTGCACATTTTTGTCGATGTTTTCTGTCTCTTTGTGTTCATTTTGTCTCTTTGTTGTCTCTTTGAGTCACTTCCTGATTTTAAATCACTTCCTGGTTTGAACGTGTCTCTTTGAGTGACATTTTGCAGGTGAAGGCCTGTGGGGCCCCTGACTCTTTTGGGCCCCTGGGTCTGTGCCCGGTTGGCCGGTTCACTAATCCCTCCGTGTCTGTCCTGCAGAGTGTGATCCTGATGATCGCTGCTAACTGGCTGGAGCAGGAAACCACCGAAAATACAGCCGCCAAAGAAGCTTACATGGCGGAGAGATGCTCCGCCCCCGACCTGAGCGGAGACCAGGCAGCTCTGATGGTGAAAATAAAACCCTGAGACATACAAATTCACTCTGAGCGCCACAGACGAGCAGAAGAGATGACTTTCTTCTCTCTCTTTTTTTTTTCATCAACAGGAATTCTGCAAAAAGCTGTACCAGGCCCTCGACAAGATCGATGAAGAGAGATACGACACGCTGTCCAAGGTGGAAAAGTGTGACAAAGAGGTAGAGATGCGTCTCCGTTACAGCTTCAACGTGGGACCAGAGTTTAAACCCTTTAATGCATCATTATAATATTATACTATGCATATATATATATATAATATGCATAATACATCATGTATTCTAATTATTGATGCATTAGTGTGTTCATCACTTTAATGTTGCAGCTGGTAAAGGTCATGTTAATAATGGGGATCTCTAAAGGTTATATTTGCTCCCTCTTTTCTTTTTGTACTTGAGTAGTACTTTAGTACATTAGTGAGTAGTACTTTAGTACATTAGAGAGTAGTACTTTAGTACATTAGTGAGTAGTACTTTAGTACATTAGAGAGTAGTACTTTAGTACATTAGCGAGTAGTACTTTAGTACATTAGCGAGTAGTACTTTAGTACATTAGCGAGTAGTACTTTAGTACATTAGCGAGTAGTACTTTAGTACATTAGCGAGTAGTACTTTAGTACATTAGCGAGTAGTACTTTAGTACATTAGCGAGTAGTACTTTAGTACATTAGCGAGTAGTACTTTAGTACATTAGCGAGTAGTACTTTAGTACATTAGCGAGTAGTACTTTAGTACATTAGCGAGTAGTACTTTAGTACATTAGTGAGTAGTACTTTAGTACATTAGTGTGTCCTCTGTGTCTCTCAGATCGACGATCTGAAGATGAAGGTGGTGGAGTTGGCCGGAGTGAAGAAGCCGGCCCTGAAGAAGGTCCGCATGTCGGCCGACAGCATGCTGCAGGCTCTGCTGGGAGGGAAACACAAGGTGACCATGGACCTGAGGGCCAACCTGAAGCAGGTCAAGAAGGAGGTCAAGGAGGAGGTGAGTCTCGCTGACGTCGTTGTAAATATGGACTCCGTGTTGGACGCTCTGAGCTCAGTCTGTCCGTCCTGTCCTGTACATTACAGGACACAAATGTAGATTTCTGATTCTAAAGCAGGTTTAAAGTCCTTTTTTATACTTTAGTGAATGAATGGAAACCAACGGCTGCCTGGAAAGAGTTATAATCACAGGACAGAGGAGGACATTTAATAGAAATGTGTTGAAACATAAAAAGATCTCCTGATGACGTTGTTGATGTTTTTTGTGTCTGCAGTCGACAGAGGCGGGCGACTGGCGTAAGAACATCGAGGACAAGGCCGACAGGAAGAAGATGTTCGAGACTTCCTAGAGACTTTCACTTCCTCATTGTTGCTTCTCACCTTTTTTCATGGAATTGGAAAAACTCGTGCCATTAAATTGTTTTTTGGAATAAGGCAATGATGTCGAATACAATTCTTTAACAGACGACGTCTGGAAGTTTATTTACTAAGATTTTATTTCTTTAACTTTACTGAAGGAGAGTTGATTTAAAATAGTATCTCTGTATGTTCTTACTTCTACTAAACCAGACAGATTATTACAGTTTTACACAGATATAGAGAATTCCATTCTCGTTATTTAAACGTTACTGAGTGTTGTGTTCAGGATGAAGCACCAGATGTCAGCAGAGAGTCTCTCTCTCTCTCTCTCTCTCTCTCTCTCTGTCTCTCTCTCTCTCTCTCTCTCTCTCTCTCTCTCTCTCTCTCTCTCTCTCTCTCTCTCTCTCTCTCTCTCTCTCTCTCTCTCTCTCTCTTTTATCAACATCGTCTCTTCTTCTCTCATGAAAAAAGTGACGTCTTGCTAAATATTTTTTGGATCAAACCCACTTCTTCTCCTGCGTCAGCAGACGAAGTATTTCTCGTGAGTATTTCTCTCTTTACTTTGCATGAACTTTGGTTCCTTAAACTCTTCATGTCTCCACATCTTATAGAACAGAAACACACAAACAGCATTTATTCATCTTGTAGTTAATATTCAAACTTTACTTCTTTTATTGCTGCATCAAAGAGAAATGTTTCCCCTAATCTCCACTACTTTAGTGGTTCAGTAAAGTGTGAACTTATCCTTAAGAGGTGGTCATTTAAGTTCATTTATTAATGTATCTGCCTTGTCTGAAATAAAATCAGCTATTTATTTCCAGTTTTAAGCTGATTAAACGTTTGTGGCACCAAAGTTTGAGTTAAACTCGTCGTTTATTACACTTCAACTGTTTACGGATCATTTAGGATGTTCTGTGTTCATTTACTTGTTCCACAATCTGTATTGTGGTTCCTTAAACATCCAAATATCAATATTCTTTATGAGTTTAATCTGCCGCCTGAAGCTTCATTAAATCATTAAATCATAAATTAATAAATCATTTGAAATCAATGTCACTTCTGTTGCTTCACACTTTTAAGACTCAAATTTAAAGTCTCAGTTATGAAACGTTGGTCGACTGAAGCGGCTTCATATCTGTTTACGTTTCCCAAAGTCCCAAACCGAGATATTATGTTTTAAGATCATATGTTTCTTATTTAAAACTTTTATTTCACTACTTTGTCTGTTTACGTCTGTAGATTTCTACTAAATTCACCAAACGTTACCATTACATAACGCCTCATTTGCATATTTAAACACAACATGTCAGTAAACTTGTAACACAATAAATCCTCCTCTTAATATGAGTGATGAAGTGGTGAAGTTTCATGGTGATATCTCTGAGTTCATGTGTTGACCCTCTTCACCTGTAGAGTCTCTAAATGTCTGTAATGTAACTAAACGTCTCTTTAAAGGACGTTTTCTCTCAATGAGTTTGTTCTCAGACTCTGATCCATAAATCTCCTCTTCAGCAGCTCTTAATACACCAAACGTTACACGTTCATTCCTCTATGTTCTGAAGGTTAACACAGAGGTTTGTTCACACAGCACTCACAGACTCATTTATACGACATTATAGTACTTAAAACATGGAGGAAATAGTTTATTTTAATGGATGTTGACAGTATTTTCTGATTGATGTAGTGATACAAAGTGATATTAAACATTCTCTCTGTAAAAACCTTTGACTCTAATATGTCAACAAAATGAAACAATAACTGTGAACCCGTCTTCATCCAATGTTCAGATTTCTGTTCTGGAAATGTATGAAAATGAACACATTTAACGAGATGAAGCCTTGTCTTAATGTCAGTGATCAACTGCAGAAGTTTCATGTTGACATCCGTTATTTAATATTTAAATGTCTTAACAATGCTTCCGCCCGGCTCTCCTCTCTGTGGGAGGAAACCCGATAGCGTCCGTTCATCGTCCACTCCGACGAGGAGAGAAATTTACGAGGTTCCTCGGGAGAGTTGTGGTATTTCTGGAGCCTGCTGGCCCATTGGTCTGAAGTGGCTCTGCTACCATAAAGAGGGCTGTCTTTTCTGCTGAGCGAGCACTTCACACCCTATATACTCTGTTTATTCTTTACTGTTCAGGACTTGGCAGCGTCTCCCCCCTTCTTCTTCTTCTTCTACGCCATCCTCCTCGTCGTCACGTCCAGTAGGTGAGAGTCTCTGCAGACGACACAGACCGAGAGGGTTTTTCTCAACAGGTAGGACTTTAACTGGATTTTTTAAAAAGGTGCGGCTGCAGGTGTGACCTCTGACCTCTGAGGCTGCGTTCACTGAGCTGAATAACTTCGGGACGTTCGGGATAAAGTTTGTTGTGAAAGTGAAACATGTTTTTCCGACCCTCAGGAAGCTCTATAAACTTGAACGGTGTCGGTGAAACCTCCGAGGTTTAATATTTAAAATAATATGACGTTAATGTTTGTTTTGCCGGCTTGCATTTTTTAAGTCTTTTTTAAAGCAATTTATTTTGTGTCTTTTCCAGACACTTCAAAAATATACTACAGACATTACAGTACATTTTAATTTACTAAAGATTTGAAAAATGTAATTTCTTTGAAGGAAAAAGCTTTTTTTTAAACTACGTAGATATTCCTCTGTTCATTCTTGAAAACTCTATTTTGTTGAATTGTTTGCTTGTCGTTGTACGGCTGACGAAAATACTTTTATCTAAAAAATGTATTAGAAGTGCACTAATTGAACACTAATTGAACACTGAAATTATGTAAATTATGTCTCAGAAATGTGATGAATTTGTATAAAAAGTGATGCGGTAGGGCTTTGTTATGTTTCTTATGAATGTAGTCTTTGTGATAACAGTTTTGGGTTTTAATGAATCTTATTCTTTATTTCTTGCCATGACTCAGTGTTTGGTATAAATATAAAAATATGTGTGAATCTTAAACTGAATCTGGCCAAGAAGAGTTTTTCTGCTTCGGTTCATGTAAGTGACCTCCAAGCTTCCCCTCGACGTTATTGAGAACGTTTCATGTCTTGTGATTCTTCACATTGCGATCTGAAGCGGTTTCTGGACACCCCTCGGTGTCAGCCGGCGGTTCGCATGCCTGCAGGATGTCGGAATTAGCGGCGTCGGTGTTAACGGCTCTCACGACGTGCTCGGCGCCACATTTGGTTCCTCGGCTTGGTGGCATTTAGAGGATCAGAAGTTAAGTTCCAGGCAGAAATGTCTTCGGCATCCGAGCCCCTCGTGGTCCAGAATTAGTCGGTTTGTGAGCGCCGGCTGCCGGTTCTCTGCGGCGATGGAGCGGATCGTGTTTCCTGCTGGAGGTCAAAGGGGTCGCTGATCAATAACGTGTTCGGCTTCATGTCGACTCAAGATTCACTGTTTCTGTCTCTCAACAGGCTGAAGACTCCAAACCAGCAGCATGTCTGAGTGAGTACTCTCCTACTACTACTTCTTCTTCTTCTACTACTTCTTCCTCATCTCCTCCTCCACTCCTCCTCCTCCTTCTTCTTTTTCTTCTTCTTCTCTTACTCCTCCTCCACTCCTTCTTGTTCTTCCTCATCTTCTCCTTCTTCTGCTTCTTCTTGTTCTTCTCCTTCTTCCTCTCCTCCTCCTTCTCTTCCTATTCCTCTTCTCCGTCTTCTTCTCCTCTTCCTCCTCCTCCTCCTCCTTCTCCTCCTCTACCCCTTCGTCTTCTTCTCCTCCTCTGCCCCTTCGTCTTCTCCTCCTCCTCCTTCTTCCTCAACTTCTCCTCCTCCTCCTTCTTCCTCAACTTTTTCTTCTCCTCCTTATACTTCTCATCCACTCCTCCTTCTCCTTCATCGTCTCCTCCTCCTCTTCCTCCTTCTTCTTGTCCTCCTCCTCCTGGTCTCCTCCTCCTCCTCCTCCCTCTTCTTCTTTGGTAACTTCTATTTTAATTAGAACCAGATTTACAAACGAGATGTTTAATTGAATCTTTAATTAGATTTTATTTGAAGAATCTCACCAACATTACATTTCCTTTCATGTTGCTCCGTTGAACAGCTGTATCAGCTCTTTATTTGTATTTGTGTTTGTTTATTTGCTGTTTCGGAGCTTCTCCTCAGGCTCAGCCTTCGTTTACGGCTCTTTAACTTCCTGATAATCTCGTGGAAGTCTTGGATTTAAACACCAGATAGAGTTTCACAACATGGCGTCTCTCAGCGCTAAGAGATTAATATCACAACCTGTCCCTCTTCAATGACTTTGCAGGTGTGAATATATGATCTATTAGTTATTTAAATATTAGGAAAGTAGAGACAAAGCTCTGAAACTCTGATTTTAATTCAAATTCAGTTGGTTTTGTTGATCAGACGTTTGTTATCTGAGAAGCTAAAGAACTAAAGAAATATTCATTCATTATTCACTGTTTTACTTTTTTTTTATAATTCATTGAATTCTTTTCAGCTTGTAGAGAAAAATAATATTTTTCATGTACGTGCACAATTAAACACATTTACCCTCTAATTAGGAACCAAACTAGTATAAATTGTTATTTTTATGAATCCGCTGAAGACTTTAGTTACATATCACTTAATATACGAACACCTTAATACAAATACAGGAAGATATCGGATCAGTTTCTGGTTTCATTGTCTCATAAAGACAATAATAAGAGACAAAAATGATTCATAGAATTTAAATCGTCATCATCTTCATCATCCTGTCAGTTGTCTCCGTGCCGGACAGACAGAATGTCTGAAGTGGCTTCAGATAACAGCAGCTGTTTGAGTGAAACACGAGTCTCCTTTATACTACAGAAGTATATTTATTAATACATTCTAAAATGTGTCAGATGGTTACAGTTTGTCTTCTCTCCTTCAGTCATAACTTAAACTAAACTGAAAAGGATTTTATGATGATTATTTATTGTGCGAGGAAAATTAGTATTAGAAATAGTAAAATAAGTGAACTGCATGAATTCTCAATTTTAGCATCTTTTTTTCTCCTTTTATTTACCAATGTGTGCAACCAAGTAGAATATTACACACTAACAATGACAACAACAGATGCTATTGATTTACAAAACATAAAAGTCTAATAGTTTGAATAAAAAATGAATTTAATTTAAAGAAGAAAAGGAGAAAAACTAAAGCGAGAGGGAGAAAAGAAATCCGAATAAATAAACGATTTTTGCATCTTTTAAAAAAAATTTTCATTGTTGAAACAATTGAGAAGAATATTGGTTAGTTATTTAATTTCTCTCGATATGAGTGTCTTAAAACATATTTATTCATTAATTTTGCTCATTTTACAGGAACAGTTTATTTATTTTACTTTAATTTCTGGCGGAGAGTTCATGAGAAGGTCGACACCACTGTACGATAAATATGTATATTACTATCAGTTAGCTTAGCTTAGCATAAAGACTGGAAGCGGGGGGAAACCGCTAGCATGGCTCCTTCTCTCTAAAGCTCTCTATTGAACGGATTATGTGTCTCATTTATTTAATCCAAACAACAACAAAAAACATAACATGACAATTTGCTGTTTACAGGTAAACGTGGCGTCATGTAAATAACGTTATTGTTGTTTTTAATTAATAACTCGGGAGATCAATTAGATCACTGTTTCCCTTTTTTTGTGGGGACCCACTTTTTAAACGTTCTTCATCACCTTCATTTATTTTTAACTGGTAAACCAGTCATGTAGAAGAGATATCAGAACTTAGTTGTATGCATGAGTCATTGAAAACATATACACGTTAAATACTTTATATATGAGAGCAAATAAATGCATTTAGGTGGAGTTAAGCTGCTATCTTTCTTTGTTTTCTAATCATTCTTTAATTTCCTCTCATTAGTTAAAGAAACAGAATGCACGCTGGCCTTTCATATTAGATTTAATGTTATAACTAGAATCCAACCATCAGAACAATATGATCATTCAGGCTCCCTCATGTGGCCCAAAAGTGAACTGCAGATAAAAATGTTCAGTTAAAGACAAAGGAAGAAATAATATATTCAGCGACCCAAATACAATCTCAGGGTCAAGACCGCGACTTTAGGAATAGTTGGTATCGAGTCAGAGTCAGGCTAGCTGTTTCCCCCTTTTCCACTCGTTATGCTAAGCTAACGCTAACCAGCTGCTGTCTGTAGCTTCATATTTACCCTACAGACAGGAAAGGGGTGTCAATCTGAACATATTTCCAATCTTTCAGACTAACTGACCGAACGTTTTTTATCTCTTGTGTCACAGGGGAAAGAAAATGACGTCCAGCCGCCGGCATCACCTGAAGGTGAGAATGAGTCCTTCTCTTCTTTCTTGCTGCCGTCTTGTTGAAGTTTCAGTGGAGCTTCATGGAGAACTTTTAATGTACATGTTCTTCTTCTCACCTCCCTCAGAGTGTGATGCTGCAGATTGCTGCCGGCTGGATCGAGCAGGAGAAGAAGGACCTCGTGGAGGCGAAGGAGACGTACATGTCTGACAACTGCCCCGCCCCCGACATGAGCGGAGACCAGGCCATCCTCATGGTGAGACCGTGAATACTCACAGTATAAGTACTAATACCACAGTGGAGGAATACTCTGTTACAGTACTAATACCACAGTAGAGGAATACTCTGTTACAGTACTAATACCACAGTGGAGGAATACTCTGTTACAGTACTAATACCACAGTGGAGGAATACTCTGTTACAGTACTAATACCACAGTGGAGGAATACTCTGTTACAGTACTAATACCACAGTGGAGGAATACTCTGTTACAGTACTAATACCACAGTGGAGGAATTCTCTGTTACAGTACTAATACCACAGTGGAGGAATACTCTGTTACAGTACTAATACCACAGTAGAGGAATACTCTGTTACAGTACTAATACCACAGTGGAGGAATACTCTGTTACAGTACTAATACCACAGTGGAGGAATACTCTGCCACAAAGCTAATAGCACACTGTCCAAATACTCTGGTACAGTAAAAGTACTAATACCACACTGTAAAAATACTGAGTCACAGTAAAAGTACTAATACCACATTGTACAATTACTTTGTTACAGTAATGGTACTAATACCATGTTGTTTAAATACTCTGTTACAGTGAAAAGTACTAATAACACACTGTTCAAATACTGTTTCAGTAAAAGTGCTAATACTACACTGTACAAATACTCTGTTACAGTAGAAGTATTAATATCACACTGTACAAAAGTAAAACAGTTTTAGCAGCAAATTGTACTTAAATTATCAAAAGTGAAATCATACAAAATGGTAATAAGATGTAACTAAGTACAGTTTTCTGCCACTTTATACTTCTACTACATGATATTTCAAAGGGAAATTTACTTTTTACTGCATATAATTTATCTGACATATAAAAACATATATGATGCAGTAACCGTAGTATACAAAGTATCTAAAATCGGCTCCACATTGACAAACTACAACATTAAAAGTGATAACAACAATATGATATAATATAAATATAGTAATATAACTAATTTAAAACCATCAGAAAAATGTAGTAGAAACACTGAAGTAAAGTTGTGACTTTGTTTGACACACGTGTTTGTTTTGTGTCTCGACAGGAACTCTGTAAGAAGATCCAGCAGGCCATCGACAAGATCGACGAGGAGAGGTACGACGCCGAGTCCAAAGTCGGCAAGAGCGACGCAGAGGTGAGACAAACAATGAGCTGATGGTCTCAGGTGAGACGTGTTGTCCACGGTCCAGTCTTGAGATAGAATTTTTCAGCCAATGGGGTGAAGTTTGTTAGATCTAAATATCTATATAAACTTGAGGAGCAGCCTGTTTTGTCGAGTAGCGTCACAAAAACCAAAGTCGCGTCGGACAAAATAAAAAGAGGCATCCAACAAAATACAAAGTGGCGTCGGACAAAATAAAAAGTGGCGTCAGACAAAATACAAAGTGGCGTCAGACAAAATACAAAGTGGCGTCGGACAAAATACAATGTGGCGTCGGACAAAATACAAAGTGGCGTCGGACAAAATACAAAGTGGCGTCAGACAAAATACAAAGTGGCGTCAGACAAAATACAAAGTGGCGTCGGACAAAATACAAAGTGGCGTCCGACAAAATACAAAGTGGCGTCGGACAAAATACAAAGTGGCGTCGGACAAAAGACAAAGTGGCGTGGGACAAAAGACAAAGTGGCATCGGACAAAAGACAAAGTGGCGTCCGACAAAATACAAAGTGGCATGGGACAAAAGACAAAGTGGCATCGGACAAAAGACAAAGTGGCATCGGACAAAAGACAAAGTGGCGTCGGACAAAATAAAAAGTGTCGTCAGACAAAATACAAAGTGGCGTCGGACAAAAGACAAAGTGGCATCGGACAAAATACAAAGTGGCGTCGGACAAAAGACAAAGTGGCGTCGGACAAAAGACAAAGTGGCGTCGGACAAAAAACAAAGTGGCGTCAGAAAAAAGACAAAGTGGCTTCAGGCATAATACAAAGTGGCATCGGACAAAAAACAAAGTGGCGTCGGACAAAAGACAAAGTGGCGTCCGACAAAATACAAAGTGGCATGGGACAAAAGACAAAGTGGCATCGGACAAAAGACAAAGTGGCATCGGACAAAAGACAAAGTGGCGTCGGACAAAATAAAAAGTGTCGTCAGACAAAATACAAAGTGGCGTCGGACAAAAGACAAAGTGGCATCGGACAAAATACAAAGTGGCGTCGGACAAAAGACAAAGTGGCGTCGGACAAAAGACAAAGTGGCGTCGGACAAAAGACAAAGTGGCGTCGGACAAAAAACAAAGTGGCGTCAGAAAAAAGACAAAGTGGCTTCAGGCATAATACAAAGTGGCATCGGACAAAAAACAAAGTGGCGTCGGACAAAAAACAAAGTGGCTTCGGGCATAATACAAAGTGGCGTCGGACAAAAAACAAAGTGGCGTCGGACAAAAAACAAAGTGGCGTCAGAAAAAAGACAAAGTGGCTTCGGGCATAATACAAAGTGGCGTCGGACAAAAAACAAAGTGGCTTCGGGCATAATACAAAGTGGCGTCGGACAAAAGACAAAGTGGCATCGGACAAAAGACAAAGTGGCATCGGACAAAAAACAAAGTGGCGTCAGAAAAAAGACAAAGTGGCTTCGGGCATAATACAAAGTGGCGTCGGACAAAAACACAAACTGGCTTTGGACAAAATATATGTGGTATCAGACGCCGAGCGCCACTTAACCAAAGTCAGTATTTGACAACCTGTTGCAATAAATAGATACCCAAAATCGAAATATACACAATGCCAAAAATATAAACAACGACAATTGTAAACAACAAGCTGCTCTTAATTGGTGGATTTTGCATCTTGGATTCAGTGAATTTATCCTTTCTTTTTACCATCTTTGGGTCTCTTTGTTCGATCTGAAAATGAATTCACGCTCGTCAGGTCCTGCTTGGGTTTCCGAAAGTCTCTTTCAGTTTGAGTCCAACATTTTTTCATTATATTCTAGTGTTGTAGTTGTTGTAGTTTAATTACGTTACCATGTTTTTACCACTTTTTATTGGTCCTGGTGACGTCTCTGTACTGCATGAAAACAACTCATGTAGTGTTCAGTCAACATAAACAGCTGCTCCAGAGTTTACAGACATTAGATCCTTCTGTTCTTTACAGCAGACGTATATTTAGCATCAGAAGTCACTTATTAGTCCCTCTGACCGGTCGCTTCCACAACATGTGGACCAACACATCGTGATGGTTTTTCTGCCTCCAGATCGACGATCTGAAGATGAAGGTGGTGGAGTTGGCCGGAGTGAAGAAGCCAGCCCTGAAGAAGGTCCGCATGTCAGCCGACGCCATGCTGCAGGCTCTGCTGGGAGGGAAACACAAGGTGACCATGGACCTGAGGGCCAACCTGAAGCAGGTCAAGAAGGAGGTCAAAGAAGAGGTGAGGAATCACAGAGGAGTCAAGAGAAGATTCACTCTTCTTCAACATAAAAGCATCGTGGGTCCGCTGATATTAAGGTTTCATGGTTGAAGTCAGAATCATGCAGCTTGATTGAGATCTTTATTCTTTAGAAAGAGTTTCAGTTTGTTCCAGGTTTGCTCAGCGATGGAAGAAGTACTCAGACTTTAGTACACGTAGAAATACCACAATGTAGAAATACAAAACATACCTAAAGTATCAAAGTAAAAGTACTCATTGTGCAGTAAAATGTCTCCTGTGACATTATTAGGTTATAAATAGTGATACATCAGTGACTACGTTTAGATGAACCAAATGATCTGTTTTAGGCCGTTATTCCGAAAAAAGACAAAATGTTTACGTGGCTAATAAAAAAATCATATTCCAATAATAATCCCGTTGCCATGAAGGTGTACGTACTCTGAGTAACGTAAAGTTTGGTGTTGCGATATGTGTGCATATCCAAAGACAAAGTAGGTGTGTTTCTCCTTCTGATCAGAAATGTGGGCTTTTCTTTTGGGCATCTCTGCAAACTATTGGCTAGTTGGTTTGTGTTCAACGCACAGAGCTGACTGTAAACAGGCAGTGTTGAAAACTGTGGTGAAACCTCCATTGTGATGCATATTCTGAATATGCTATATACATGTTCAAAAAATGCACCTTAAACCTGAATAATGTCGCATTATCCCACGTCTCAATCTGAACATTTTGAATATAACTTAATTTTTAAAATCCAAACAGAATATGCTGTTTTGTTTCCAGGATGGTCTCATCCAACATTCGTTGCCATACCTACGAAAAAGAATTTGCTATAATTCGTACATATCCCACAAAATCTAATTGTATGTAAGTAAAGTGTACAGGTCAAACAAAAACATGTATTTCACGTCAACATCTTTTACTAAACCTAACTTAATTAGTTATCTGTGAAGACAGGAGTTTATTTTGAAAATACTTTATTTGTGTGATAATTAGAAATTGACACGTGTTGCTGGACTTTTGTAGGAAAATGCACGAAAAATTCACTTTTCTTAAGATATGATATAAAATGTTGCATATCTGACCCTTATCAAATTCAGACTATTGTCTTATTCGGAATAAAAGTGGAATATTAGTGTATGTTACAGCAGCATGTTACTGTTGTAGCTGCTCCAGGTGGAGCTACTTTTGTATACAGTCAGATAGTTTAGTTTAATTGGATAGAAGAAGAAGAAACTATGGTCTGATCCACAAATCTGTTTTTAGTTTTCAAATTTTTCTTACATTTTTGATTTCTTTGCATATCAAGTACACTGTTTGCCTCTGAGTAGAAATTTAACGTAACAGAAAATGGACATAAGTAAAGTACATTACAGGACACAAATGTAGATTTTTTTATCTAAAGCAGGTTTAAAGTCCTTGCTGCTTTTTTATACTTTAGTGAATGAATGGAAACCAACGGCTGCCTGGAAAGAGTTATAATCACAGGACAGAGGAGGACATTTAATAGAAATGTGTTAAAACATAAAAAGATCTCCTGATGACGTTGTTGATGTTTTTTGTGTCTGCAGTCGACAGAGGCGGGCGACTGGCGTAAGAACATCGAGGACAAGGCCGACAGGAAGAAGATGTTCGAGACTTCCTAAAAACCCTCTTGAGGTGTCGACGTCTCCGTCAGCTAAGACACTTTTTGTTGTTGTTGTTGTTTTTGGTTGTTTTTGTGATACTGAGAGACTGAGCTGAAATAAAGTAACGTCAACATGTATGCAGTTAAAAACATCACTTTAAAATGTACAGGTTTCCTTAGAGTCATTCGAAATAAATGTTTGGAAATAATGATTAATTTGTCTGTTACATTTATCCGCTGAGGAATCGTTCTTTATTTTGTTTTTTACACCTAACAGACACTTAGATTTTGAATTCTTTACACGTTGCAATATTTAGACTTTTAGCTTAACTTGGATAAAATGTACTTTCTGTTCAAAATATGACTCAGGAGAGTCGTCAGTCTGTCACACAAGAGAAGTCGTTAGATGTGGTTGAAAGCTTCAGAAATAAATCGAGTAAGTGGACCTTGAGTTTAGTTCTTTTTTGTCTGTAGTAGAGAAAAGACAAATAAAACAATTGATCAACGAATCAAATAGTCAATGAAATCTTTTTCAGGACATCTTAAGAATTATTATTACTTTGTTTATTAAGTGATTAAATGCCAATAATATAAATAAAAGTCAGAAAATATCATTCTTTTTTAAATATTTATCTCAATGTATAAACTTCATAAAACAGCACTAAAGCTACTAAAAGGTCCAGTGTGAAGGGTTTGGTGACATCTAGTGGTGAGTTTGCAGATTGCAACCAACAAAATACGCAGATTGTGTCTACGGTGGCCTTAAGGTGACATAAAAAAACGTGAAAATTCTCTCTGTAGATCCAGTGTTATGTTTGTCTGTTCTGGGCTACTGTAGAAACATGGCGGTGCAACAAAAACACTGATTATTGTTATTATTATTGGTATTACATGTCTTCTAATAGATCCCCTTAAACGCTACACGCTGGCCCTTTAAGGGATATTTTCAGGTTGAAATCAGAAAGTTGTTTTTCTGGTCCTGGTTCCAAGAACCCTGGGGGGTTACATAGGGTCCCCCCCCCCCCTACACACACACCCACCCACCCACCCCCACACACACACACACACACACACACACACTCCCTTGTGTGCATCTGCATCTTGAAGCTTGAAGTCGCCTCATGGGGATGGAGGGGGGGTGTTTGAGGAGCGGGGCTGGGTCTGGTGTATTTCAGGAGCTCGTCGGCCCATTGGTCTGCCCGGGATCCATTTCCATAAAGAGGATCTGAGCGTTTTGCTGAGGCATCACAACCCGCCATATAAACCCTATTTCCCTTTTCACTGTGTGGCTTTGGCAGTGTCTCCTTTTCATCCACAAGTGTGTCGTGGATCTCTTCTTCTTCCTCCTGTCGATTGGTGAGAATTTTTATTTTTATTTTGTCTCTTGTTTTTGAGCTTCTCTGGGAGCAGCATCTTTTTTTATTTAATCCGAGCAGCCACACATCAACCAGACTCTGTTTCTAAAATCCCTCGTTTAAGAGGTTGAGATGGTGGCTGTTGGTTTCTCCACCTCTGACCCTTCCTGATATCCTGAACTCACTTTCTACATGTTTGCTGCCGACGTTTGACCTTTTCCTGACAAGACCTAAATTTATGGGAGCCGTTCAGCTGCACTGAGTCGTGTGTTATGGTCCTGAAGCTGTTTGCAGCTCGCTGGTAGAAAGTCCCTGCGATCCCACAAAGTCTTTAAACTGAGGCGCTCAGACGGCTAACATACCATCCTGTCATGTCGTCTGAATTATTGTTAAGATGTTATTCTTTAAAAAGGGTTTGGAGTGAGACAAATATCGTGAGAAAGAATTTGACAAAACATATTTTTGAATAAGAGCAAATTTATTTGTTTGAATCACAGATATTTTTTAAGTTTGTGCGTTTATTAATTCTTTACATGGGACGTGAACATGTTTGTTTAAAGCTTTTTTTTTTAAACAACTGGTCATTAATTTTCAATGAATTGCTCGTTAATACAGATTATTAATCATGGTTAATAAGTTAATTTATTCCTCTGGTTGTATCATTTCTTGGACCTTACTTCTTTTATTTAAAAGAAACTCAGAAAAAATGTAAATTGTACAACTTTTAAAGGTGTAAAATCACTGATACGTCACTGTTTGAAAAGCTGAATTTTTTATGTGAACTTCCATTCCACCTGATTTGGAGCCAGTATTTTAACATTCAAAGTAACTTAAAGGGGCTGAAGATGGACCTAAGTTAACCATATTCCACTGGAGAATTTCTTTAAATTAACTCTTCACCCTATCCGGTCGTAAACCGTCCAGACGGGACACCGGATCCCGACCGTCCCAGTTTAGTTCAGTCGACGTCGCTGCTCTTCAGCTGTGGTTTGGGATCCCCTTACGGCTCAAATATTCCCGACATCCATCGGAGCAGCAGAACCTGCTGATCTCAGAGAACCTCACACTGACATCCTGATCTGAGGCGCTACGGTGGTCAGCAGAGGTCAAAAAGACCCAAATGTTTCCTCCGCTCACTGTCTTCTCATGTGTGTCTTCATGCAGGTCGTGAACCGTAGAAAAGAACGCCAAGATGTCTGAGTAAGTGTGAACATCACCTTCTCTGGTCGGATCCACCAGGTTTAGATCAGGTTTAGTGCAAAAACATCCTCTTTTACAAGCACAGACTGTTTTATGGAAATAACTGTAAAAAGACAAAAAACATTGTTGTAGAAAGTTTTGTTTTGTTTTTACAATTTTATCCAGAAATCACGACAGAAATCTGCCTTTTTCAAGGTTCTGGCTCACAATCCATTAAAGTGACACTTCAGACAAAAATGTAGTGATGTTGGTCTGTTTATCTTCCATAACTCGTCTTCTTTCAGACTAATGAAGAAAACTTTTATTTCACTACTTTGTCTGTTTACGTCTGTAGATTTCTACTAAATTCACCAAACGTTACCGTTACATAATGCCTCATTTGCATATTCAAACATAACATGTCAGTAAACTTGTAACACAATAAATCCTCCTCTTAATGTGAGTGATGAAGTGGTGAAGTTTCATGGTGATATCTATGAGTTCATGTTTTGACCCTCTTCACCTGTAGAGTCTCTAAATGTCTGTAATGTAACTAAACGTCTCTTTAAAGGACGTTTTCTCTCAATGAGTTTGTTCTCAGACTCTGATCCATAAATCTCCTCTTCAGCAGCTCTTACATACACCAAACGTTACACGTTCATTCCTCTCTATGTTCTGAAGAGAATCACAATAGAATAAATAATTGTCTTTAAGAGGGACGTCTCATGGTGATATCTATTTATACATATTTATTATTAAGTGTCTCTTCTTAAACAAGCAAAACATCAAATATCAAATAATCTCATCATCAAGATGGATGTGTTCACTTGTTCTAAGAAAAGCATGATTGATGATGATGATGATGATGATGATGATGATGATGATGATGATGATGATGATGATGATGATGATGATGATGATCTCACTCTCAAACAGAAAAAAGATGAATTCCAGCCGCAGGCATCACCTGAAGGTAATTATCGGGGCATTTTATTACAGTCCTGGTTCATAATAATATAAGCTCATTATATGATCTGAATTATTGTTAAAAAGATTTAAAAAATACATCTTTTTGAATATTTATATATTTAAATCACTGAAATCGTTAAAATTTGTGTTAATTTGTGTTAAATGTAATAGTTTAAAGCTTATTGTTTGCATTCTATGACATCAACTTGCCATTCATTGTCAATGAATTGGTCATTAATACAGATATTAAGCTGATCGTATTATTTATAGATAATGAGTTCACTTATTGAACACGTGAATCTCTTTTCAGCAGCAGATTAATCAGCATTTGGTGTTCATCCTTTAAAAAGTGTTTCAGATCCTGTTTTTAATTTAAGTTGAATTCTTTTGTGGCGTTTTGAGTTCTCAGCGTGTGAAATAATAATAATAATAATAATAATAATAATAATAATATAATAATAATAATAATAATAATAATAATAATAATAATAATGAAATGATGCCGTTTGTCCTGCAGAGTGTGATCCTGTCGATCGCTCAGAAATGGCTGGACCAGGAGAAAGCCGACGACGCGGAGGCTAAAGTGACCTACATGAAGGAACACTGCCCCGCCCCCGAGATGAGTGGAGACCAGAGCGCCCTGATGGTGAGACCAGCATCCACCAAAACCCCTCAGAGACACAGAGACACAGAGACACAGAGACACAGAGACACAGAGACACGGAGACACGGAGACACAGAGACACGGAGACACAGAGGAACAGAGACACAGAGACACAGAGACACAGAGACACAGAGACACAGAGGAACAGAGACACAGAGGAACAGAGACACAGAGACACAGAGACACAGAGACACGGAGACACGGAGACACGGAGACACGGAGACACGGAGACACGGAGACACGGAGACACAGAGACACAGAGACACAGAGACACAGAGACACAGAGACACAGAGACACAGAGACACAGAGACACAGAGACACATAGACACAGAGACACAGAGACACATAGACACAGAGACACAGAGGAACAGAGACACAGAGACACAGAGACACAGAGACACAGAGGAACAGAGGAACAGAGACACAGAGACACAGAGACACAGAGGAACAGAGACACAGAGACACAGAGACACAGAGACACAGAGACACAGAGACACAGAGGAACAGAGACACAGAGACACAGAGACACGGCTTGTTACAGAGCCGCCATCTCGGAGGAACAGTCAACAACGGAACAATAGGGAAAAAAGTCCTGAATTCAAAGTATTACTTCAAGTATAAACCTCAAAATATACTCAGAGAACCGAAAGTAAAAGTACTTCTGCTGCAGATGTACACCTCTGAGATGTAGTACAGTGAAAAGTACAATATGTACCTCTGAGATGTAGTACAGTAAAAAGTACAATGTGTACCTCTGAGATGTAGTACAGTATAAAGTACAATATGTACCTCTGAGATGTAGTACAGTAAAAAGTACAATATGTACCTCTGAGATGTAGTACAGTAAAAAGTACAATATGTACCTCTGAGATGTCGTGAAGGAGAAGTAGGAAGTAGCATAAAAGGGAAATACTCAGTAAAGTACCTCAAATACAAGTCCCTCAAAATTGTACTTACCCACAGTACTTGAGTAAATGTACTTAGTTACATTCCACCACTGAGACTAATAGTATAAACTTTAAACTTAGTTGATATTTAAAGGGGTAGATATTAATCCACATTGGACACCTGTCGGCTCACCTGTGGTCTCATGTACGGTTGTATGTAAATACACCTGTACATGCAACAGGTGTACAGGTGAATGTACGTGTGTGTAACACGAGAACTGTGTGTGTTTGCTTGTTTCAACAGGAATACTGCAAGAAGATGAACGCTCTCATCGAGAGGATCGACGAGGAGAGGTACGACATCCTGTCCAAAGTTGGGAAGGCCGACAAAGAGGTGAACATCAAACATCAATGCTGTTAAACAGGCTTTTCTTTCTTTCTTTCTTTTTTCCCTTTACCAAGTACGACTGTCCGTCTATGGAGTCATAGGAGTGCCATAAAAGGAAATATATATTTTTAAAGAGGAATAAATGAAAGAATTGATAGCTAAATAAAATAATAGGAATACATAGAGCAATACTTCAATGAATAAAACATGTGGAAATAGGAATACAAATAACTAAAAGTAGTAGCAATTATAAACGTTTTATTTATTAAATTGTATTTTTTTATTTTATTTACGTTCATATACATTCATTATATATATTTTGAAAATATACAATTTTTTTTTTTTTCACTTAAATTACTTGTTTTTCTCGGTATATTTTTTTAATTTATTTTTTGTATATTACAATATGTTTAATTCTTTAGCCCTTTGCTTTTACTTGTTTTGTTCCCTATTGTTTTTGCTTTTCTCTATTGATATTAATATTCCGTGAAGGGACAATCTTTCAATCAACACGTATACTGTAGTTTAAATAAAATAACAAATATATACAGAAATATATATAGAAATAAATGAACAAGAAAAAAGAAAATGTGAAAAAATATGAAAATACGTATGATTATTCTTTCATATGTTTTAATTTGTCCTATTCTTTTACCGATTCATTATTTGTATGTCACTCCTATGACTCCATACATAAGATAACAACAGGAGTCCTTTGTAGAATAAGCTCCATCGATATTTGCAGTTTTGCTGTCATTTATTTCATTTCCTCCAATTTACATTTAGTTTGTTTGGCAATGAGTGAAAGTATTCGTAGTTCATATCTTTGCTGTTTCTCCCGTTACATTTAGGGATGGTTCTCCAAGTCAAAACATCAGGATGGCAATTTTCATTATTTTTTCAATCTTATTTCCAAAAAATCCATCCAGAGCTGCACAGTCCCAGATCTTTGAATGATCTCCAGTCGTCGGACATTTCCTCCAACATGAAGCGACCGATACTGAAGCTTTATCAAGCATTGAAGCTATCAATGGAGTCCTTCAAATCAAATCTTTCCACAGATGACTTTTAATATCATTGTGGCTACTCGTACAGATATCTCCTCAGGTATCCTCCTCAGTAATTAGATTTAATTCTAACGGTAGCTTTTGCTCAGCAGGAGTTCTAATATTACCATAATAACATGTGTACTTGTACGGTCTCTTGTAAAGTCTTGATTTAGGTATCGTGACCGATCGTTTGTTATGTGAGTGTTAACAATGAGCCTTTCTATCCTTCTTTTCCTTCTTCTCTCAGATTGAAGACCTGAACATCAAAGTGGTGGACCTGAGAGGAGTGAAGAAACCCGCTCTGAGGAAAGTACGCATGTCTGCTGACGCCATGCTGAAGGCTCTGCTGGGCTCCAAGCACTCAGTCAACATGGACCTGAGGGCCAACCTGAAGCAGGTCAAGAAGGAGGTCAAGGAGGAGGTGAGTCTACCATACAAGCAAAATACTTAAGAGAATAAGAACATGTGTAAAAAGGAATGCAAATAACTCAAAATAATAGCATTTATAAACATTTGATCTGTTAAATAATATTTCTATTTTCATTTACGTCTGTATACATTCAATTATATATGTTTTGAAAATATACAATTTATTTCTTTTTTTGCATTTGAATTACTTGTTTTTCTCTGTATATTTGTTTTGATTGAAATAACTTTTAATAATGTTAAAAAATGTTCCTTTGCAGCCGCAAGAAGCCGCTGGCGACTGGCGTAAGAACATCGAGGACAAGGCCGACAGGAAGAAGATGTTCGAGACTACCTAAAGAAAGCATCGCTGCTGTTCGTCTTTCTGTTTTTACAAACTCCACGTGTCTTATTGTGTTGGTTTGAACAGTCTGAGAGGAGTCGCTCTGCGTTTGAGGATTTCGTTTTTAATTTGTTTGTCTAGATGGAAGTTTTTTTGGGGGGAGGAGGTTCACACACCAACACACAACAGCAGGTCTTAAACTCCACACATTCAGGGAAACATTCACAGCAACATGAACCATGTTGAAGAGAAACAATAAAGTCAAAAGTGGAAGAAAAGTGTTTTGGTGTCTTTATTTGCATTGTTCAGCAACAGAAATGTTTCATCCGACACCAAAGATAAAGTCTGTAGTTTGTGAGTGTAAAATAATATTGTATTCATTTTCCTTCTTTTATTATACAAACACAAAAGTCTAAATCCGGTTCAAAGCCTTCAACAGGAATTATTGGATTTTTAAAATGTATTTATTTATTTTTGTTATTAAAATCAATGTGATTTGTCTACAAAATATTTTTCACTTTAGAGAAAAAAAAAGCAGAATTTGAATAGTTACACTGATAAAATGTAATTTTTTTATATATTTTATTTTTATTCTATGATTTATTTAGTCAAAATATCTGTGAAAATTAAATGGATATTTTTTTTAAAGTTGAAGTAGAAAGTTGTACAACGGCATCATTTGACTTCCATACTGTCGGAAATAGAAATAAAATGAAAATAAAATGGTAGTTCAGTTATAAAATCATCATTTTTATTAGTGTCGGTATGAAAACTATCAACAAACACTGAACACGTCTTTTATTCCTCATTAGTGATGATGATGATGATGATGATGATGATGATGATGATGATGATGATGATGATGATGAAATAAGATGAGCTATGACTTAATTTATCCTGATAGAAATTGTTGTGCAGCAGTAAATATATGTAATATATGTATGTATAGTAAATTTAGGAGTAGGGTGAAAATATTAAATATAAAAAAACAAAAAAATATTTGAACGCTGTTGGAATACTTTGAGAAAATCAAACTCAAATTCAAATAATATATAAATATATTGAAATAAATGTTACTTCAGACATTTTGTCACAACTAATTCTTATGTATGAGATTGTGTATACAAGTATACAGTACATATGTATGTATGTATATATATATATATATATATATATATATATATATATATATACATATATTATGTAAATGTAAAATTATAATTTTAAACGTGGATAATAAAAAGTCCAAAAAAGGACTATATATATATATATATTATTTGTCAAACCATAGGCTATTTTAGAGACAAAATGTATTACCCCTGTATCTTATCATGCTTTAAATATTAAAACTGCTTTAAAATATTATATTTATATATTTATGGATGTGAAAAGTTCAGCTGAACTCCAGACGTTTTATACTAAATGTAAATTTAAACCTTCGTCTGACTGACGAAGAGAGAACGCATCTTCTTGGTGAAGTCACATGATCCAAATTTAACTCTGAGGCGTCCTCCCCCCCCCCTTCCCCCAACCCTTTGCAGAACGACAGGATAAAGTTAGAAACTGAGGAAACCTTAGAGGCCGGAGAGCTCAGAGCTCCATACAAGGAGTGTGACAGCATGTGTGTGTGTGTGTGTGTGGTAAATTTATGAAACCAGCAGTGAGTTATACAAAACAGATGTCGACAAAACCGTACAACATACAATGCAGCAAAGCAATAATTTACAACAATTTATTTGTGATAAACTGAAGGATGAAGTGTTCCTTTATGTGTTGGTGTTGAATGTTTGTGATAAACTGAAGGATGAAGTGTTCCTTTATGTGTTGATGTTGAATGTTTGTGATGAACTGAAGGATGAAGTGTTCCTTTATGTGTTGATGATGAATGTTTGTGATGAACTGAAGGATGAAGTGTTCCTTCATGTGTTGATGTTGAATGTTTGTGATAAACTGAAGGATGAAGTGTTCCTTTATGTGTTGATGATGAATGTTTGTGATAAACTGAAGGATGAAGTGTTCCTTCATGTGTTGATGTTGAATGTTTGTGATAAACTGAAGGATGAAGTGTTCCTTTATGTGTTGATGTTGAATGTTTGTGATGAACTGAAGGATGAAGTGTTCCTTTATGTGTTGATGTTGAATGTTTGTGATAAACTGAAGGATGAAGTGTTCCTTTATGTGTTGATGTTGAATGTTTGTGATGAACTGAAGGATGAAGTGTTCCTTTATGTGTTGATGTTGAATGTTTGTGATAAACTGAAGGATGAAGTGTTCCTTTGTGTGTTGATGTTGAATGTTTGTGATAAACTGAAGGATGAAGTGTTCCTTTATGTGTTGATGATGAATGTTTGTGATAAACTGAAGGATGAAGTGTTCCTTTATGTGTCGATGATGAATGTTTGTGATAAACTGAAGGATGAAGTGTTCCTTTGTGTGTTGATGTTGAATGTTTGTGATAAACTGAAGGATAAAGTGTTCCTTTATGTGTTGATGTTGAATGTTTGTGATGAACTGAAGGATGAAGTGTTCCTTTATGTGTTGATGTTGAATGTTTGTGATAAACTGAAGGATGAAGTGTTCCTTTATGTGTTGATGTTGAATGTTTGTGATGAACTGAAGGATGAAGTGTTCCTTTATGTGTTGATGATGAATGTTTGTGATGAACTGAAGGATGAAGTGTTCCTTTATGTGTTGATGTTGAATGTTTGTGATAAACTGAAGGATGAAGTGTTCCTTTATGTGTTGATTTTGAATGTTTGTGATGAACTGAAGGATGAAGTGTTCCTTTATGTGTTGATGTTGAATGTTTGTGATAAACTGAACGATGAAGTGTTCCTTTATGTGTTGATGATGAATGTTTGTGATAAACTGAAGGATGAAGTGTTCCTTTATGTGTTGATGATGAATGTTTGTGATAAACTCAAGGATGAAGTGTTCCTTTATGTGTTGATTTTGAATGTTTGTGATGAACTGAAGGATGAAGTGTTCCTTTATGTGTTGATGTTGAATGTTTGTGATAAACTGAAGGATGAAGTGTTCCTTTATGTGTTGATGTTGAATGTTTGTGATAAACTGAAGGATGAAGTGTTCCTTTATGTGTTGATGATGAATGTTTGTGATGAACTGAAGGATGAAGTGTTCCTTTATGTGTTGATGTTGAATGTTTGTGATAAACTGAAGGATGAAGTGTTCCTTTATGTGTTGATGTTGAATGTTTGTAATAAACTGAAGGATGAAGTGTTCCTTTATGTGTTGATGTTGAATGTTTGTGATAAACTGAAGGATGAAGTGTTCCTTTATGTGTTGATGTTGAATGTTTGTGATAAACTGAAGGATGAAGTGTTCCTTTATGTGTTGATGTTGAATGTTTGTGATAAACTGAAGGATGAAGTGTTCCTTTATGTGTTGATGTTGAATGTTTGTGATAAACTGAAGGATGAAGTGTTCCTTTGTGTGTTGATGTTGAATGTTTGTGATAAACTGAAGGATGAAGTGTTCCTTTATGTGTTGATGATGAATGTTTGTGATAAACTGAAGGATGAAGTGTTCCTTTATGTGTCGATGATGAATGTTTGTGATAAACTGAAGGATGAAGTGTTCCTTTGTGTGTTGATGTTGAATGTTTGTGATAAACTGAAGGATAAAGTGTTCCTTTATGTGTTGATGTTGAATGTTTGTGATGAACTGAAGGATGAAGTGTTCCTTTATGTGTTGATGTTGAATGTTTGTGATAAACTGAAGGATGAAGTGTTCCTTTATGTGTTGATGTTGAATGTTTGTGATAAACTGAAGGATGAAGTGTTCCTTTATGTGTTGATGATGAATGTTTGTGATGAACTGAAGGATGAAGTGTTCCTTTATGTGTTGATGTTGAATGTTTGTGATAAACTGAAGGATGAAGTGTTCCTTTATGTGTTGATTTTGAATGTTTGTGATGAACTGAAGGATGAAGTGTTCCTTTATGTGTTGATGTTGAATGTTTGTGATAAACTGAACGATGAAGTGTTCCTTTATGTGTTGATGATGAATGTTTGTGATAAACTGAAGGATGAAGTGTTCCTTTATGTGTTGATGATGAATGTTTGTGATAAACTCAAGGATGAAGTGTTCCTTTATGTGTTGATTTTGAATGTTTGTGATGAACTGAAGGATGAAGTGTTCCTTTATGTGTTGATGTTGAATGTTTGTGATAAACTGAAGGATGAAGTGTTCCTTTATGTGTTGATGTTGAATGTTTGTGATAAACTGAAGGATGAAGTGTTCCTTTATGTGTTGATGATGAATGTTTGTGATGAACTGAAGGATGAAGTGTTCCTTTATGTGTTGATGTTGAATGTTTGTGATAAACTGAAGGATGAAGTGTTCCTTTATGTGTTGATTTTGAATGTTTGTGATGAACTGAAGGATGAAGTGTTCCTTTATGTGTTGATGTTGAATGTTTGTGATAAACTGAACGATGAAGTGTTCCTTTATGTGTTGATGATGAATGTTTGTGATAAACTGAAGGATGAAGTGTTCCTTTATGTGTTGATGATGAATGTTTGTGATAAACTCAAGGATGAAGTGTTCCTTTATGTGTTGATTTTGAATGTTTGTGATGAACTGAAGGATGAAGTGTTCCTTTATGTGTTGATGTTGAATGTTTGTGATAAACTGAACGATGAAGTGTTCCTTTATGTGTTGATGATGAATGTTTGTGATAAACTGAAGGATGAAGTGTTCCTTTATGTGTTGATTTTGAATGTTTGTGATGAACTGAAGGATGAAGTGTTCCTTTATGTGTTGATGTTGAATGTTTGTGATAAACTGAACGATGAAGTGTTCCTTTATGTGTTGATTTTGAATGTTTGTGATGAACTGAAGGATGAAGTGTGACTATTTCCCACCACAATTTGGAGCTTTTCAGGACAAAATACAAATGTGTTCTGAACACATGAGGAACATCATTAAAAGTATAAAGCCTCGCTGGTTTCTCCTGCAGGAAGACGAGCTGAAACAGACCTCAGATCAGCTGTTTGAGGTCGTCCTGCAGGTTCACGACCACTAGGTGGCGGGTTTGTTCTGTTTTCAGCTCAGGTTGATTTTAGAGGATTGTGTGCAAGTCAAGTGCAATATATTGTAGTTATTGTTGTACTTTTTAAAATCTTTTTATTGATTGTATAAGAGAATAAAGTGAATGTCTGGTGTGTGATAGAAGAGGAATCATATTCTTGTGCAGAAACAGCTGATCCCACGAAATGATGTTATCAACGTAATCATGAACGAGGAAGTATAAAGACGCGAAAAGTCCACACGGCGTGGGAGAGGAGTTGGATGTGTCTAACAACCAGCGATCCTTTAACCAGGAGTTTATTTTGAAAAGACTGGATGTCTGTAAAGAGCGGACATTGTTGGACCTTTTGGAGTATTTTTTGTAAGATATCATATGAATTGTTATATCAGGATATGTTGCCCTTTTTTGAGGGGAAATGATTTGGTGGAAAGATTGAGGTGATTAGTTTTTGGTGCATATTTAAGAATCTTTTTATATATTTGTATTGGATTGTGCCGTCTTGGTGTAATTATAACTTTCTTGTTGTTCTCTAGTTTAACTCCTCTGTGCCCTCTCTCTCTCTTCCACCACTTCATATTTTACTTTTTGTCCGTTCATATTTTCCATCACCTCACTCTGCTGACTCAGATATTTATCGCTCTGTCCTTCCGTCTCCCTGCAGACCTCGTGACTGTAACCCAAGCACGTCCTCATAACCGACCCAGGCTGTAAAGTCATTTAGGGTTATTATGTCCAGCCCGCTGGAGGTCGTCGTTAAAGTTCAAGGGGTGCCATAACATTTAGTGCCTGCTCAAAATCTCATTAACGTCCCCCCTGTTTGTCCCATATGGTTTCACTTTCAGCTCACAGGCTTGTTGAGCCTCTCCGCACGCTTGTTGTCAAATCTGGATGGGTGATTTATTTCTTTTCTGAATTCTGCATTCCACCAGAAGCCCACGCTCCTCTGCAGAGAGCGCTGGTTTCGTTACCAGGAACCTGGCGGGCTCTTGAACGCAACCCAACCTGCAGGGGTTGCACATTGGAGACCAGGTTTCAAACAGCGCTGTCACCTTCCAGAGAGCTGCAGCTGTAGATACAAGACGTCCCTGAGACTGAATCCTATTAGACTGATAGTAGAGGCTGGAGGAACCTGTCAGGAGGCCCCGAGGCCAACAATCTGTCTTCTACTCTGTTCAGTTCTTCTAATCCCGACGTTTAGTGTGGGGTCATCTGTGTGCAAACATCTTTGGTTTCTGCTGCATCTTACTTAGAAAACCCACAACTTACCTTAAACAAAGTCAGTAACTCACATTACATTACAGTCATTTAGCAGACGCTTCTATCCAAAGCGACTTACAGTAAGTGTACTCAACATATTTGAGAGAACTACTAGTCACCAGAAGTCAGAAGTGCATCACCTTTAAACAAGCATCTAAGAGCACAAACCAGAGCAAACGTCCAGCGCAGAAACAAACTAATGTAATAAGTGCAACAAGCTAATATGAATGTAATAAGTGCTAAGTGGAAGTCTCAGGGTAGTACTTAATGCTAATCGTGTTGGACCTGAATCCTCCTGCTTTTACAAAGAGAAAGCTGAGAGACTTCATACACAATCTCATTCGTTTTGTTTATAGTTATTTGATAACAAATGTTCTGCTTAAAGATTCAGACCTGCATCAAAATGCAGCCATCTTTGTGTTGCTACATGTCAGTTACCTGATAAATAATTCAGGTCCTCAACCACTAATGACTCCTCAACAAAATACCAGCCGAGTGTCTCTGGTCCACAAAGAGCAGCGTGGATCAAGTGACCAGAATAAGGTTCATCATTTACAGAACAGCACGTTAACTCAAAGTCTTTATTCATATCAAAGAAGTAAACTAATATTTACAGGACCTTTGGTTTCACACGAGACACAAACATCGGTCTCCTTGGTGAAAGTCCCATGTTTGACCCATCCATCCACTCACACTTCCCAACCTTTGATCTAAATTCATCCAAAAGCATCTGCTCAGCAAAGCGATGTTTGTCTGACGAATCTCTGAGCCTCTCAAACGTCTACAGCAAACGTTTGATATCCAACAAAGTTACGACTCATTTGTCATGCGTCTTCCTACAAAAGTCAGCAAACACGTGTCGATGTACGTTCGTCGGTCTCCGTGGATTTCTGAACAACCGTTCCGTTGTCAGTGTCTTTTTGTGTCGCAGCATCAGTCCGACGGAGAATGATGAAGAAGGTTGTGTGTCTGCACGAGGCGTTAGAGAAACACTGATAGCTGTATACTGTTTTAGTGAAGATGCTTTTACTACATTTAGTTTTATCTGTAACGAGTTGTTTCCTACAGTCTGAACTCTGCAGCTTGTGGTTGAATCATATTAAAGGTGTGTGGGATGTTTTATCTGCTTCCTGCTTCACCTCACTCTGCAGGAATGCGTCGTTGCTGCTCTCTGCTGCTTTTAATGAGGCCACATTCCTCCACCTGAATGTGGGATCATCGGCTCTGTACAGACGTCCTGACCGGAGCTCGTAAACACCTGGTGGAGCGTGAAGGAACAGCGAACACGCAAACACAGCTTCGGTTTTACGGTTCTCCAGGTACGTGTTTACTTCAGGTGCTCTGAAACTCATTAATGTCTTGTGCTGCTGCAGAAAAATCCCCCAAGATTCCATGACGACAACCAAAGTCTCAACACTCTCGTCCCAAATGAGTTGACTTCACGAGGATACTGTGTGGAAACCCGTCGCCTCATCTCAGTGTGTACACGGAGAAAGTAAACCGCTGAAGCAGCAGACTTAAGTCCACATTAGTCAACTTTACTCAAACTCATTAGTTCACTTCAATGATTTCTTTTCTTGAGTCTCAGTTGAATGTCACACACATGAAGCTGTTTGGGAACAAGTAAAATCACTCCTCATGGTCCCAGAGTGAACAAAGTACTACACGTGTGTACTTTGTTTAAGAGTAATACACACTCGTGTTTAGAGGATTTCCAGCGTTGGATATTCAGAGTGACGAGCGTCATCAGACATGAACAGAAGAGTCATTTCTCTCTCTGATGAGTTGACTCACGAGTCAGCTGTGTGAGTCTCTGAACAGCTGAGTTCAATGAGCTGTCAATCAGAGCTCTGGTGGTTCTGATCCTGATCCACGTGGAGACTCTGCTGATTCAGCTTCACGGCTGGTTTCTTCTTCTGCAGATCTTTGTAAGGTTAGTAAATCACTCTGATATGTCCAGTTCATTAACAAAAACCTTTATTAAACACATTAATAATTGCATTAACAAGCATTTGTAAAATGTGTAAAATCATTTTGTTTGATTCTCTCCAGCGATGGAAAGTAACTAAGTACTATTTCTTATTAATTAATGTTATTTATTAAATCTATTCAAGTGCTGTACGTTTACGATGTATTTATATAAATATATAAATATATTTTATTGTTTATATACTTCTAAATGTATTACAGCTTCAGATTGTTCAGATAATAATAATAATAATAATAATAATAATAATAATAATATTCTGATGATGATGTAGCTCAAAGGGTTTCACATTTGACTCGATGCATTGACTCGTTGACTCGTTGACTCGTTGACTCGTTGACGCGTCGACTCGTCGACTCGTTGACTCGTTGACTCTCCTCCAGTGACTCGTGACTGAATTCCAGCCGGTAAACTTAAACTCACCCGTCGGTGTTGTTGGGAGAGGAGATCTCTGAGTGGGAGGTGATGAGAGCGGCTCTGGGTTGCAGGTCATCGCTCTGAGTGGAGGAGGGAGGAGGTCTGCAGCAATGAGCTCTTTTGTTCCAGATGACCTGCAGCTTTAATCCGGGTTTAGTCAAACAATCTAAATTATGATTCAAAGTCCTGCATTTAAAATCTTACTCAAGCAAAAATACATTATTAATACAGGAGCATCAACGTTAGAGCAGCATGTTGTTGTTGTAGCTGAGATACTTTGAATTACTTTACATACAGATAGTTTAGTCCAGTGGTTCCCAACCTAGGGGTCGGGCCCCTCCAAAGGTCACCCGATACATCTGAGGGGTCGTGAGATGATTAACGGGAGAAAAAAGAAAAATACAGTAAGTTCTGATGCACAAACTAATTCTTCAATCTTCAAACAGTTATTAAAATAAAAGCATGTGAGTTTAGAGGGAGAAAACAAACTAGACACAGTTTTCCATATTAATCTATGAAGTAATTAGCAGCTACGGCTGTAAAGTTCCCTCTGAGATGTAGTAGAATAGAAGTATAAATGAGCAGAGAATGGAAGTATTCAAATATAGTACTTCAGTAAATGTACTTAGTTACTTTCCACCAACAACACGCGGTACAAACGTTTGTTTGAAGAGTTTTATGGTGATTTAATGAACTTGTCATGTGATCACAAGAATAAAAAGATTCATATTTCTGTTCTCCGATGTCGTCGTGTAGTAAAGTCTCTTTAAATACAGCGGTGAGACCTGAAAGAAGCTCTTAAATGTCCCACAGCAGCGAGTGTTTAGCATCCGGACCTCAGCTGATAAGCAGAACAGCAAACGAGCGGTTTGCTTTGAGCTGAAAGCGAAGCGACAGACGGAGACGTTTGTTCTCCAGCAGAGAAGCTGGAGGTTCAGAGCTGCAACTAATCTTATTATCTACAGGATTAACAATAAGAAGGAATGATCGATGATTCCATCTATATCATGTTCATCTCTTCCAACAGTAGAATACAGTGATTTAAGTATTGATTTCATCTTCAGCAGACGCTGAGCATTTGATTTGAACATCAGCGTTTCCTTTTTCTTTAGTCAAAGTTGGTTTTAATCGTCGTCACTCTGCTTTAATTAGACTCTGAGAACACGAGGACGAGTCAATCGTCCTGCTGTGAAGTGAGACACATTCAGCCTCCCGAGGGATTCAAACCAACGTGTTTCTCCTCATCAGTCAGAGACCAACAAGCTTCTTCATTCATAATAAACTGCGTCGTGTTGGGGAAACGCCTGGTCAGTGAACGCCTCACTGGTTTATTAATACCTCCTCTGAGCTCTGCTGTCAACATGAATACATGAATACATGAATTAGAGCTGATTAACATTAAATACATGTTCACGTGTCTCTGGAGCAGGAGACTCATTTGTATTCTAATTATTTATCTGTAATTGACTTAAAATAGATTTCTAATAATAAACTAGTTTTTAGTAATAGTAGTTTATAGTGATGAAGTATTCAGATCCTTTACTTCTGTAAAAGTACTCAGTTACAGTGAAAGCACTAATACACACAGTAAACATTAAAAATACTATTATATTAATAGTACTAACACCACACAATAAATATACTCTGTTACATTAAACGAATACCACACAGTAAAACTACATTGTTACAGTAAGTAAAATACTAATACCACACTGTATACTACTCTGTCACTGTAAAAGAACGTATATCACACTGTAAAAAATATAACTTCAGCATTGTGGCTTCACCGTTTACACCTGAAGGCAGCAGAGTCTCTCTTCATCAGATCATCACATCTGGGTTTCTTAGACAAACATTTATTGTAAATATATGAAGATGAGATGTATTGTGTGAGCGTAGCTGGAGGAAGTTCAGCTGTTTGTTTTCTGAGTGTCCAGGTTGTGTTCAGGTCAGCCCGTGTTTGCTGGAAACCGCAGCTCTGTTTTTATGAGCACGGGCAAGAAGGGCGTCCGAGCCATGAATTCCTTCCCAGAATGCCCTTTTGTCTGTTGACGTGCCACCGAGCAAGGCTTACCAACACTCCAGGGGTGAGTGGCTACGAGTGGGTTACCGTGGTAACAGCGTTGTGTTCGAGTGCTTCAGGCAGCGAAGAGACAAAGACGTAACGAGCTGGATGTCACACGTCCAGATTCAAGAGGATCGACATTACTTCAGAGGCGACATTTTTTTACATTATTAAAATAAATATTGTTCTGCTTGAAAAGAAACTCACAGAAAATAATTCTATGTTTTTATGGCTGCACAGTCCCATCAAATATACATATTCAAGAAATGTACTATTCCATAATACATATTATGTTTGGTATGTTTGCTTTGTCACTACAATTTAAAATAAAGTTCTATAAATTTGAGCAACATTTGTCTGAACAGCTCGATTGAGGAAACATTCCTCAACAGTAATATTTGTCAAGTAAAACTATGACGAAAGCAATTTATCCTCCTTACGGTTCTAATATCTCACGGAAAAGTGATTCCTCTGTTTTTTGAGCGTTTCTATAAAGTCCAGTGACGTCATGTCAATATCCACTCGTTAGATGAATAGTGAAATACTTAGGTTCATGAAAAGATCGTAAAATACTTAGTTAGGTTTATGAAAAGATCGTAAAATACTTAGTTAGGTTTATGAAAAGATCGTAAAATACTTAGTTAGGTTTATGAAAAGATCGTAAAATACTTAGTTAGGTTTATGAAAAGATCGTAAAATACTTAGTTAGGTTCATGAAAAGATCGTAAAATACTTAGTTAGGTTCATGAAAAGATCGTAAAATACTTAGTTAGGTTCATGAAAAGATCGTAAAATACTTAGTTAGGTTCATGAAAAGATCGTAAAATACTTAGTTAGGTTTATGAAAAGATCGTGAAATATTTAGTTAGGTTTATGAAAAGATCGTAAAATACTTAGTTAGGTTTATGAAAAGATCGTGAAATATTTAGTTAGGTTTATGAAAAGATCGTAAAATACTTAGTTAGGTTTATGAAAAGATCGTGAAATATTTAGTTCGGAAAAGATCCTTGTTTGGGTTAAAATGACTACAGAAGTATCTTTACTCAAGTACGCATGTACATTTGTTTTACTTATTCACATTAAAATAAATTAAGAGAGAAAAATGCTGCCGAAGATCAATGACTAAGAGCCGAGTTTATTTCCTCCAAACCAGTTGATGGAAACGAGCCTAATTTAATTAATTATTTTTCATACATTTCGAAAGTGTTTTTAAAATGAACTTGACAGTTGAATAGAAACAAACATGACGATTGATACTTATATTATTAATGAATGGAGAGAAATAACAAACAGACGTCTTCTGATAATCTGCTGCTTTGGCAAATGTTGACAAGGAGACGGTTATTGTTCAGTTTTTTTTTGGGGGGGGGGGGGGTGTATGTCGTCTTTCATTCCCCCTCAGGGAAGAAGACCACATGACCCGGCAGAACAGAGAGAGGCAGCAAAGAAAGAAACAGAGAGATGTCGGGCCTCTGAGCTCCTCAATGAAAACCACATGTAGGACAGAGGGTGTGTGTGTGTGTGTGTGTGTGTGTGTGTGTGTGTGTGTGTGTGTGTGTGTGTGAGAGAGAGTGAGGAGGGGGGGGGGGGGGGGGTCGGTGTAATGACTAGAAACCCAGCCTCCAAAAGAGGAGGGAGTCTCTCTGAGCACCACTGACATTCCCAACCAGTATTACAGGGGAGGTGTGTGTGTGTGTGTGTGTGTGTGTGTGTGTGTGTGTGTGTGTGTCTTTAACAGTGAAACACACACACTCTCTCCTCAGTCTGAGCTCTGGGCTTCGGTGCGGCTGCAGGACAGAAACGCTTCCTTCAGTGTCGACTTGGAAACGGAATAGAAGAAGAAGAAGTTGATCTGTTTTTGTTTCTACGAGAAGAAGAAGAAGAAGAAGAAGAAGAAGAAGAAGAAGAAGAAAAGAGGCCAACATGTCCAACGCTCTGCTGAGGAGAAACTCCAGCAAACAGGGTTTACAAAACCTGATGAGGTATGTGATCGATCGGTTCTCTGTTCACACAAAGACAGAAGTTAATATTTAAGCTCAGTTAAACAACCTTTATTTTATATCTTTTTATATCTGAGAAGAGAAATTAATTCACTCCTGAGATCTGGAGAACAACAACAAAGCATTTCATGTTATGATGAAGAGTGTTTTCATGTGTGTGTTTCGTCTTAATGGGAACAGTGGGATTACTGGGAGGGTTTTGGGTCACGCAGGGTTTTGTGTGTGTGTGTGTGTGGGGGGGGGGGGTTTAATCGACTTAACCTCTCACATGAAATAATCACAACAAAAGAACTATATTAATAATCCATTTCCAACTGGTAACCTTTAATTGTTTTCTAAATGTATTAGCGGTTAAAACGCCCGAGGCTGGTTTCACAGAGAGGGAAGTGGTGTCGGTGACCTGTGTCAGAGGTGAAAGGTCACCTGAGTCACTCTTTTGTTTTTCGGGTGGCGACCCGTCCTGTCTTTCTTTATTTCATCCTGTGTCGGGTTCCAGTGGTTTGTGATGAGATAAGAGCGTAACGAGCAGTCTGTGCTCTGATTGGTCGCCGTCGACCAACACTTCATCGAAGTCGTAAAACAACAACAACACGTTTGTCTTTTCACAACAAATCCTTTTAAAACGTCCTAATATGGTCTCTTCCTGTTCACTGGTTGCAAAAAACGACAACATGGCGACGGCCGTAATCCAAGATGGCGACGGCGAAATCGCCGAACTCGAAGGCTTCAAAGCTTCAGTCCACAAACCAACGAGCTGCATCACGATGACTACGTTCACTTCTTATAGGCAGTCTATAGTTAGGGTTAGGGTCTTTTCATAATAAACTTCCGTCTTCACGGGAAACGACTCGGTTTAGCCAACAAAACTTCGTTTCGGTTTCGGATAAAATGGTATTTGGGTTGAAGTAACTACAGAAGAGCCGTTACTGAAGTACGCAAGTTAAGTTACAAATAAATCAACTTTGACGTGTCACATGGGGAACAAACAGCTCCCTCCCTGCGTCGCAGTCGTTTTACTTCCTCATTCATGATTCCGTCGATAAAATATGGTGGGATATTTGTTCTTCGTAGGAATAGCTATGAATGCTACATGAAACCAGCCTGCTGTCGCTTTAGAGGCGTCTGTCATATTTTGGTTCCCGTCGCTCGACGTCGAGACCAGACAGCTCGCACCAAACGCTGTTTAAATGACATTAACGTGCAACAACGATGCCGTGTAGTCAGTACTGAATGTAGCTAAATATACTACGCTGAGAGGAGACGTAGCATTACAAGTGACAAAGACTACTTTTATACGTTTTACTTTAACACATAATATATGTGTTAAAGATTGGTGTTCCAATACTTTGAAGTTACGTTAGTGATGTTTGTGGCGTGTTCTCCTCAGAGGATGAACCTCAATGACTTTAACAATCCTCACAGCGAGTCAATCTTTCCACTTGTTAAAGCCTTCAGACGGTGAAAGGATTCCTCTTTAAAGACTACAGATACGTTTCCACCAGCTGTGATCCATGATCATTGGTTTTAGGGTTGATTGTGTTTTCAATTAGGTTGTCTCTTATTTTGAAGATTGATTTATGAACGTCTGAGTTATTGTTGGTTTTTCTTCTCGTCTAAATTGACTCTCAGGTAAAATGATTTCGTTCCAGTCGATCTTTGTGTGACTTGAACCTAAAACTAGACTCGGGGTAACTTTCCGTTCCTCCACAGTTGAGAGTCTGAAGTGTTGTAACGAGTGAGTCACACTGAGGTTCATGAAGCCGATAGCAGCCGGAGGAGGCGGAGGAGGCGGAGAAGGAGGCGACGTCTCGCTGTGATTCATAAACTCAGCAGATGGCGTCGGTCTGGAGGATCGGCGGTGACATCACTCTAAAAACATGACGTGTTTGAACATCAGACGGCGTGATTCATTCACCGTTCTTTAGGCTTTTAAAGGAGTTTAGTGTGATGTTTGGGTGCTGCAGGATGTTTCCTGTTGGTTTACAGCTGTTTTAATTACAGCCACGTTGTTTAATCATTGTCATTAGAAAATGACCCTTTTATGGTTTTTATACTTGTGGTTTTGAACCTTTTACTTCACAGCTTTCTGCTAAATAATGTAAATTAATCTGGTGGAAAAGTTGAATGTTTTGTTGACTTTTTAAGGCATGTTTTCACTATTTATTTGTATTAAAGTATCTCATTTTTGTCACTTTATACTGCTGCACCACTTGAGATCAAGAACAGCATTAAAGCCACTGGAGGTGATGAACGAGAGGCGTTTGATTTGCACACCCTGATGGCGTTGATGGAATGTCTCGCTTGCTTTCATTTGTGCTCGTTGATTTGTTTTTGTGTTCTGGTGTTTAACGAGCAGATTTCTTCTTCGAGAACAGCTTCACTCTCGTTGCACCACCTGCCTTTGTTTTCAACAGACTTTGGGGATGTGGCCAAGTCACATGACCAGTGCTGTTGTCTGTTGGTGCTGAGCAGTGGATATATATATATATATATATATGTATTTCAGTGGTTGAGTGATAATAAGTACATTTACTAAAATACTGTACTTGTACATGAGTATTTTCATACTATCTCAGAGGTCAATATTGTACTTTGTAACATATATAAAAGTAAAACACTTTACTGATCAATCAATACTTTTACTAAACTCTTCTTTTCAGTGTGGTATTAGTACTTTAACTGCAGTAAAGGAGTACTTCTACCACTCTGATACTGTGTATCCACAGTATCTAGAACCTGTTGTTATCAGATGGGGGCGTTCAAGGCCGGCACACAGCGCGGCTGTTTTTAATCAGCTCTCTGTGGGTGATGTCATCAGGAGGCATACCTGCCTCAAAACAAACTAACTGCTGCGACCTCTGACCCCTGACTCCACCCCCCCCCCCACACAAAAGGCCGGGTGTCCTCGGTGTTTACGATACGGGGAGATAAGAGGCTGAGGAATGTTTCTGGGGTGGTGGGGGGTGTAGTTAGCTGATGAGTGATGGGGGCAACCCATGAACCCCCCCCCCCCCCCCCCCCCCCCCGCTGGTTGTCTGCATTAGAAGGACGGAGGGAAAGTAAACAGAGTGGGGCTTCCTGTTTCCAGTCCTCTCTGGTTCTGTTCATCTTCTGACCTTCACACTATAGTGACACTCGTTACCCGGAGGAGACGTTTCTATTAGCAGAATACGTTAGCACGTCATTAACTAGTGTTAGCACATCTATGCTACGCTATGCTTGTGCATTGTGAGTGCTACAGGTTACCATTTATACTTTTTGGGTGAACTATTCATTCAAGGGAATTATTACTAATGTGGTAACTGCATCCAACATGTCTGCTCACCATATAATACTTCAAGGGACACGCTCAGCTCACCTCTCCACCTTTTGCTCGCTTGTCATGTTTTGACATCTTAAAAGAAAAATAAAGCTTCGGGTTCAATCTGATTCACAGTTTGTTTGCTTTTGGACGATGCCCTCGGTTATCATCTGCCCCGATGCTCGCCAACTTCTTTTAAACTTCTCTCGATCTAAAAAAACAACCTGTTTGTCGTCCTTTTTGGGACGAGGTCATTGGTGTTTGTCAGGTCATTCTGTCTCTTCCTGTCCTTCAAAGTTGAAGTCAAACGAACCTGCAGGGTTCCCAGTCTTCAGGGATCTGGAGCCCTTTTTGTGCTCCTCATGGGGGGTCAGACACCCGACATGCAGCCATAACAGGGGGGTTAGCGTCTGCCTGAAGTCTCTGGGGGGGGGGGGCAGATTGTGACATTCAGCACAATTCCTCCTTCGCTAAGCCCCGCCTCTTGAACACAGACTGGCCAATCACGGGGTCCGACAGCTATCCGCTCTGCCCCACAGACTCTGGTCACCGGTTTCAGATGTTCTTCATGTTCTTCGTGTTGGTTTAGTGGATTCGGAGCTCGTCGTGGTTAAACGTTGGGTAATAGTGATACTCGTTACCCAGAGAGAGGAGGTACGCCTTTCATTGCATTCATGAAGTTCATTGCAAGCAAAAGGGAATTTGCTGGAATTGCAGATTAGCACTAAACAAGTCCAGCTGTGACTGATGGGAATCTCTCCAGTTCTGAACAAAATCAGAGGGATTCGTCATCTGGGAACCATGAATGTCTGTATGACATTTAATGGCAATCAATCAATTAGTTGCTGAGACATTTCACTCAAAAACAAAACCTGCAATGCAAGCTCTTTTTATATAGCACATTTTAG
The DNA here is from genome assembly GCA_032191485.1 of Leptoclinus maculatus. Taxonomy (NCBI): domain Eukaryota; kingdom Metazoa; phylum Chordata; class Actinopteri; order Perciformes; family Stichaeidae; genus Leptoclinus; species Leptoclinus maculatus. Next base: position 323,611 of record JAVDOI010000135.1, read on the forward strand.
CAACGAGGCAATTAAAATCTGTTTTACATAAAACATCAAAAGCACCGACACAAGAAGGAAAAGTCAGGGGACGAACAAAATCAGTGGGGTTCGTCCTCTGGGAACCATGAATGTCTGTATGTAATTTAATGGAAATGAATAAAATAGTTATTGTTATTTTGAACCTGTGAGACGTATTCATTTACCTCTAACAGCAGTTTGACTACAGATCTGCTCTCACTCGTCCGCTGACTTGTCGTCTTTTCGTCGTTGATTCCGTGAGAGACTCTGAATCGCTGCCCCGACTTGTCTCAACACAGCGGTGACTTCATCTCACAAGCGTCTTCCCACCGTCCTCGTCTGTCCCCCCGGCTGAAAGCAAGCCGTGTTATTATTGTGTCATTCAACCGAGTCATCCCTCCGCTGACAGCATGTGTACTCACAAAAGAGCAGCTAATACTCTTCACCTCCTTCTCCTCCCGACAGTGAATCCCTCTTTCAGTCTTCAGACGTCGGTGGACAATAAAGCCGAAAGCCTGAACAAGTGCAGACAGAAGGAGGACCGCGATGTGTGGTGGAGGTGGTGCAGCTCTTTTATCCGGTTTCGTGTGTCGTGTTTCTGGTGGTTGCTGCTGATGTTCGCGCTCACAGAACTGAATTATTGAAGGCTTTGTGGCCGCAAATCTGCTAGCAACACAGCCGTGTCTCCAAAACACGGGGAGGCTGTTTGTTACTTAAAAAAAACAGGCCAGCTTCTCAGGGTATCATTCTTAAAGTCAGACGTGGGGAAACTGCTAGCCTAGCTTAGCACAAAGACTGAAATCAGGGGGACGCTGCTAACCTATCTTAGCAAAACGCCTGTACGCAGGGGGAAACTGCTAGCTTAGCTTAGCATAAAGACTGGAAGCAGGGATTGACTGCTAGCCTTGCATCTTTTCTAACTTCATCTATACTTGTGATGCCTTTTTGTCACATTGAATCTCGACTCCTCTCGTCTCTCTGCTCCCTCGCATCGACTCCTCGGCTCAGGCGACGGTCTGAACCTTCACGTCAATCACTCTGACCTCCGGGGCTCAAGGGCACGTCGGCAGCCTTTAATCCGAGGACGGTGTTGGCGGTGTGTTGGTAGGCAGCGTGTTCAGTCTTGCCTCCGGTGTCAGTTTACATAGAGACATAAAACCGGCTTGACTCCCGCTGAGGAAGTGAGAGTGTTCTGTGCGTGTCGTTAACTGTCTCTTCTGATGATTAGACGATGTTGATGAAACGCAGGACGACGAGGAAGTAAAGCTGCCGGTTTTCTTGGTACTTTAAAAATCAGAGTGTGTGGGGGGGGGGGGGGGGGGGGGGGGTAATGGTTTAGTCTGAATGGGATGTTTGAGTCGAGAGGCCGAGCTTGACAGAATCCTCCAGCGCTGATTACAGAAAGGAAACGGAACGAGAGTTCAATCAGTCTGCTGGCTGGAAGCCCGGCTCCTAACACCCAGAGGGTGAACTAACCACCGTACGCTCCGCTGTCTCACATAGGAACACTACATACTATGTATAATGTACAATACAAGAGGAAAACACCTCCTCAACCTCAACCTCACTGACCTCACTGACCTCACTGACCTCACTAGACGTATGTTACCTGAGAAGAAGCTTTTATTTTGAAAGTCAGCTGTCTCTGTAGCTGCACATCCCGTCCTGCCGTGGTGGCCGCTGCCTCTCTGCTGCTCCCGTCCTCCATCACAGAGCTTCTGACCCTCATCCAGCTGTCCTCCGGCCTCTCCACCTCTGTCCCTTCATTCGTTTCCCCTCAGGAAGGACGGAGACACGCGGAGGAGGAAGTGATGCTGATGCTGACAGAGTGGTCTTGTTATCAGCAGCAGACCTCTGTGCTCGTTCAGTGGGTTGAACAATGATCCGGTCTCCTTCTTCACCAGCTGCAGAAACTAAACCTGGATGTTACTTGGTGCTCGTTTCTGCAACTTGTCATGTTTAGTTCAGAATAATTACTTTGAAAATACAAAAGAAATGAAGGAGAAGAATGTTAAAATGTGATAAAAGCTGTCCACTGTGAGGAGCTGCAGGAGATGAGTTTTGTCATTCATGGATCTGGTGATGAGGGTCTGAGGTCACCGTGTGTCTTAAAGACAGTGGAGGACCAGATGGAGCCATTAGGGATCTGTTGGTGACCCAGAACCCAAATGTGAGTCCAGTAACTGGACACCTGAGCATCCAGATGGATCTTATTGAGCTGTTAGTCCTGAAAGCGTCAACACAAGCCACAGACCAGCTTGTTGACTTATTGATCACGTGACTTCTGTACTTGAGTCACTTCCAGTTATTTCAACCCAAACTAAAATATTTTCCTAAACCTAACCAAGTTGTTTCCTGTGAAGACGGAAGTTCATTTTGAAAATACTGCATGCATGTAACAAGTGGAATTTGACACTTTTTGATGGAATTTTATAGGAAAATATGACCCAAAACCAAAAACCTTAAAAATCAGAAATCCTCTTTTTATTTCCAAAAGTCACAACTCCTAATGTAGGTTTGAATGATCAAACACACATTCAAATGTTTTGAAGAAGAAAGTGTTTCACGTCCGGCTGTGTTTGGATTGTGTTGGATTAAAGCTGTCGTAGTCGAGAGGATTCATTGGTTCACGTGTGAGTCATCATGTTTGGTACATTTCCTCTGGATGAACACAGATTAACAGTGTTTGTAATAAATACTGTGGAGTGACGCTGCGTTTATCCTGCAGATAAACATTTGGCAGATGTTGTTCTGGTCGGATCTGAGCCGCCTCTTCACTTCACTTAGTCTTTGTTGAGACGGTGTGTCTCAACACTGTGTGTCGCGTGTGATTCCTGATGCATGTTTCCCATTTTAAGCTTTTATAGTTTCCCACGAACCACAATGGAAAAGTACTCTTTACAAGTAAAAGTCAGAAATGAAGTGATGGGATTTTGGGGGATTTTGAGGGATTGTGTCATCGAGCTGAGAGACAACTTCACGTTTTGTGTGGAAATTATATTTGCCTGTTTTCTGAGCTTTTACAGTAAATATTCTCTTAATGTAAAATCTGTAATCACGAAAAAATGTAGAAACCAAGAATCCAATATTTTGCTCAGAAATATGGAAACATTATGAATACAGAAACATTTGAGTTTGACTTGAGTGCAGACCTGGATTAGAGCTGCTTTTCTAGCTTCACTGTGTCCTCTTTTGTCTGCAGGCTGACGGCTCAGAGGAGCGTTGAGGATGCTGAGGAGGTGGAGAGGGATCAGCGGCGAAGAGCTCGGGAAGCGTCGCGCTGGTCCAACGGTGGATCGCAACCCGGAGAGTCGTCACCGGAGGACAGGACGCCGGCAGAGGACGGCATGTACGTACAGACCAGACTACAACCTCCGGTTCTGCAGAGAGAAACCGATGCGGAAGTGTCTTAAAGCTGCATTCTCTCTAGTGTCCACCAGGGGGCGACTCCTCTGGTTGTATAGAAGTCTATGAGAAAATGACTCTACTTCTCTCTTGATTTATTACCTCAGTAAACATTGTAAACATGAGTTTATGGTCTCAATCTCTAGTTTCAAGTCTTCTTCAATACAGCATGATGTTCATTTAGTACATTATGGTCCATTTAGAGTCAAACAGACCATAAAGCAGGGGATGCTTTAGGGGCGGGGCTACACAGTGATTGACAGGTCTCTACGTCACTCCTCCTCAGTCCAGATATGGTCACTTCCTGTTCACTGGTTGCAAAAAAAACCAAGATGACGATGGCGAAATTTCGCCGAACTCGAGGCTTCAAAACATCAGTCCACAAACCAACGGGTGACGTCACGATGACTACGCCCACTTCTGGTATATGGTAAAGACAAACACAGTCTACAAAATAATGAATAATAATAAACTTTATTTATACATCACTTCAAGACAAAGGTAAAAAAAAAAGCTTCACGAGGTTGAACCAGGACGATTTCATGTTTTCTCTGTCGCTCCGTAAACAAATGTAAATGTTAAAGAAGCTGAATTCCATGTCGTTCTAATCATGTGAAGTTATGAAGTGCAGAACATCATTCACTCACTCGCCTCACGTCCAACGACTTCCTGTACAAGCTGCTAACTGTGTGCCTGTTGTTCTTTCTGGTGACGACGGCCAGTGTTTAAAGAGTTTGTCGTCACGTTTCCCAGCTGTGAAAGTTGAAGCTCCTCATCGTCGCCCGCTCGCTCGGTTCACGCAGGTTTCCCGTAAAAACAAATGTTTCCACTGGGAGAAGCTGCAAACAGCCTCTTCCCTCCCGCTGATCTGAAGACGAACACACAGCTGCTTTCTCATTACACCACCGCAGAGGAATGTTTACTACAAAGCGACTCCCGTCGTGTCAAAGCTTGTAGCCGACTCTGAATTTAATGACAGTTTTCTCCTCCATCACATCACTGGGTTTCAGGCTGCGGTGACTCGGCCGTGAGGCGGCTGCTCTGCAGCCTGTAATTGAAAGCTTTTCTGTACAAGACGCAGCAGTGATGTAACGCTGCGTTGAAATACCCTTTTGCTGCATGATTTGCGGAATCCAAGGAGGTCAGAGGTCAAGTTCTGGCAGAGCTTGAACCAGGCGGCAACCTCCAGTTCTGCTGAGTGAAAAGCTGCATTCTCTCTAGTGTCCACCAGGGGGCGACTCCTCTGGTTGTATAGAAGTCTATGAGAAAATGACTCTACTTCTCTCTTGACATTAGTACACAGCTGGAGTCGGGACATCGTTAGCTTAGCTTAGCATAAAGACTGGAAGTAGGGGAAAAACGGCTCACTGATTGGCTCGCTGTGTATCATGTTTGTTTAACTTCTACACAAACAGAAATGTGGAAGTCATGGTTTGTGGTTTAGCTGCAGTTGTTTCTCAACAAATGCTCGAGAAAAAGACAAAAATGTAACATGAAATGTTTTGTTTCCAGCTAAAATATCAAATATAACATTATATGCTACATATTCTGTTATCTTCCTACTGCTAGCACGAAAGTGAAGCACATTATGTTCTCACTTTGACCTCGATGACAGAAATCTGAGCGCGATAAGAGGAGAATAATAAGGTAAAACAGAGAAGGCGGACATGTTTCCTGACGGACGTGTCTCGACCTCGACTCACTCACTCCGGCTCAGGAATCCGTTCAGGTGTCACAGACACAGAGACGTCGCTGCTCGTTAAGGCTGATTAGCTGCTGAGAGACTCCCATCATGCAGCGGGGGGCGTCTTAATCATCTGGGGAATGCTGAGTGAATTCCTTTCCGCCAGCTCCTGGAAACACAAAACACACTTTCATTACTTTTACTCAGCGGGGGAAGCAGCTGGAGATGTTGTGCTAATTGTTGAGAATGTCTCCAATCACAAGTTCACTTAATCAACACTTGATTAATATTCAACACTTAAATTAAAGGTCAAACGTTATACATAAATATTATACTGCGTTTTGCAGTGTTTTTTCCCTGCAGAGCTGCAGAGGGTCCAGAGTTGATGGATGATTTCTCTACACATCCTCAGATCAACGTAGATCGGTACTGAACCGCCACAGAGTAGCTGCAGGTTTAAACGTGTGATGAGGTCAAATGTTCCAGATAGAAAATAAGCCTCCGGTCCAAAATGGATTAGGTTTAGGAAAAGATTGTGTTTTGGGGTAAAACCCCTAGACTGTATATAAGTGGACTTAGTCATCGTGATGTCACTCATTGGTTTGTTGACTGATGTTTTGAAGCCTCAAGTTTGGAAATTTCGCTGTTGCAACCTTCGATTACGGCCGTCGCCATGTTTTTTTCCGCAACCAATAAAGGGAAGTGACCATATCTGGACTGAGGAGGAGTGACGTAGAGACGTATACGTCTCTGGTAGAGACCTGTCAATCACAGTAAGCCCCGCCCTAAAGCATCCCCTGCTTTATGGTCTGTTTGACTCTAAATGGACCATAATGTACTAAATGAACATCATGCTGTATTGAAGAAGACTTGAAACTAGAGATTGAGACCATAAACTCATGTTTACAATGTTTACTGAGGTAATAAATCAAGAGAGAAGTAGAGTCATTTTCTCATAGACTTCTATACAACCAGAGGAGTCGCCCCCTGGTGGACACTAGAGAGAATGCAAGTTGTAAGACTTCCGGAGGTTGCTGCCTGGTGGTTCCTCATTAAGTCTGGTTCAGCTTGTTTTTGTTACTTTGAAACCTTGACCACCTGCTCCTCGCCCGTCTCGTCCTCAGGTACAACGGCGACCTGAAGCCGAGCAGCTCTCTGGCTCTGGAGGAGGACGAGGGCTTCAGCGACTGGACTCAGCGTCGAGAGAGACAGAGGCAGCAGCGCCTGCAGGAGCTCAGCCAGGGAGGCGAGGAGGACGAGGACGAAGAGGAGGACAGGATGAACAAACCTGTTCCCGTCAAGACCGTCCAGGCCTCGATCACGTCCTCCAGCCGACTCCAGAGACAGGAGCACCTCAAGGAAGACGGGGTGGAGATGGAGAGGAAGAAGGAGCGTGATGAAAGGAAGATTCAAACTGAGAGGGTGAGGAGGGAGGAAGAGGAGGTCAAGAGGAAGAGAGAGGAGGAGATGAACGGGAGGAAGGAGGAGATGCAAAGGCCGAATACAGAGGTAAGAGTTTGTCTCCAAACAAGTGTGACTTTTTAAAGTTTTTAGTTAATTCTAGACATGTCTGAATCTCAAGTCTATAATCATTAAAAAGAAGACTTGGTCAAATCTTAAGTTATTTAATACAAGTCCAAGTTAGTTATTTGAGACGGACATAAGTCAAGTCTGAAGTAATTCAAGAGAAGACTAGGTCATATTTCAAGTTGTTCACGAAAGGTCTAAATCAATGTCAAGTTATCTTTAACAAGTCCAAGTATAGTCAAAGTCAAGTCAAAATAGTTCCACACAAGTCTGTTGTCGAGTCTCAAAGTTATTCAAGACATGTCCAAGTCAAGTTTCTAATAATTCTAGAAAAGTTAGACTTAAGTAATTTGAGAAGTCATTCATAACAAGTCTCAAATCAACTCTCAAGGTATTCAAGACAAGTCACGTTTGACAACAATTACTTGAGACGAGTCTAATTTCCATTTCATCTGTTGAACTCTTCAGGTGGAGAAAAGAAAAGAGGTTCAAATCTCCTACACGTCCAAGGTTTTTCTTCACCAAGAGTCAAAACCCACAAACGCCAATGGAGACGCAACCAAAGAGGAAGTGACGTCGTACAAGAACAAGAAGACGAAAAGGTCCACCAGGTGTGTAGTGTTTTATGGCTGTAGATAACAGAATGTCTCTGACTATCAGGGGTGTCAAAGGGCAGTTCACCGGCTAACAGACTCAGCTCAGGTCAATAATAACAGCAGATCCTAATATCTAAAAAACCTCCCCGGCGTTTGCAGCAGAGCCGTGGAGCCGGAGGAGGCGGAGACCATCCTGGAGACGGAGCAGCGGCTGGAGAAGATCCGGCAGAGCCTCCAGCAGAAGGGGAGCCAGGAGCTGGAGCAGCTCAGACACCGACAGGTGGAGGCCGAGCAGGAGCTGGAGGAGCTGAAGAGGAGGAGGGAGGAGAGGCGTCAAGCCCGGGTGGAAGAGGAGCATCGGAGGGAGGAGGAGGAGCAGCAACGGCTGGCCAAAGAGGAGGTAAGCAGGCCTGTTGCCACTGTGGGTTAAACCTCATGGCTCAGATTATTTTGAGTGAAATATAAAAGGATAAAAGCATCTAGAGTCATAATGTCTGTATAACAATCTCATAGTCTGCTAAACTAGTGGATGCAGAGTTTATGAGCCACAGTGGCCCATTGAAGATAAACTCTTTCATTTTGTAACAGCTCTTTCTCCAATGTTTGAGACTGAAGACGGTGAGCGGTGAGGTATTTGTTCGAGTCTTTATGGAGCTTCAAAAAACCAGGATAGTGTGTCTTTGACCAAAAGCACAGGTTCAATTTAATTCAATCTATTTTTGTATATTTATGTATCGTAACAAGGTATCGTAACAAGGTATCGTAACAAGGTATCGTAACAAGGTATCGTAACATCGTAACAAGGTATCGTAACAAGGTATCGTAACAAGGTATCGTAACAAGGTATCGTAACAAGGTATCGTAACATCGTAACAAGGTATCGTAACAAGGTATCGTAACAAGGTAACAAGGTATCGTAACAAGGTAACAAGGTATCGTAACAAGGTATCGTAACATCGTAACAAGGTATCGTAACAAGGTATCGTAACAAGGTATCGTAACAAGGTATCGTAACATCGTAACAAGGTATCGTAACAACGTATCGTAACAAGGTATCGTAACAACGTATTGTAACAACGTATCGTAACAACGTATCGTAACAACGTATCGTAACAACGTATCGTAACAACGTATCGTAACAACGTATCGTAACAACGTATCGTAACAAGGTAACAACGTAACAATGTAAAAAGTAACAACGTAAAGTAACAATGTAACTAGTTCAAATAAATGACAATCCAACTAAGCAAATTTTCTGACGTAACTCCTACGTAACAAGCGTAACAAGTCAACTTTTGGTTGCAGCAGACCACATGAACAGCTGTCTGCTTGGTGAAAGTCTGTTTGTTTGACCCGTCCACCATCGCTCTCATCCACCCCTAATGGACTGTAGACTGTGGACTTTCTCGCTTGTTATTTTCATTATTATGACACGTAATGGTCGCTCAATATGATGCTTCACTTGCTCTTCGTGTCGCTCGTTGCTCTGATCAAATGCAAAAACTTTTACATTACACTTTTTTTTGCAGAAACAACAACATTTTCTTCCTGGCGACTGAGCTGTGATGTCTAAATAGCACACTGCTGTTGACAAGCATACAGGAAGATAACATGTGTCTTTTAGCTGGATGTAGAGTTCATCTGCCCTCTAGTGGTCAAAAAGAGTCTTATTGTTTATGTTTAGAGGCTTTAGTTTAACTTGTGATGTGACTCCCAGGAGGAGAGGAGGCGCATGAAGGAGGACATGGAGAGGAGGAGGATGGAGGCAGCAGAGAGGATGAAGAGCCTGAGTACGTCCAGCGTGGACGGGGACGAGGTTTTCAGTCCCTTCAGTCCCAAAACTCCCACTCACAAGGTAAATATCAGGAGACTTCGCTCATAATTCTGACCAACAGAAGATTCAACTAATCATGTGAGATGTTTGCAGCTACACAGCAGATCTCATTCACACCAGTGGACATCTTGTTCAAGCGAGATACAAATGGTTTCTGTCATCTGTAAAATTACGTATATGGTGGAGAGCAGAGGCCAGACAGGAAGTGACATCATGGCTTTGGCTCTCCGTGATGATGTAAACTGGGATGATTTTTAAATGAAGCCTGATGACTTCACATCACACAGGACATACTGTGGTTTAACGAGGACTCCGTCCATGACGGCTCGTTACTGATTGACTCGTGCAGAATGATGTCACTTTAGTAAACAACATAACTGTGTTATCTTCACAGCCGATGGGTTCAGGTTCAGCTGGTAAGTTGCTGCATGTGTGTGTGTGTGTGTGTGTGTGTGTGTGTGTTTGAACAGCATGTTGTGAACTCACTGATTTTGGTGTGAGTTTGATTCGTGGACAGTGACCTCCCCACAGTGCTGCAGCTGCAGGTGGATCTTACTTCCTTCACTGATGAACAATTCATATTTTCTTATCTTGTGCACAAGTTAAGGACAATAATAAACGCTTGTTTATGTTGCACTCACAAGATTTAAAGACAACAAAACGTGCATGACGCTGCATGTGTGTTCTGGTTTCTATTTTTCCACATTGAAATAAGCGTTTACAGACAGAAACGTAACTTTACGCATCCACATGAGAAACATTGAACTCCAAATCGTCTCATCGATTGAACCATTGAGCTGTGAGTTAAAAGTCCAGTTTGTTTCTTTTGGCTTTAAAGATGAATCTGTAGATGAAGTTCTAATGTTTACATGTATTTGTGTGATTTGAACAGCTGTTGTGGACAACAACACGCCGAGTAGACCGATGTGGAGGAAGTACAGTAAAGTACTTTAAAAACGACTCACCAGTAACACTTCAAACTGAAATACAAAATGCAAAAATGTGATTAATTAAAAACTTAACTTGCTTAATTTAAAACATCTGACAACAAGCTGAGAAAGCAGTAAAATCACACATGGTCCATCAGTCGCTCTGTTTCCCATCATCCTTTGCTTCGACAGCTGCTGCGATGACTCGTACGGTTTGATGGAGGCCAGAAGACTCGGCTCTGTTTGTGTTGGGCCGAGTCGTTGGCCGAACTGTAATTAACAAACGAGGCGGCGACATGAAAATAAATGTCTTCTTCTTCTTCTTCTTCTTCAGATCTCCGAGAGAACTGAGTCGCTGAACCGCTCGCTGAAGAAAAGGTGAATATCTTCATCGATAGTCTTCTCCTCCTCCTCTCCCTCTGGTTCATGGCTCTGATGAACTCCGTCTGCAGCGCTCAAGAGCTATGCTTTTATTTTGAAATGTGTTCAGAGGAGGAAGCTGAACCAGCAGCGTTAATGTCTCTTTCTCATCTCTTGTCACTTAAATATAACTTAATACATTTTACATTTTACATTAAAAAGGTAATAAACTTACTCTGGGTCTTGATCCAAACATGTGAGATCAGCTGATGTCATCCCAAGGTGTGGACTTAATCCACAGTCACTGATCTGATCCTGAATCTGTTGTAACTGTTTCATGTTGTCTTGACTGAATCAGTAACAGCTTTAAGAAGACGCAGACTCTCGTCCTACTGCCGAAGATCGACGACAAGATGGAGCAGTACGCACACGCTGTGGAGGTCAGCTCACACACACACACACACACACACACACACACACACACACTCACACTCACACTCACAGACACACACACACACACACACACACACACACACACACACACACACACACACACACTGAAATACGCTAAAACACACTAAAACATAGTAGAGACCTGTCAATCACCGTGTAGCCCCGCCCTAAAGCATCCCCTGCTTTATGGTCTGTTTGACTCTAAATGGACCATAATGTACTAAATGAACATCATGCTGTATTGAAGAAGACTTGAAACTAGAGATTGAGACCATAAAGTCATGTTTACAATGTTTACTGAGGTAATAAATCAAGAGAGAAGTAGAGTCATTTTCTCATAGACTTCTATACAACCAGAGGAGTCGCCCCCTGGTGGACACTAGAGAGAATGCAGCTTTAACACATGAAGCATCAGCTTCACTCTTCAGAAGAAAGAAAGGCATGTAAACCCCTGTAATAGTGCCAATTGTCATGTTCACACTTTTAATAATAAGTCAGATATAACTGAGCTTTAGAGACTTCCTGTCTTCGTGCTGAGTTAAGCTAAGCTAACAGGCTGCTGGTTGTAGTCTACTATTTAATGGACTGACATCAACATTAGA